>OY293311.1:32057831-32397909 GCA_958502075.1 Orchestes rusci
ACAAATACAGATTTTCAAAATTTTTTCACTTCAAAAAATTTATTGAAAGGGAACGTTTTTGTTTAAAAAATTGAGTGGCACTAGTTCAACTCCCCAACCTCCAGAGCTACCACACCAAATTTTTTAAGAGTGAGGAGGGGTCGTGTGATTCATCATTTTAAAGGGCTTTTTATTCTGAACATTTTACCGTATTTTTTTTTAATTTGACTTCACCATTGCGGAATAAAACCCATTTCAAGTTGTTTTTCTACAAAAATCTCTATTTACACATTCACACCAATTTTTTGCAAAAATTCCCCCTCAATAATTTTTTTTTCGTGTTTCGGCGAATTTCAAAAATCTGTCTATAACGTGGTGGTAAGTTTTTAAATGAACACCCTGTAGTTTGAAAGAGAAGATGCTAATTTTATTCATTCACTCAATTTGTGCTGGAATCTGACAAAGTTGATTTTTAACCACATCCTGTATAAAAAAAACAAATACTTTGCTAACCTTCCTATTCCTGGTTATATGATTTATCAGGAAATGTGAGTAAAAACATGACAAGCCAGCAACGCCGCATTGATCTAGGGCTCGGCCTTGGAACGTATGTCGTCCTGATTTCATCAACAAGCAAGCGCAGATCAATCCAGCGCTGTCGGCTCCTCCTATAGATCCTTTGCCTTGTGAAATGTGATTTCTATTTAAAGTAAATTTTCCAATTCTGTTAAAACATTTTACTGCCGCGGACAGGCGTTAGTAAAAGCTATTGTTCCATCACTAGGAAATGTTAGTTTTTATTAAACAACAAATAATTTGAATGAAAATGTTTTGACGTCACAGCTTGCATAATAACCACAATCCGACAACGCCGCACAACGTAAGTCTTGTAGCACCTCAATGACGACATCACTTTGCCATTACAAATGGCCGCCGCATTTTAGTAACAATAAAGCAAGTTGAATTTAGTGGGACTTTACGGGAGTGATTGTGTTTGTGCCTGTTTTAATTGATAACCAATTAATTAGGATGTATCCGGGAACTGGTGGATGTAAGTGGTGCTCCATTGATTCCCACATAAAGGAGAAATAGACGTTTGTTGTGCATGCTTTTAGCCAATCTTGGATGGCCTTTTGTGTGTTAAAACGTGTTTTTCACAGTTATTTTTGGGTTTAGAGGGTTCAAACTAATAAATTTGCATGGAATACATTGTGTGTTTTGTTATTAACATTAGTTTAGTGGGGGGAAATGGGGCGAATAAGTGATTAAACAAATAAATTGCTTCATAACCTATGCATTTAAATACATTACTCATTGGAAATAAGGTCACAGCATTTAATGTACGTTTTTCCGCGTAATTATGACCAGTTTGTTAATCCAAATCAAATCGACAGATTTATTTTAATTTAAAAATCCCCAATAGTTTAATTTAGACATGCCTAACAGGCTGTTATTTAATTAAACCAATGACGTCAAAATATAATCAAAATCCGATTAACCAAAAATGTCAAATCTACCCTCTTTGCTTCCTTCGTTTATTCTTGTTTATTGATGAATTTAAAGTGACCTTTATTTGATGAAAAGGCTGTTTCATAGTGCATTTCTGGTGCATAGTTTTAGTCCGTTGCATTTAAAGGTCTTTGACCTACGCTTGTATTGATCTGAAGAAGGAAAGAAGATGGGAGAGGATTGGTTTGATGGGCAAAGGTTCATGGAGTTTTTGGGTAGTTTGAGTTAGTAGTTGGTTGGTTTAATTGTCAAAATGTATTGAGGATTTTTTAAATATTTTATGATAATTTTTATGGTAATTTTCAATGATCTATAGTTATTAGATCATTGGTAATTTTCATATTTTTTACTATGAATGTGTGGGTTTGAAATCGACATTTTCGATAGAGGAACGTTTAAACTCTTTATGACAAAAATTTCAAGTCAAAATTTCAAACGGTTTGAAAATGACAGCTAGTCAAAGTGGTGGAAGTATTGACTTTTTTCATAAAGGATAATTTTCAAAAATTCGTCATGATTTCTTGGATCACTGAGTGGGTTTGGAATCGACATTTTTCAATAGGGGAAGGTTTAAACTCTTTATTACCAGAATTTCAAGTCAAAATTTCAAACGGTTTGAAAAAGACAGCTGCTCAAAGTGGTGGAAGTATTGATTTTTATTTATTAAGAATAATTTTCAAAAATTCGTCATAATTTTAAGGATCACTGAGAGGGTTTGAAATCGACATTTTTCAATAGAGGAAGGTTTAAATTTTTTATCACAAAAATTTCAAATCAAAGTTTCAAACGGTTTGAAAATGAAAGCTGCTCAAAGTGGTGGAAGGATTGACTTTTTTCATAAAGGATAATTTTCAAAAATTCGTCATGATTTCTTGGATCACTGAGTGGGTTTGGAATCGACATTTTTCAATAGGGGAAGGTTTAAACTCTTTATTACCAGAATTTCAAGTCAAAATTTCAAACGGTTTGAAAAAGACAGCTGCTCAAAGTGGTGGAAGTATTGATTTTTATTTATTAAGAATAATTTTCAAAAATTCGTCATAATTTTAAGGATCACTGAGAGGGTTTGAAATCGACATTTTTCAATAGAGGAAGGTTTAAATTTTTTATCACAAAAATTTCAAATCAAAGTTTCAAACGGTTTGAAAATGAAAGCTGCTCAAAGTGGTGGAAGGATTGACTTTTTTCATAAAGGATAATTTTCAAAAATTCGTCATGATTTCTTGGATCACTGAGTGGGTTTGGAATCGACATTTTTCAATAGAGAAAGGTTTAAATTCTTTATCACAAAAATTTCAAGTCAAAGTTTCAAACGGTTTGAAAATGACAGCTGGTCAAAGTGGTGGAAGTATTGATTTTTATTTATTAAGGATAATTTTCAAAAATTCTTCATAATTTTTAGGATCACTGAGTGGGTTTGAGATCGACATTTTTCAATAGAGGAAGGTTTAAATTCTTTATCACAAAAATTTCAAGTCAAAGTTTCAAACGGTTTGAAAATGAAAGCTGCTCAAAGTGGTGGAAGGAAACTTTTTTCATAAAGGATAATTTTCAAAAATTCGTCATGATTTCTTGGATCACTGAGTGGGTTTGGAATCGACATTTTTCAATAGAGAAAGGTTTAAATTCTTTATCACAAAAATTTCAAGTCAAAGTTTCAAACGGTTTGAAAATGACAGCTGGTCAAAGTGGTGGAAGTATTGATTTTTATTTATTATGGATAATTTTCAAAAATTCGTCATAATTTTTAGGATCACTGAGTGGGTTTGAGATCGACATTTTTCAATAGAGGAAGGTTTAAATTCTTTATCACAAAAATTTCAAGTCAAAGTTTCAAACGGTTTGAAAATGAAAGCTGCTCAAAGTGG
Source organism: Orchestes rusci (assembly GCA_958502075.1). NCBI lineage: Eukaryota > Metazoa > Arthropoda > Insecta > Coleoptera > Curculionidae > Orchestes > Orchestes rusci. Next base: position 32,061,188 of record OY293311.1, read on the forward strand.
TGGAAGGAAACTTTTTTCATAAAGGATAATTTTCAAAAATTCGTCATGATTTCTTGGATCACTGAGTGGGTTTGGAATCGACATTTTTCAATAGAGAAAGGTTTAAATTCTTTATCACAAAAATTTCAAGTCAAAGTTTCAAACGGTTTGAAAATGACAGCTGGTCAAAGTGGTGGAAGTATTGATTTTTTTTTAACAAGGATAATTTTCAAAAATTCGTCATAATTTTTAGGATCACTGAGTGGGTTTGAGATCGACATTTTTCAATAGAGAAAGGTTTAAATTCTTTATCACAAAAATTTCAAGTCAAAATTATAAAAGGTTTGAAAATGACAGCTGGTCAAAGTGGTGGAAGGATTAACTTTTTTCATAAAGGATAATTTTCAAAAATTCGTCATGATTTCTTGGATCACTGAGTGGGTTTGGAATCGACATTTTTCAATAGGGGAAGGTTTAAACTCTTTATCACCAGAATTTCAAGTCAAAATTTCAAACGGTTTGTAAAAGACAGCTGCTCAAAGTGGTGGAAGTATTGATTTTTATTTATTATGGATAATTTTCAAAAATTCGTCATAATTTTTAGGATCACTGAGTGGGTTTGAGATCGACATTTTTCAATAGAGGAAGGTTTAAATTCTTTATCACAAAAATTTCAAGTCAAAGTTTCAAACGGTTTGAAAATGAAAGCTGCTCAAAGTGGTGGAAGTATTGATTTTTATTTATTAAGAATAATTTTCAAAAATTCGTCATAATTTTAAGGATCACTGAGTGGGTTTGAAATCGACATTTTTCAATAGAGGAAGGTTTAAATTTTTTATCACAAAAATTTCAAGTCAAAGTTTCAAACGGTTTGAAAATGAAAGCTGCTCAAAGTGGTGGAAGGATTAACTTTTTTCATAAAGGAAAATTTTCAAAAATTCGTCATGATTTCTTGGATCACTGAGTGGGTTTGGAATCGACATTTTTCAATAGGGGAAGGTTTAAACTCTTTATCACCAGAATTTCAAGTCAAAATTTCAAACGGTTTGAAAAAGACAACTGCTCAAAGTGGTGGAAGTATTGACTTTTTTCACTAAGGATAAATTTCAAAAATTCGTCATAATTCTTAGGATCACTGAGTGGGTATGAGATCGACATTTTTCAATAGAGGAAGGTTTAAATTCTTTATCACAAAAATTTCAAGTCAAAGTTTCAAACGGTTTGAAAATGAAAGCTGCTCAAAGTGGTGGAAGGAAACTTTTTTCATAAAGGATAATTTTCAAAAATTCGTCATGATTTCTTGGATCACTGAGTGGGTTTGGAATCGACATTTTTCAATAGAGAAAGGTTTAAATTCTTTATCACAAAAATTTCAAGTCAAAGTTTCAAACGGTTTGAAAATGACAGCTGGTCAAAGTGGTGGAAGTATTGATTTTTTTTTAACAAGGATAATTTTCAAAAATTCGTCATAATTTTTAGGATCACTGAGTGGGTTTGAGATCGACATTTTTCAATAGAGAAAGGTTTAAATTCTTTATCACAAAAATTTCAAGTCAAAATTATAAAAGGTTTGAAAATGACAGCTGGTCAAAGTGGTGGAAGGATTAACTTTTTTCATAAAGGATAATTTTCAAAAATTCGTCATGATTTCTTGGATCACTGAGTGGGTTTGGAATCGACATTTTTCAATAGGGGAAGGTTTAAACTCTTTATCACCAGAATTTCAAGTCAAAATTTCAAACGGTTTGTAAAAGACAGCTGCTCAAAGTGGTGGAAGTATTGATTTTTATTTATTATGGATAATTTTCAAAAATTCGTCATAATTTTTAGGATCACTGAGTGGGTTTGAGATCGACATTTTTCAATAGAGGAAGGTTTAAATTCTTTATCACAAAAATTTCAAGTCAAAGTTTCAAACGGTTTGAAAATGAAAGCTGCTCAAAGTGGTGGAAGTATTGATTTTTATTTATTAAGAATAATTTTCAAAAATTCGTCATAATTTTAAGGATCACTGAGTGGGTTTGAAATCGACATTTTTCAATAGAGGAAGGTTTAAATTTTTTATCACAAAAATTTCAAGTCAAAGTTTCAAACGGTTTGAAAATGAAAGCTGCTCAAAGTGGTGGAAGGATTAACTTTTTTCATAAAGGAAAATTTTCAAAAATTCGTCATGATTTCTTGGATCACTGAGTGGGTTTGGAATCGACATTTTTCAATAGGGGAAGGTTTAAACTCTTTATCACCAGAATTTCAAGTCAAAATTTCAAACGGTTTGAAAAAGACAACTGCTCAAAGTGGTGGAAGTATTGACTTTTTTCACTAAGGATAAATTTCAAAAATTCGTCATAATTCTTAGGATCACTGAGTGGGTTTGAAATCGACATTTTTCAAATACTGTGTGACAAAAACTTCAAACGAAAATTTCGAACCATTTGAAATTAATGATAGTTGCTCTTTTACAATTTTTAAAAATTCATCATAACTTGGAGGATGAAAGTGTGGAATTGGAATCAACATTTTTTAGTAAAGGAAGGTTCAAACTCTTAGTGACCAAATTTCTAAACCAAAATTTCAAACCGTTTAAAAAATAATATCTTCTTAAAATAATGTAGAATTTTCGATGTTTCTATTGTATCATCAAAATGATTAAATTTGAACATTAGACATTCAAATTATTCCTCTACCCCAGCAGGCACTTCAGCCGCCCCCATAGGACCCACCACAACGACGGTGGCGCTGCCTGGAACCACCACTCCTGGTGCGGCAGGTCCTCTAACTACAGTCTCACCCCCCGCCGAGCCCCCTGTCTTTCAATGTCCGCGGCGGCCCAACTTGGGCCGCGAAGGTCGACCCATCGGCCTCAAGGCCAACCATTTCCAGATCTGCATGCCTCGTGGTTTTGTCCATCATTACGATGTCAATATACAACCAGACAAATGTCCCAGAAAGGTCAATCGCGAAATTATCGAAACTATGGTGAAATCCTACGGGAAAATTTTTGGCAATCTCAAGCCGGTGTTTGATGGGCGTAGTAACCTTTACACACGTGACCCTCTGCCGATTGGTAACTCGCGGGAGGAGTTGGAGGTGACTTTACCTGGTGAGGGTAAAGATCGGTTGTTTAGAGTGAGCATCAAATGGGTGGCCCAGGTGAGTCTGTTTGGGCTTGAAGAAGCCCTGGAAGGTCGAACCAGGCAGATTCCGTACGAGGCTATACTGGCCTTGGATGTGGTGATGCGGCATCTGCCGTCAATGAGCTACACTCCTGTGGGCAGAAGCTTTTTTAGCAGCCCCGAGGGTTACTATCATCCTTTGGGCGGTGGTAGGGAGGTGTGGTTTGGGTTTCATCAATCGGTGCGGCCCAGCCAATGGAAAATGATGCTGAACATCGACGTGTCAGCGACAGCTTTCTACAAAGCTCAGCCTGTGATAGAATTCATGTGTGAAGTGTTGGACATACGGGACATCAACGAGCAGCGCAAGCCGTTGACTGACAGTCAACGCGTCAAATTCACCAAGGAGATCAAAGGGTTGAAAATCGAAATCACCCACTGTGGCGCTATGCGTCGCAAGTACAGGGTGTGCAATGTGACGCGACGACCTGCGCAGATGCAGTCGTTCCCTTTGCAGCTGGAAAACGGCCAAACAGTCGAGTGTACTGTGGCTAAATATTTCCTGGACAAGTACAAAATGAAGCTGCGCTACCCCCATTTGCCCTGCTTGCAGGTGGGGCAGGAACATAAACACACCTACTTGCCTCTTGAGGTGTGCAACATAGTGGCAGGACAGCGGTGCATCAAAAAACTAACAGACATGCAAACTAGCACGATGATCAAGGCAACAGCCAGGTGAGTGGGTGTGGGTTGACCAATGTTTTTTTTTAATGCGCACGCAGGTCGGCGCCGGATCGGGAGCGGGAGATCAACAATTTGGTGCGCCGCGCCGACTTTAACAATGACGAGTATGTGCAGGAGTTTGGTTTGACGATATCGACTAGTATGATGGAGGTTCGGGGGCGGGTACTGCCGCCCCCCAAGTTGCAGTACGGCGGGCGCGTCGCTTCCCTCAGCGGACAGGTGGGCTGGCACGTTAGTTTCTTTGTGTATTTTTATTTATTTTTTAGTAGAAAGGCTGTTGGGTGCGGTTGATTTGTTTAAATTGAGAAGTCAACTTACACCCAACAGTCTTGGTAGATTAAGTTTATTTTCGTAGCTAGTTGGTGTTGGATGTTGTATTTATTTCTGAAACGTGACAATTATTTACAGGGTGTTTCAATCACGTTCCGTTGTCCAGAAAGGGCAATTTTATTATTTATTCTGATTCTTTACAATACAGGGTTTTACTTAAATAAATTGACTGCTTTTCAACGAACAAGGTGTGAAAAAAATCGGATTTATTATTAATATCTTGAAAATTATTTTGTTGAACTTTGGTTGGTAGAGTTTTTCATTGTATAAAACACTAAATTAGCACTAATCAGATAGAAATTATTAGTTTCAGTTGCGTCCAAAGGGACAGTTCCACGAATAAAATTGATAAAAAAATGTAAGCCACTGACTTTTTTGAAAATGTAAAATTAGTTTCTGATAGAACAGGAAAAATTACAAATTTTTTGTTCCTAAATATTTTTTCGAATCTTTCTTCTTTCACGGGGAAATAAATCAAAACCGTTTTATTGCATGTCCAAAAATTGTTAAAACCAAGTGTTTTTTAATTTTTTCCTCGAAAACGAAGAACGATACGAAAAAATATCAAGAGACAAAAAAGATGTATTTTTAGCTGCTTCATCTGAAAAAAATATAGCATTTCCCGAAAAAGTCAGTGGCGTACATTTTGCGACAATATTATTCGCGGGATGTCACTTGAAATCATAATAACCTTCTAGCTAGTGCTAATTTAGCGTCTTTTCACAATGAAAAACTCTGCCAAGATTCAATAAAATCGACATAATAATAAATTTGATTTTTTTTCTAAACCTTCAACTCCCTGTATCTCAAAAATCGGACTATTTAGGACACAGATTTGGTTCATTATCATCAAGTGACACCCTGCTATTCTGTTTTTTCAAATTTTCTGACTCAAAATTCAAAGTTGATAAGTTCGGTAAAAAGGCGCGAAAAATTCTGTAGTTTGTGACGTCACAAACACCGAGATACGATGTTGCCACGCTTCAAGCTATACAATTCCAACTTTTAGTACATTCATAAAAGTTGTACAATGTTTGCTGTTTTAGTACATTAGTTATTGGCTTGACTTGACATCAATGCAAGTATTTATGATGCGGACCAATGAAAATCGTTCGCCATGGATGAAATTTTTATCAATTTTCATTTTAAAATATATACATACAATTAGAATGTTTTTACCGTATCAGCATTAGCGAAGACGGTTACCTTCAAACATTGAACTCCATACTACGTACCTGGAACGGACCCGCTCTTTATTGAGAGTGAATCAAGTAGAGATAGCGATTGTTACGTATCCCTATCTCTTTTTAACCCATTGGCCTATACATGGAGATAAATGACACACTTTACGAGTCGTTAAAGACAATGACCGGGTCCTTTCCAGGTACGTAGCATGGAGTTCAATGCCTTCAAATGACATTTCTAGAACGACTTTTTAGTAGATCCAAGAGAATACGGCTTTTTGACAATGTCTGATTGTCGTGTCTTGTCGATTTGCTTGTAATAAATGAGGAGTTCGGAGTAGAACCAAAAGAATACGGTCTGCCGTCAATGAAACTTTCTTGATTATTTTGTATATTTTATTTTATCGATTCTATCAGAGAATTGTGGATTGTAGTAAATCATGTTATTTTATGATTATTTTTGTAATAGATTTATTGATAGAATAAGGGTTTTGTTGGTTCTCAAATCATTATTTTGGTACTGTTAATTGGATTTATTGATGAACAATGAAATGAGGGATTTATTCATATAAATAAATCTTAACTCACTAACTTTAAAAAACGTTGGTTGAATTCCCTATAAGATGCTTTTGAAAAGATTGTAAGAAAAATCAAATATTGTCGTCGAAAGTTAATCAGACAAAAATTGGCAAAAATTCATAAATAAATATCCAATTCTTCACAAAATGACGATTAATTCATTGAAATTTATCAAAAATGTTCAAAAGTTATAACATTTTGAAAAATTTGGGAAGTTTGTTGAGAAATTGTTTTTTTTTCAATTTCTTCAAAATTTCACGAGATAAAAAATCACAAAATTATTTGAAGAAAAACATCAGATTCACTACAAAAAGACGCTAGATTCATCAGAATAAAAAAAATACAGTCTGCTGTCATTGCGATTCCGTCGATTGATTTGTATAGTCATCAATTCTGATAAAAAAACACGAACAGTTCGGAGTAGAACCAAAAGAATACGGTCTGCTGTCAATGAGATAATAATTGTCGGTTGTTTTGCTTAATTAATGAAAGGCTACGCATCCGACTCAATTAAACCATCATAAACAATAATCTCTATCAATTATGGCATATTTAATTTGAAAAAAAAAACGTATAAGTCAATTAAATCAGAAAAGAATCAAGTTAAAAGTGAATAAAATAACGGTTTCGTCATGAAGGTAAGGATAACAAGTTTCACCCCAACATTGGCGTATTTGAAACACCCTGTACAACAACGGGTTATAGCTAAAACCTTCCGCACCAACACAAGCCAGTGTATCAACCATTTCCAGAGCAAACAGCAAGCGTGTCCGAACCAAGGCGTGTGGGACATGCGCGGCAAACAATTTTTCACCGGCGTGGAAATCCGCGTCTGGGCCATCGCTTGCTTTGCGCCGCAACGAACAGTGCGCGAAGATGCGCTGCGCAACTTTACGCAGCAACTGCAAAAAATCTCGAATGACGCAGGCATGCCCATCATTGGTCAGCCGTGTTTTTGCAAATATGCCACAGGGCCGGACCAGGTGGAGCCGATGTTTCGGTATTTGAAGACAACATTCCAGGCGTTGCAGCTGGTTGTGGTGGTTTTACCTGGAAAAACCCCTGTTTATGGTTTGTTATTGATGGTAGGTGATATTCGATCAATAAAATTGTGGTTGCAGCTGAGGTGAAACGCGTGGGTGATACGGTGTTGGGCATGGCAACACAGTGCGTGCAAGCGAAGAATGTCAATAAAACATCCCCGCAAACTCTGTCAAATTTATGTTTGAAAATCAACGTCAAATTGGGGGGCATCAACTCGATTCTCGTTCCCTCAATCCGCCCCAAAATTTTCAACGAGCCGGTTATCTTTTTGGGGGCGGATGTTACCCACCCACCAGCTGGCGACAACAAGAAACCCTCCATAGCGGCAGTGGTGGGCAGCATGGACGCCCACCCTAGCAGATATGCAGCCACCGTCCGCGTGCAGCAGCACCGGCAAGAAATCATCCAGGAACTAAGTAGTATGGTGCGCGAATTATTGGTGATGTTCTACAAAAGCACAGGGGGGTACAAGCCGCACCGCATCATTTTGTACAGGGACGGAGTGAGTGAGGGGCAGTTTTTGCAGCTGCTCCAGCACGAGTTAACAGCCATTCGGGAGGCTTGCATCAAGCTAGAAGCCGACTATAAACCAGGCATTACGTTTATTGTGGTGCAAAAGAGGCATCACACGCGGCTGTTTTGCGCAGATAAAAAGGAGCAGAGTGGGAAGAGCGGGAATATTCCCGCGGGGACCACGGTGGACGTGGGAATCACCCATCCTACAGAGTTTGACTTTTACCTGTGCAGCCATCAAGGAATTCAGGTGAGTTTATTAGTTTGTTGCAGGAAAGGCCTTTATAATGGAAAAAATTGGCAAAAGCTGATTTTTTGTGGAGACATTCATATTCTGAGTCCCCGAATTTTAGGGGTTCGGGTTGTTACCCATTAACAAAAATATTAAAATGTGATTGGAGGAACTTTAAATTGCTGGGCTGCTTCTCTCATTTACTCTGCAGGTCGATTTTGACGTTTTTTTCTTGAGTACCTCCTTTTGTATCATCTGAAACCAAGAAAATCATGATACAGAGTGTTTCAAAATTGAGTGAGAAGATTTTGGAGCATATTCACTAGCCAAAAATAAAAACGAATGTTCATATAAACATATGTCCTAACTTGCTTCTTTTTCGAAATACAGGGTGACAAAGTTTTTGGAAATAAACAAAATTTGTCACACTTATTTGTCGTCATAAGTGTCTTTTTTTTGTGTAATTAAAATAAAATTATTCATTCCAGTGGCGTCCCAGGAGGTCATCTAATTCATATTTATAGATAAAAATATGGTACGCCACTCCTTTTTTGTAGATTTGATAATTTTTTTAGATAAAACACTCATGAAGTGTAGATTTTTGTCTTTTTGCTTTTTTATATATCTTCTTCGTTCTCAAGATAAAAATCAAAAACCGTTTCCTCACAAGTACCTTAACACGTTGCCTGTGAACCTTATTAAAGCAGGGCAGTGGTTTTCGATTGTTATCTTGAAAACGAAGCTAGATACAGAAAAAACTGACCAGATAAAAAAACAACATTTTTAATTGCTTGACCTATAAAACTTATAAATTCTTCAAAAAAGCAGTGGCGTACTATAATTACATAAATATCAATTAGGTAGGTACCCCTCTTTCGTTCACAGTGTATTTTTTCTTCTCTTCAAGATAACGTAGATTCTTGATCCGACGTTTCGTTCCTTTCCAACCATCATCAATTAGCCACATTAATGATTAAACCGGAAAGTCGAATAAAAATGTTGAGAGTGATTTGTCTTTGGAATTAGAATCGTTGAACGGAATTATCCGACTATTTGAAAAAAAAATCGGCCACATCATTTTGTAGAGGCATTTTATTGAGTATATACCTGTAACACCCTGTATATGCTCGGAGAAAGATAATATAACATGCGGATTCAATTTAATAGCGTTAAAAACTAATTGTTGCGAATAAAAAGAACTTACTGTTTAATTATGCTCAAAAATGAAATTATGTAGCTTAGATATTCAATAATATGATTTCGTATGTTCAAAAGGAAATTTCGGTTATATAAATCCTCAAAAACACCCCATATTCATAAAATGCGTATATTTTATAGATATGTATGTAAATGATTTTTTTTTTTGTTTTTTTTTCATAAAAAAATGTATTCCCTTTTGAAATATATAAAAATTATTATACCATTTCATTTGACTTTTTTGGAAAAAGCCCAAAAATGTGCTACCGTTTCAGTTAACGCCATCTAGCGGCGACTGTTTAAAAAAAACAATTGAACTACCCTATCGATATACAGGGTGTTTCCTAACCTCTGTGACAATTTGAAAGGGGTGATTCTTCGCTTAATTTTAAGACGAAAATGTGGTATAACTTTTTTTCGAATTTCGCTTTGTTTCCAAAATACAGGGTGTTTAATTTTTTTTTTGATTAGTTTTTTATTTTAAATTAATTTATCTTTTACTCGATTTTGTTGAAGTTTGGTAACGGTATTTATAGTGATAACGAGCTCATTTTGCCATGAACAAATAAAAATTATTGAATACAGTGGCGTCCCGAGCGGCACTTCAACCAATATTATTGGGAAAAAAATGTACGCCACTGACTTTTTGTGTCATTTTCATTTTTTTCTCAGGTTATTCAACTAAAAACGCAACTTTTTGATCTGTTGAATTTTTATCGTATCTTGCCTAATTTTTGAGATAAAAAATTAAATCTAGTTGAGTGAGTTTTGACGCAAAAAGTAATTTTATCGCTGATGTTGAATTTTCTAACAAATACAGCAATCAATTATAATCATTTTAATGAAGAATTCAAAAACACTAAATAAATAAAAAAAAAATATATTAAAATAAATGATAATAATAAAAAAAATTAAACACCCTGTATTTTGGAAACAAAGCGAAATTCGAAAAAAAAGTTATACCACATTTTCGTCTTAAAATTAAGCGAAGAATCACCCCTTTCATTTTGTCACAGAGGTTAGGAAACACCCTGTATTTTATTGGGCAATTAATTATTATTCTGTATAGACACAAATTAATGAAGTATCTTTGTCCAGTTGTAGTTTGGAAATTCACTCGATGTTTAATGTTTCTTACAAAAAAAAAATCGAAAATTAAAAATTATTTAAAAAACATTTTTTTTTGTGAAAAAAATTTAAGATAAGGTTTTTTTTTTAATTATTATGATAGCGCCGTTTTCAAAATCTCCTATGTTCATTTTAAAAAATTTACATTTAAAACCACATTGCATGAATTACTTCAAGTTAAAATATCTTGAAAAATGTTACTCCTAGCCACTTTCACAAAGTATACCTTTTTCATGTAAACATGATGGAAAAATCAATTTTTCAATTTAAAAAAAATGTACAAGTACGTACAAAAAAGTTCTGACTATTTGAATGAGTGAAAAGGTATGCAAGTGGCGCCCCCTACAAGTAAGAGCAATTCAGATTTGAATTTTGCATGTCAAACAATCCCCATATATCAAATTCCATCGTGATTTATTCGAAAGTTATTTCAAATAATCAAAATTCAACTTTGACACCCTGTATCTCTGTTAATATCAAGTTGAGGTCGATCGCAATATTTTTGTGTGAGGAATCTACTGTTACCGTATAATTCCATTATTCCTGGTCTACCCTGTATATGACATTATCGTAGTAAGCGAAATGATAAATGAATGAATGAAAAAACGATACAATTGAAAATAAGACGTTTTTCTGTAAAAAATCACAGGTATTTACAATTTTAGATATGACGTTTTTAATGAAAATGAAAAACTGAATTATGACATTTTTCCAGAGACGGTCCAAGAGTATTTGTTCTTGCTCCATCTCTTAGCAACCGTAACAGTTTCACTTATGACGTTTTTCTAGACATAACTATGTCGTTTCTGGTCATTTTTTCCTTTAAACTAAAAAAGTTATGTCATATACTTCTCGGACATTCTGTATGAGATATAAACTTTATTCAGGGATGCTCTTGAAACCTTGATACTCAATTTTGAAACACCCTTATAGTGAAGAAATCAGCTTTTGCCAAATTTTCCCGTCTGCTTCGTGGGCTACAGTGTGAGTTATAATAGGGAACGTCAAGACCGTCACACTATCACGTCCTATGGGATGACTCGCATCTCGACTCGGACGAGCTGCAGTGTCTGACGTATCAGCTGTGTCACACCTACGTGCGGTGTACTCGGTCCGTGTCCATACCGGCGCCTGCGTACTATGCGCATTTGGTGGCCTTCAGGGCGCGGTACCATCTGGTGGAAAAGGAACACGACAGTGGCGAGGGGTCGCACCAGTCGGGTTCCTCGGAAGATCGCACTCCAGGGGCGATGGCGCGCGCCATAACGGTGCACGCCGACACTAAAAAAGTCATGTATTTCGCTTGAATCACTCAAATCTGATCTCTCGTATTGTGCCTGTCTCTCTTTGTATATTTTGGAAAATTCCATGTTCTTTTGTCCATTGAGCTTTAAATAGGATTATGTATCACGTTGCACGGATTTGGGTTAGTTAGGTTAGATTTATTTCCGCCTTATTTTGAATATTGATGATTTTGGGGCTGATATTCAAGATGACACAGGATCGTTGATAGGGTAGATTTTAGCAATTTACGACGTAATATGATTTTGACTTAACGGTTGTTGTTATGTATATAATTTGGTTCTGCTCATGCGCCGATAGCTCCACTTAATGTGACCATCGATCAAGCCTGTTTTAGTTTTAGTTTACCAAGTTAAGTTTTACTGCAAATTCGATTGTTGTCCAAAAGTAGGGATCTCCGCCGAAAGGTTGAAGGGCACACGGTATTAATTATTGTATATACTCTTAAACGTGTACAAAACTAGCTTAGGATAGCTCGAATGTTGATCACTCACCGCAAATCCGACAATAACCGAAGCATTCCAGAAAAAGAGCACAAAAGCTGCGTTTCAAACACAGTCCCGCGGAATGGTTTAATTATTTATTTGAGTGTAGATTTAAAGTTTTAAGTTTAAATGCCGGGGTTTCAAGTATCTATGATATAAAGCGAGAAATCGAGGATAGACGCGTCACATGCCAAAGATACGTACTTAACCAAGTCCCCAAACCGGAACAGTAATTCTAGTCATTTTTTGTTTTGCAAATTCGGAATACTCGGAACAGTCAGGATTTATCGTTGATTTCTCGCGCACTAGGTTGTAATTTTGTGGCCAATTTATTAGTGTTAGGTTTTTATTTAAGTGTCAGTCAGTACATATCACAATGCCGTAGTGGGGAAGTTGCTTAAACGGATATCTCCTGTGATAGATGCTCACAAGTGTCGGTTTTTTCGCATTTTCCCCGTCCTCCCAATATCCAATATGATGAACCATTTTTAAACGATTCTTGACAAGTTATTTAACTTTTACTTTTTAGGGCTTTATATTATTATTATAATTATTATTATTATTATAATTGTGTATTTTATCATTCTAATAAATGATTATATTGTCCTGTACTCGTTGTTTCCTTTATCAGCAACTAAATGGCAACATTGTTACCTGTCAAAAATTAAATTTACTTTTTCCTTACAAAGATCTATAGTCGTTTTGAATAACTCCCTTTGAGTTGGAAAACGTGAGTGAGGTCTATATACACTCATGGTCAAATAAATAGCGCATACAGGGTGGCGCATTAGTGTGTGGAAGTCCAAAAGAAATATTTTCAAGACAAGGGTGTTTATTAATTGAATGCCGATACTTAAGGGTGATAGTCCCTGGATGATATTAGGAAAAAAAATGTTCATACGGACATAAGTCCCCCAGAGCCTAGATTTAAAGATACAGGGTGTTGAAATTAAAAAAAAAATCTTTTTTGTATCATCACTTTGATGCCATTATTCCAGATATCTTTTTGAAATTTGGTACACGTCTTCTATGCATCAATATGCATGGGAATGTTAGAGAGGGCGCCAGTGATTCAAAAATATTGCAAGACACAGTAGGGTGTCAATGCAATTAAGTAGATTTTTTTTTAAACGAAAAAAAATCAAGAGAAGCATCTGGCAAAGAAATAAATAGAGATTTCAAAAATAATTTTTATTTTGAAAGAAAGCAGTGGCGTACAAGTTTTTTCTCCAAAAATATTGAGTGCAAAACCCGTACGGACGCCACTGGTAAAAATAATAAAATCGTTTGTACATCACAAAATGTATATTAGTGCATAAAAGTCGTGTACCAAATTTCATGAAGATATCTGGAATAGTATCAGAGTGATTACAATCATTAAATTTCAACACCCTGTATCTTGAAAATTAGGCTCTTGCGAACTTATGACCATATTATGAACTTTTTGTCTTAAAATCATCCAAGGATTATCACCCTTAAGTATCGGCATTCAATTAATAAACACCCTGTACACAGGGTGTCTGGTAAGTATATTTCATAATTTCAGGATCGTAAAATAACCCCAGTTTGTCATGAAACTCTTTTTTCTAAAGTGCCTCCTAACGGAGATAGAGAGCTTTAACCGGCTTGTATAATTTGATAAAGTTTTAGTATGTTGTGTAGGCCATAAAGACTAACTAAACCATAGTAAAGTCAATATTTGAAATTGTAGGGGTAACCAGGAAACTTGGGTTGTTTTGACTTCCCCTATACCCTCCCGAAATTATGCCATATACTTGCCAGACACCCTGTATTTAAAAATATTACTCTGTATACAGAGTGTACCAGGAAACCGTGTCATCAAGCACTAACCATGCTTTCCATCTTATTTGCATCTATTACAAAAATTATTATTCAAAATTACTCAAACAAATTGATTTTTGTCTTGTCAAAGTATAGAGTTCAATGAAATAGTTGATTAAATCAAGTGTTGGTTAGGGATGATTCAACTCAAAAACACGGTCAATGAATGAGCAATAAACATACACGGACACACTGTACATACCTGAATAAATTGTTCCAAATAATTAACGCACCGGTACCACCTCCTTTATTTATACATAGTGTACCTAAACATGTCGTAGGATACATCTTGATATTTTCTTAAAAAAGAACTATAGCTGAACAGGAAATAAAAACATAACAAGGCTGTCAGGTTACAACACCTATACAACCTACACGAAAAGTCCACTTTTGAATGCATGTAAAGCAGGTGGAAAGTCGCTAATTTTGGCAGCCGGGCAACGGTTCCTTGGATCCCAACGCCTCTGAATCTAATACCCACGTGACAGTCTAGCATACTAGAAAGAACTAATCACGTGACAATCTCGGTGACAATGAATCCGCACCACAAAAAAATACGGGAACACTACTATTGTAACCATGATTGACAGTTGTCACTTGTCTGACTTGTCAGCAGTGTATCGATTATTTATTTTCAATTTTCAAAGCACTGTTTGCACCACGGACGAAAGATGATTTTGACGAGGGTATAAGTAGCAGCACGAGCGAAGCGAGGGCAGATATTAGCAGAGTCAAAATCATCTTTCGTCCGTGGTGCAAACAGTGCTTTTTGTACAACCAGTTTGTAATCATTTGAAAAAGAATAATTATGAAAATTGAAAATAAATAATCGATACACTGCTGACAAGTCAGACAAGTGACAACTGTCAATCATGGTTACAATAGTAGTGTTCCCGTATTTTTTTGTGGTGCGGATTTATTGTCACCGAGATTGTCACGTGATTAGTTCTTTCTAGTATGCTAGACTGTCACGTGGGTATTAGATTCAGAGGCGTTGGGATCCAAGGAACCGTTGCTAAGCGACCTACTTTTGCACCCGCGGGTACGAAAGTACTTTTAGGCCCGGCTGCCAAAATTAGCGACTTTCCGCCTGCTTTGCATGCATTGAAAAGTGGACTTTACGTGTAGGTTGTACAAAATAGTACATTTTGTATTAAGGGCGGAAAGTAGATGATTTTGACGAGGGTATAAGTAGCAGCACGAGCGAAGCGAGGGCAGATATAAGCCGAGTTAAAATCATCTTACGTCCGTGGTGCAAACAGTGCTTTTTGTACAACCAGTTTGTAATCATTTGAAAAAGAATAATTATGACTACTTTTCGTCCTAGATACAAAATGTACTATTTACTGTTCAAACAGAAGAATATTCAATTAAAAAAGTTAATCACACCACTCTGCAGAGTAGATAGGCAGTATGCTATTTCACAAAAGCACTTTGTAAAAGCAACGTGAGTTTGCTCTGTCTTAGCTACAATAATTTTAGCTAAAGTTTCTGCAACAATAATTTTTCTCAGTGTATAGTGTATATATTTGCAGGCGATTCAACCAATAGGAGAGGCCGTTTTTTTTTGTCTGTTATCTACATTCTACATGTTCTCGTTTCGTTCGGCGTGGCGTTCCAGTCTTTTAGTTAGTTTTCAAGAAGAGAGGTTTTGTTGTTTTTTTTTTATCAATTATTGTTGGTGTAAATATTGTGTATAGGTAAGTTTTCAAGGTATTTTGGTATCACTTATACAAAAATTTTTTGTTATCAAAGCGATTTATTGAGTCTGTTTTCGATATATTTGCAATACTGTTTGATTGTCGTGGATTTTACCATTAATTTATGTTTTATTATAATATCGATTGGCAACCGAAAAGGAAACCGTACATAAGTACGACTTATTTCTCTGCTTTTTGGAACCAAGGTATTGTTATTTTAACTTTTTTGTGTATGTCAAACGCGATAAGGAAAGGAATTTGGCGAAGTACCTATGCAACTTGAATATAGACTTTGCTTCAAAATAAGGCTTTCACGGATGATGATTTTTATATTCTTATTTTTCAGTTTATTTCTGTTCATTTGTAAAGTTTACGCGTCCTGGCGATTTATTTCAAAAAATCCGCTTGATGCTTTTTTCCGACGATCAAAAAAAGGACACCACTTTTTCCGTAGTAGTTTTCGATTTAAATGGCCAAAACCATTCGAAAGAGGCACAAAAATAATGTTAATTCTTGCAAATGTACAATAATTGAACAAAAAATAATAGTCTAGATAAAATCTGGAACGTTTTCATGATTTCTTCAAAAATGACTCATTTTTGCTAATTTCAAGATTTTATATCTAGACTATAGGTAGGTATCCTTTTGTTCAATTATTATGAAACTTTCAGAAAATACAAAAAAAAAATTTTTTCGTATCTGCTACAATTTCGCAGGAAATGAATCTTCTTTTGTTTTTTAACATTATTTTCGATCTACTTGGTAACGCAAAAAGTGAATCTCGGGGTGAAAAATGGAATTCAATTAATTTAGATATTCAAGGAGATCGATCTTCAAAAAAATCCCAATCTGCTCTAATGCACAATCTGCACATGCGAAAAAAAAATCGTTTAATTCGTCGTAGGGCTTGTTTATTGCGCCTGATCTGCTTCCCAACAGTTATCATTTTTTTAAGAAGTGTCAGCTCATCAGGGGTCTGTTGAAAAATACCCCCATAAAAAATCAAGTCGGCTCACCTCTCCTCTTGTATCTCGGAAACGATCAACAATTGGATAACAATATAATATGTGGTTTTTCTTATTGTATAAAACAACAAAAGGAAAAGATAGAAACAAAAGCTTCTACTAATATTATTTCCAACTACATAATAAAAAATACTTGAGTTGGATCATCTGGGAAACTTTATTTGACTCAAAAAGTTTCACTTTATAAAATAATAATCGTTCACTAAAAATAATATACAGGGCTTTAAACTCCCCACGGCAATATGTCGGAAACGAATAGGAATATTTGATTTCTGTAAAAAGTAGTCAATGTATGAGGTCGAGTACTTATTTTTCACAGTTAAAAAAATTCGACGCCTACCAAGACTAAAGCGTCGCGACACATCGAAAATATTAATCGATTGCAGATACTTTGAAACTATGCA
This sequence comes from Orchestes rusci, assembly GCA_958502075.1. NCBI lineage: Eukaryota > Metazoa > Arthropoda > Insecta > Coleoptera > Curculionidae > Orchestes > Orchestes rusci. Next base: position 32,077,989 of record OY293311.1, read on the forward strand.
CATACGAAAGAACATGTTATTTATAAACTTTTTTGTTATTCAGTCGAACTCATTTATTGTACTCAGTTTTGAGATATACAGTGTGTTCAAGATAAGGATGTCTATCATGGGGATCTTGAAAAACGTGAGATATATACAAGGTCGGTTAAATGGAGGCAAAGTTGCGTATTTTGATGCTTAACAAAATGCCGTTTTAAAAGCCAAGAAATTCCGACTAAGTCCGAAATTATCCGAAAAAAACCGAAATTTTTCAAAATTGTTTTCATTTTTTTCTGACCACATTTGAAGAGATATTTTGAAATGAATGGAACTTCTTCATTGCCACTTTTTGCCCTTTACAAGATAGCGTTATTGAATTGAAGAACCGACGTTTCGTCTATGAGTAGCCATCATCAACTTTGTTTTTTTAAATACGGTCCTGGATTTTTTATGCCGGATTTTGAGGGCCTTTCATGTTCCTAAACCAACAATGTATCGCAATTATTCAAAAAAATTATGTTGATGGATTTTTCCATAAGAACTCATGTGTTAGAGAGTGACAAAAAATACATTTTTTAAAGGATCAAAAACAAACACCGCTTTTTCAAAGTAGTCAATATAATGATAACTGCTCAGTTCATTCAACTTTCTTTGATTTCTAGATTCTAAGAGACATACAATAAATATAATTTTGATGTTGTAATATGTAAAAAAAGTGTACAGCCTACAACCTGTACATTGAAAATTATGACGGATACTGTTCAAATTCGAGTGTATAGGTATGCATGGGGATCTCCGTTATTATGTGGAATACAAAGTCAGTTCATGTCAAAGTTATTAATTTTTTTTATAGTGAATGCTATAACCATATATTTTTTAAAAAATGATTAAACGATGAGGATGATGTGGATATCCAACAAACAGATGAGAATTCCATCAGTAAGTGTGATGGCATACTCGGCGATTAATCGCAAATAAAAAGCGAGAAGCGGAAAATCGCGATAGTGACATTGGCCATCCTGTGCTTAAGTCTTTTTCAAAATATGCTGTTTTTGGAAGCAAATGGAAATTTCATAACACTGCAAGTTATTACGAATACTGAACATTTGACGCACATTTTGTTTAATATATTCATTGACTTAACTTATTTTCAGTAAAAAAACTCAGCACCAGTTGGAGGAGCCTGCGGGACGGGTACAAGGGAAAAGGGGATCAAGACATCGCCCATAGGTATGGTGAAAACTTGCAATTTTTAAACCCGTTCCTGAAAAGGTATGTAGAAACGTACACTTTCTATTTCCATAACCATATATTTTTCAGAAAAGTATTGAACGGTGTCCTGCCCACATGGAGGATCCTGACCATGTGGAAGATCCTACCAATAAAACTCAAGTAAGTGTAATGGCATACTCGGCGATTAATCGCAAATAAAAAGCGGAAAGCGGAAAATCGCGACAAATCGCTTTTTGGCTTGATTTAGAATATGTTATGACGTCATAACATCGTAACACCATGCTCAGTATATCTATACAGGGTGTCTCACCGGGAACATAGGAAAATTTTGAAAATTTGACAGATACCATCATCGATGGGGGCAACCAGGCTTAAATATTTTCAAGATGGTAATACTTCTAGTTGTACCGGAAGTAGGTGTGTCAACTTGCTTATTTCAAATAGAACATCCTATATTTTATTACATTTTTGGATTCCACGTAAAATTTTAGGTGGATTTGTTGTATGATGTCCTATACCTAAGTATAAGCGTTTTTGAAATATTTGAGTTTTCTGTCCAAAATGACGTTTGAAGGTTCTTATTTAAATGTATAAGAAAGCCTTTATTGATGAATTTGTATTGGATTTCTTGTTGCAAAGGACCTATTTAAAAAGATTTTTCACAATATTTTGATAACTATTATTACAGGGTGGCCCAAAAATAAGATCAAAAATTAAATTTAGAAAACTGCCAAAAATAATTTTTTTCAAATGTAAACCCCCAATTCTTATGATTTTATCTTATTGTGCATTAAAAATAAAGGTGAGTTTGTATAGGATTGTCCACTTCAAAAATTCTTATTTTTATTTATTTTTTTGAATTTTTGGAATGGACAATCTTTATTTTCAATGCTCAATAAGATAAAATCATAAAAATTGGGGGTTACCATTTGGAAAAATTGATTTTTGGTAGTTTTCTGAATTTAATTTTTGATCTTATTTTTGGGCCACCCTGTAATTATAGTTATCAAAATATTGTGAAAAATCTTTTTAAATAGGTCCTTTGCAACAAGAAATCCAATACAAATTAATCAATAAAGGCTTTCTTATACATTAAAATAAGAACCTACAAACGTCATTTTTGACATTAAAAACTCAAATATTTCAAAAACGCTTATACTTAGGTATAGGACATCATACATCAAATCAACCTAAAATTTTACGTAGAATCCAAAGATGTAATAATATATAGGGTGTTCTAATCAAAATAAGCAAGTTGACACCTGAAGTACAACCATCTTGAAAATATTTTAGCCTGGTTGCCCCCATCAATGATGGTATACTGTCAAATTTTTGAAATTTTCCTATATATGACTTTCCGTATACAGATCGAGTTTGTTCCCGGTGGGACACCCTGTATAAACAGAACTTTAAACTTGAATAAGTATTGTGAAAGTCATATTTGAACGAAATAAAAAAATACGTATCGATTTTTTGGCGATTTTCTCCAGTTTGCAATAAATGAAAATCGATTTAATTTTTTATGCAAGTTCCCCCGAGCGCAATGCTTAATTGATTTTAAATCTAATGACACAGAGCCATAATGCACCATTACTTCTTCGATAACTAATGCAGGATAAAAGTTTTATCAAATCTTAGACTATTGCTCAACTTTTGCTGTAACCAATATCTACATATTAATCCTTAAATTATATTCATTTTCTCCTCAATCACCCCGTATATAGTTTCATTCGAGGTTTTATTGACGAAATAAAATTCAATTTTTGCAATTCGCTTCAATCGTTCAAAAGTTATTCCACTTTGCAAGCATTGATACATACATACCACAGAGCACTTGGTTTTTGAGATATCAAGTTGATACTTTTCCAGTGTTTAAGGTTGTTGGTTATCTTTTGGTGGTAATACAATGCAGAATTTAATCGAGAGCAAGGCTCTATTGATGTAAAATTTGGTAACACGATAGAGCTCATCAGAAATATTAGGTAAGTTTTTTATTGAAAATGGTAGATATAGGTGTAACATGAACCTCTTTGAAGTTTTTTAAAAAATTGTCGAATATTTTCTGCTTTATTCGCTGAACAAATTTGCCAAAACGCGTAGAGACTAGAAAAAGGGCGTGACGTCACCTACGCGCTTATGAACTGTAGCATTGATAAAGATAAATAAAATATGACGAAAGTGGAGTATACTACGCTAATGAAAATTCTTGAAAGTAACCAATGCAGACAGCAAAAAGAAAATTATGGTTTGCGGCAGTGAGTCGGAATTTTGAAAATGTTTGAAAGCCGGAAGAAAACACTTTGTCAACAACTACATATCAAAAACACGTCACGTCTACCTTCGACAAATTATGTGAATCTCCTTTTTGGAAACCGTCCTCCATAATTGCGCAGAATAAATAAACTTTCCTAATAATTGATGCAAACTTTAATATTGATTTGACGTCTAACGTCACCTAGCAAGTACCTAACGTCACAGCGCGTTTTGCACTCATTTTCAACGGCTGCTGTTGTATTCAGGATTGAGTGTTTGCAAGCACATAAGGAAAACCTGCGGGATTTGCTGAGCCGCAGAAGCTGGAATCAAAACACATGCTCAGAAAAACACAGGTATTGCGGCCACGACCAACGAGCACAGCAGCAGATCACACGCAGTTTTTTACATAAAGAGGGTGCTGCAGAAGTTGGTGTATACCTCGCAGATCGGAGAGCGCCAAAAGCAGAGACCGGTTGACTGAGACAAAGAATATACTTTAAATTATCGGTGAGTGATGGAACAAGTCGATTATTGACTGTCGTTTTGGTTACAGGAATTCAAAGTTGACGATACTATGGTTGACGTGTCTGCTACAATCTCGTCTAGGGGGCAGTTCCCCCTCTTTGATAACCTTGTCTGATCAGCTCTATTGTTCATTGATATCATTAACATATCATTAGCGATGTTAACAAGATTTATTTAAAATATTGATTATAAACAATTTGGAAACATGTACTGTATTTGCAATTATTGGAAAATAGAATACTTTTGTAATAAGACGAGGCTGGTCGTATTATTGATTGAAAATCCAATTATCTCACAAGGGTTAGTTTGGGTTTTAGAAATTCGGAGTGAACACAGTGCTCCAATATACAGGATGTTTCCTAACCTGTGTGACAAAATGAAAGGGGTGATTATTCGCTTAATTTTAAGACGAAAATGTGGTATAACTTTTTTTCGAATTTCACTTTGTTTCCAAAATGACACAAAAAGTCAGTGGCGTCAATTATTTAAACCAACTGTCTGAAGAAATCGCTTACCTACCTGATCATGCACACTTTCTTTGATAATTGGACTACCAACACTCATCAAAATTTTGTCGAAACTGGTCAATCAACCTAATCAGGTACATCCGCCAATTATCTCATTTTAGTCTGTATTGATTTTAGGTCTTCACTTTTTTTACTTATTTTATTTGTATGGGGTTTCAAGCAAGATGGAGAAATTTTCGGAATGTTAAACATGTTAAGGGATTTTAACTAAATCAAGCAGATGTTTATTGATCAACTATAGTAAGGTTTTTTATGAAAAGTCGATTTTTCTACAAAATCGTAAGGATAGAGATAAGATCTGCTTTAGAAATTGTGAGAAATGTCGATATCGATACTACATTCATTTGAAAAATAATCGAGAAAAATGTGTTTAGACAGAAAAAATGATTTCTGACAAAGTTCAACAAAACACACATTTTTCCAAAAACCGTCCGACATCAAAAAGATTTCGCAAGCACTTGGTTCTGTATCAAATCACTAAGACTACCGACACATAGCGGCATCTAGTGACTACATAATGAACTTGTGTATTGGTGTTATAAATTCAATAAAAACAAAAATTTGGCATGTCAAAGTCGTTTGGAAAATTAAGAAACATTAATGATGCCACGTGATGGTGTATTTGATATAATTTAAATGACTGTACAGTGTAGACTAACCCTTAAACGACAGGTAGAACCATATAGTACCACTCGAACTGATTAAACTATTGATTTTTGTAATCAAATCTAATAAATTCAACAAAAAATTAAATTTGTCATGCATAAGTCGTTTGAAGAATGGAGATCCAATAATGATGTCACAAAACAACGTATTTTTGGTGTAATTCTAGGTACTGCAAACTTACCCTAGGACCATTCGGGCGGCATCTAGTCAAGCTGTAACAAATTTAAGTATTGATTTTTCTATAGCGGCATCTAGTGGAAATCCAAATAACTAAAGTATTGATTTTTCTTATAAAATTCCTTTCACAAAAAAAGAAACCATATCATACATGATGGTGTAATTTTATAGAATTTTAATTACTGCGGACAAACTCTTAAACGACAGGTTAGCTATAGTAACTTTTACTGAAGCATGAGTACCTCTTTGACGTCACCCCGTTTGCTGTTACATCGCAGTATTTGCTGTTGCTACTTCCACAACTGCGTCACACACAAAACAGCTGACTTTTATTTATTATTTGCAATTTAATTTCCTTAAAAATGTGCCTTAAAAATGGATAATCAACGTTACAGAGACTATCACTTGATTGACAACACCATGAATGACGAGGAGGTGAATTTATTCCAACCAGAAAAAAAATGCACATTGAGACGTATTTTCTGGATTTCTGCTGCTACGTACGTAATTGTCTTTGAACTCAAACAGTAATTCCATTGTTGCAGGATTAGCTTTTTGGCTCTGCTTAGCTTCGTGGGTGTTTTCGTGGCCTTTCCCCTTGCCTTCAAATACAGCCTTACCTTGCAACAAGCCCTTGTTTTCACTAGATGTGAGTGGAATAGTTAATTTTTTTAACCCCTGTCCAGTCAACCTCCTCAGTAACTCAACCATATTCCAAAACTACCGCTACCCCGCCTACCGTAACCTCTACGTACCAGTCAATGACCTCAAATTGGGCCTGTGGCACATCCTCCCCACTTCATTGGCGGAGGAGGCCATCTACGATTCTAGCTACGACTTTGACCACGCCCTCAGCTACAGCAACATCAGCGTCCTGCTCTATTTTCACGGTACTGGTGAGGATCGTAGTCAAAACCTGCGCAAGTATCAGCTTTTAAGGCAGTTCTTTCATGTGATTGTCTTTGACTATCGTGGTTATGGGGACTCGGATGAGGGGCCCATGTTCGAGGATAATGTTGTTAATGATTGTGTTCAGGTTGTTGATTGGTTGAGAGGGAGGACCAAGGCCGATGTGTACTTTTGGGGCCACTCCTTGGGGACCAGCTTGGCTGCCAGGACGTTAACAGAAGTCGGTGTGGCAAAGGGGCTTGTTTTGGAGTCAGCCTTTACTAGCTTTGAGGAGGAGTTGTACAACCATCCTTACACTAAGGTTTGTATAGTGTTCCACTCATAAGTTAACATTTCATTGACAGCAGACCGTATTCTTTTGGTTCAGCTCCGAACATTAGGTGTTTTTCAACAGAATCGGTAAAATATACAAGGCAATCGACTGATGGTGCGTCCTCATGGACGCGTTTTGACATTTTAAGCGTATTGACATACCCGTTCTGATTGGTTGTATAATTTTCAATCATGACGGCGTGAATATCACGAACCAATCATATCGGAAATCGAGAAAACGCCGTCCTTGAATTACGCACATGCGGACCCACCTTGAATCTCATTGAATCGATGAAATACATAGATCTATCGAGATGGATATACTATCAAATTTTTTAGTACTTCAAGTGGCTGCCCTGGTTCCGCTCTACAGTGGTCGAGCCTCTGCTTCATAATGGGTTAATTTTCAACACCTCCCACCATGTGGCCCACATTAAGTGCCCGATATTGTTTTTGCATGCGCAAGACGACCACATTGTGCCAGTTTTCATGAGTGAGAAGTTGTACCGTATTGCGCAGCTGCGCCAGGTACCAGAAGCAGTGCGCAACAGTACGGAGCTGGTGGTTTTTGATGGAAGGCTAAGGTTGAACCATTATTTTATATATCAGGATCCTTACGTATTTTTTTACGTATTGTACGTAGTGGTGAGTGTTGGTTGATGAGTAATTTTTTGTTTTTCAGTAACTTTTTGCGACGTGTTCAAGGCTCAGATCAAAGTTGATTTATGGCTGTGATAAGTGTAGGTTAGGTTTGTTATTATATGGACTTTTATTGGATGTTTGTGTTTTTCTCCATTATTGCTAGTTTTAATTTTGTCATGCGCACTTACCTATATGGGGTCGGTGCATGGTTTAATAACCCCTAAAAGATAAAAAAAAACAGTACATGCTGACTCCATTCATTTCTCACCATCTAAAACAGAATCGGAATCTCAAATATCAAAGTCATAAAGAATTTAAGAGTTTGCTGAAGGCTCAATCCTCAAAAATACCGCAAGAATGGAATTTGGGTCATTCCCTTAAGCTATGATAACCTTGGCCAAATATTTCCGTGAAGGGTGACTAAACTTGTAAACTAGATCACAGGCGCTTAAAACCGCTATTCTATGAGTCGTACCTCCAATTATTGCTTTTGTAGCATTGCTTAGCTCCGTCTTGATTCTAGCTGACCTTCTGGACAAAGACTTTTAAATAGAGGAAGCGAGCCATTAATTTGGGAGAAATAATTTCGACGAAAAATTATCTCATCTACACGCCAGTCAATCACCCATCAGGCCCATCCACAAATAATTTTGGCGCGTTCGCCTTTTTTCCCTTTTGTGTACACATTGAACTAGGACTAAGTTGCTCAAGAAGCTAGAATCGTGGTGTCAAAGGTCAAGTTTTTAGGTTATGTTTTCGATCAGCTGGCACAGTGTTGCCGTTTCGCCTTATTCCTCGACATCTTTACAGGCATAATAGCAAAACAATGTCCTGTTTGATGGTCGTTTCGTTCCATACTACTAGTTTTCACACATGAGCATTCAAAAACTTCCCTAAATGCACTCGATTTTCCCTTTGAATCTTGAAATCCTCCAAGAGTTGACATCATTGGTGACAATCACGTGACAGAGACCTAGAGATGTACACGATGTATCGATATCGATATTTCGAATGGTGCTTTTATCAAAAATTACGCGGAAAAGAGTTTCAACCTTTTTCTATAACATGGCAAAGGGGCCCTGGAAGTGAACATTGAATAAGATTTTGGATAAATCGCCAGAATTCGCAAACTTACTTAGCTCATATCACTCACAAGTTTAAATGAAACGCGTTAGTACATTCAGTGCAAATATTCTAACCTAAAAAATAACGGATACAAAATTTCACTCCAAACCTACAGCAAATGCCAAACAACTTTCGATTCACGTCATAATTGCCAACAAGTGAGTTATTATGTGATTTGCTGGTGACCAGATTTGGCCGCCAGCAAACTTCATTATGATAATGGGGCTACCCCGAAACGCGTCGAACTGATGAGTAAAATATAATCTATTTTGAAATTGTGAAGATTTGGCCCTTTTTTCATATATCCCTTCATATTATGACACTCCACCCTGAAGAGAAGCTCGATAAACTTGGATGCACATTACTGCACTATCCACACTGGGTCGGTCAAAAGGAGGTATAACAAGTGTAGTGTAGTGTAGAATACGGTGGAGAGCCTATTTCGTGTATGTATTTCGTAAACAAAGCTTCTCTTAACCTAACCTAAAATAAAGATAAAAGAAAAAGGAGTGAGAAATCAGTGTGGATCTGATTGTGCAATGTTTGCCTGTTTTTAGGTTAGACTATTTGCACTAGATGTACTTACGCGTTTGTTGAATTTCTTCTACACTGATGCAAGGACGTACCCAGAATCTGAACTTCAACGTTATGATTGGGTTTGGGATCAAAATTTGGATAAGGATCAGGATTAGGATCAATATTAGGCTAAGGATTAGAATAAAGGACAATGATCAGGATTAATCGCGACATCGGGATAAAGATCAGGTTCAGGTCTAGAATTAGGATTAGGCAGAATTAATCAATATTCGAAATTAGGTTTGATCGGGATTAGGATTAATCGGGATTAAAATAAATCGCGATTTAAATTAATCGTGATTAAAATAACTCGAGATCAAAATTAATCAAGATTAAAATAAATCGAGATTTAAATTAGTCGGGATCAAAATAAGTCGGGATTAAAATGAATCGCGATCAACATTAACCGGGAACTAAATAAATTGGTATTAAAATAAATCGCGATTTAAATTAATCGTGATTAAAATAAATCAGGATTAAAATTAATCGGGATCAAAATAAATCAAGATCAAAATTAATCAAGATTTAAATTAATCGGGATCAGAATTAGTCAGGGTTAAAATAAATCGCGATTAAAATGAACCAGGATCAAAATAAATCGGGATTAAAATGAATCGCGATTAAAATTAATCGAGATCAAAATTAATCAAGATTAAAATAAATCGAGATTAAAATTAGTCAGGATTAAAATGAATCGCGATTAACCGAGAACTAAATAGATTGGTATTAAAATAAATCGCGATTTGGATTGATCGTGATTAAAATAAATCAGGATTAAAATAAATCGCGATTAAAATTAATCGGGATCTAAATGAATCCAGATCAAAATTAATCAAGATTTAAATTAATCGGGATCAGAATAAGTCAGGGTTAAAATAAATCACGATTAAAATGAACCGGGATCAAAATAAATCGGGATTAAAATAAATCGCGATTGAAATTAAATCGAGATCAAAATTAATCAAGATTAAAATAAATCGAGATTTAAATTAGTCGGGATCAAAATAATTCGGGATTAAAATGAATCGCGATTAACATTAAACGGGAACTAAATAGATTGGTATTAAAATAAATCGCGATTTAGATTAATCGTGATTAAAATAAATCGCGATTAAAATTAATCGGAATCTAAATAAATCCAGATCAAAATGAATCAAGATTTAAATTGATCGGGATGAGAATAAGTCAGGGTTGAAATAAATCACGATTAAAATGAACCGGGATCAAAATAAATCGGGATTAAAATAAATCGCGATTGAAATTAAATCAAGATCAAAATTAATCAAGATTAAAATAAATCGAGATTTAAATTAGTCGGGATTAAAATGAATTAAATGAATCGCGATTAACATTAACCGGGAACTAAATAAATTGGTATTAAAATAAATCGCGATTTAAATTAATCGTGATTAAAATAAATCAGGATTAGAATAAATCGCGATTAAAATTAATCGGGATCAAAATAAATCGAGATCAAAATTATTCAAGATTTTAATTAATCGGGATCAGAATTAGTCAGGATTAAAATAAATCGCGATTAAAATTAATCGGGATCAAAATAAATCGAGATCAAAATTAATCAAGATTTAAATTAATCGGGATCAGAATTAGTCAGGATTAAAATAAATCGCGATTAACATTAACCGGGAACTAAATAAAATTGGTATTAAAATAAATCGTGATTTAAATTAATCGTGATTAAAATAAATCAGGATTAAAATAAATCGCGATTAAAATTGATCGGGATCAAAATAAATCGAGATCAAAATTAATCAAGATTTAAATTAATCGGGATCAGAATTAGTCAGGGTTAAAATAAATCGCGATTAAAATGAACCGGGATCAAAATAAATCGGGATTAAAATAAATCGCGATCAAAATTAATCGTGATTGAGGTTAATCGGGATCAGGATTATTTGAGTTTAAAATAAATCGAGATCAGGATTAATCGAGATTATGATTCAACATTATATTTGATGCAACCTCTATAGTTTTCTGATGAAGACGTGAAATTTTTGAAAGAGAAATGATGGACTGAAATATAAAAAAAGGTTTAGAATAATAATTGATGAGACCACATTTTTAAATTTGCTTCAAGATGTCTAGAAGTCTGTAGACAACAGAAACCATTCAATTACAAAAAAAAACGCGCGTTCCAAATAAACCGATATTGGAAATCATTTCTTCATCCTCCATCATCACTGTAGGTCGGTTCTTGAAAATATGTTATAATTTTATTCAACAAAAGTTCACACTCATTAGTTTGATTTTTGAAGATTTTTTCTCTCACATTCTCACAAACAAAAATAATATGACTGAATTTGACTTTTGAGATTATTTAGGTAGGCGAAGGTAGCCAAACAAGGTGCAACAATTTAGCAGATTCATGTTAAAAAAAATGAAACTTTTTTCCGCGTAATTTTTGATAAAAATGGCTAGCACCATTCGAAATATCGATATCGATACATCGTGCACATCTCTAGGTCTTTGTCACGTGATTGTCACCAATGATGTCAACTCATGGAGGATTTCAATTTTCGAAGGGAAAATCGATTGCATTTAGGAAAGTTTTTGAAAGCTCATGTGTGAAAACTAGTAGTATGGAACGAAACGACCATCAAACAGGACATTGTTTCGCTATTATGCCTGTAAAGATGTCGAGGAATAAGGCGAAACGGCAACACTGTGCCAGCTGATCGAAAACATAACCTAAAAACTTGACCTTTGACACCACGATTGTAGCTTCTTGATTAACCTAGTCCTAGTTTAATGTGTACACAAAATAATGAGTTATAAAGAAATAAAAAGGCGAACGCGCCAAAAAGTAAGTTGCGTTTTGATACAATTGCCTTCTCCAAATATTTCCGTAAAGGGTGACTAAACAACTTGAGTAGTCGCTAAAAATGAGTCATGAGTCGTACTTCCAATTGCTTTTATCTTAAGATAAGGCTGGCCAATCGCAGGTGCATTGTTCAGCCTCTTCTTCTAGCTGACCTACTGGACAAAGACTTTAAATAAAGGAAGAACCTCTTATTTTGAAGAAGAGGTGAGATTAATTTTGACCATAAACTATCTCATCTACACACCAGTCAATCAGACCCCTTCCAAAGAAAACAAAATGAGAGGAAAATATCTATTTACATTAACAGCACTAGAGTAACTACACATAGACGACAACATTGTCAATTTTCTAATAAATAAATATTCAAAACCGTCCTTCAATTAGAAAAAAAATACGACCTAGACTAGATAAGGCCTCCTGTTTTGGAAAATGTGTGGTGGAAATACTGACCAAATTAAATCTACGGCACCTATACAAAAATATATAAAACTTAGGACTATATCATACAGGTAACTTAAAAAAAGTGAATTATGGCTGAGAGTGACGTTATGACTGTAATTAAATAAATTACCATACTCGACGTGACAAGCACTGAACCGTTATGTACAAACTGTAACTACAAATGACCTTATTAAGTAAAACAAAACGTTTCGCCCCCACTTGTACCCGTCAGTCTTGAGGTTTTCGATAAGCACAAATTGATATTTTGGCAAAACTGCAATGCAATGATCGGAAAAGAGATTCTGTTGTCCGTCATTGTAAATTGTTTCCTTTGGTTCTTTTTCATCTGGTAGCTGTAGGGTTTACTTTAGGAGTGATACGAGTAGCAGGAGGAGGGAGCTGCATAGGACGGTGCTGCCTGATGTGGTTGCTATAAAAAATTATTTTTGCTATTGTGGTGGGGGGATTGAAAAATTGATGCTACCTTCTACAGGGGCTTCCTCGCTCCGGTGCTGTGCGGGCGTGTCGAGTGTCGCATCTGCATGCGGAATGGTTTGGTTAAGAAATGTACGAAGGGTTAGTTTTGGGTTAATACCATTTCGGTAATTATTTTTAGAGGGGATTTTGTTCGTTTTTTATTCATTTTTGAGGAAGTAAATGTTTCTTATTCTTTTAATTTGAACATTTTAAATTTTGTTGCGTTTTTCAACTATAAATGTATCAAGTAGCATCTTATATTTTTCAAGGAATTTTGTTAATTTATTTTATTATTTTTAAGTATCGTATTTTTTTTTTGGCCTCATAATTGGGGTTTTCATTTTCATATTGATTGATTTTGCTACATTTTTATTTTTTCTTCACTTCTTTTATTGTTCAATTTCCAACTTTTGAAAAATTATGTTCCGAGCTCTTCGTGTTTTATGACATAAACGATAAAATATTCGAAACAATCGACAAATAGCATTGACACCACACCGTATTCTTTTGGTTCTACTCCGAACTCCGAATTAATAGCAATGTCAGCGTATTAGATCTCTTTTCCATGTTCCATGTCCAATTGATTGAATACCGAATCATCCAAAAACAACTAATAAAAAAATAGAAATAGGCAATGAAAAAAATCAATATTAGATATTTTTTTCAGTGAAAACTCAAAAGGGTTTTCCAATTGATAATAAACCTTCAAACATATCTTAAAACGTTATAGTTTTTTTGAGACGGACAAAACTGGTGAAATTCATTTTCTGAGTAGCTTCAACAGACCGTTTTCTTTCATTCTACCCCAACATAATCGACAACAGACCGTACACTTTTGATTTTATTCTGAACTATTTGTGTTTTTGAAGTTTGTTTTGAAAATTATGGTTTGGAGGCTTTCCAGTTGATATAATCACTCAAAAATATCTGAAACTGTTTTTTTTTTCGATTCTCTAAGTAGTTGAAAAAACAGTATTCTTCTTGTGCTAAATTTGAAAAAGTATAAGAACGTTTTTCTTTTGATTCTACTCTGATTTTTCATTTTTACAACCGATAACATTAACATAACAATGGATTGCGATGTAACAGACCGTATTCTTTTGGTTCTTCTCCGAACTCTTAGGGTTTTCCAACAGAATCGATAAAATATAGGTTCAAAACAATCGACTAAATCACATTGACAATTCAAGATTTATATTTTTAATTAAAACACAAATGTATAACTGCGAATTAGTACAGTGAATCCTTTGACAATTCATAGTCCATGAGTGAATCCGTCCTTTTCCTTCAAATTTTGAGGAAATACGCAAAAATTGTTTTTTAACTTGTGGAGGGAAAGGAGTTTTCGGGAAAATCGAAGTTGAGCTAACCACCATCTTGAAAATAAAGGCGCGTGGGTTTTTTTTCCGTTCTTATTAGACTTACCATAAAAAAGTTCTTCAGAATTACGTATTAAGAACTTTTTTCTCTAAAATCAATAATAAAAAATCTACAACGTGATGTGAGAATGAAAGTAGTGCAGAATTACGTTCCCAGCAACTTTTTTCCATCATCTAATACCCTGTTATTTTTCATCACTGATTTTAGAAAAAAGAGTTTTATCAAAAAAGTTATAGATAATGTAAATTCAAACAATAAAAATTCACAAAATTCCCCCAAATATCAAAATCCCGAAATCGTATCTTCCATACAATACAACACGTACCTTGCATTTTGTTGTGATGATGCTTGCTGTGCTTATTTTTGCCGTGTTTGGCTAAAATTATGCAAAAAGCGTGACATGAGCGAAACATAAACAGTGAAAAGTAAGCAAAACACAATGTGACATTGTTCCTAGAATCAAGGCTTCAATGAGGTCAAGAATTTCATTGGCCTAATTTCTGGGAAACCTTCATCAAAATTCACTTACCAGGGCTCTTTTCAAAGGGGATTATATCCGTATAATCCGACCATCCATGTTCATTTCTCGACCTTGCCCTTGTCTCGTAGTCGCCTGGCGGCAGATTCGTCAACGTGTGTTTGATTAGATAGACGTCATCAGTTGCATCGGATACATCCGGGCTGATCACGTTCCATTTAATTTCCTACAAGGGACTTATCAACTGCTTATTTGATTTTATCCATGACCCACCCCTTTTCTTCTATATTCCAACTGATGCTCAGTGACCTTTTGCTTGGACTCCGCCTTCCATTGCAGCACAGCATTTTCCTTGTCTTGTTTGTTTTCGAAACCCCTCAATGCGGGAGTTTTGACTAGAGTTATGTTGCGCACTTGTTTTCCAAAAACGTTTGAGGCTACACAGCTGTATTGCGTAAAGTCTTCCTTGGTTAAGTCTGGAAACATCAATATAATCGAATCCTTCCAACAAAATAGTTATATCGGCGAAATCGCAATGACAGCGGACCGTATTCTTTTGGTTCCACTCCGAACTCTTCGTGCTTTTTAAATCGCATGCAAATGTGTAACCACATGAAAAAACCTTGTAAATACCTAAAGAATAATAGTGAAAGAAGAAGAAAAATAATAATACTTATAACACTACGTTGCCGCCATAGTTTGCTAGCGTGACGTTCATAGATAACAAAGGATTAGAACATTTTTTATCGCATCACTGGGAATTTTTATTTATCAAAGCTTAAATTAACAATTACCTCTTGATAACGCCAAGGTCATTTATTGCGTTCACAACACCTGTATCAATTACATAACCCAGCGGGACAAATACTCACTCCGCAAAATCATAATGTTCCTTTCATTGTCCCTCTCGAACTTCAACTCAACCTTGGGGTACATCGGAACAATGTGTTGGCCGTTCTTCAGCCATTGCACATTTGGTGCTGGGAAAGCCTTTACCTCGCACACCAGCTCTGCGCTTTGCTCGTGGTCAGAGTTGACGATGTACTTCTCTGCGCTTACCAGAGGGGCATCTGCAACCACAACCCTGTAACCCGGTCACACCTCGATCAAACTTACGATTAACGAAAATTTCGATGTTTTGATGGGCTGGCCTGTCGATGCTGTTATCAGCCAAACACCTGTAGCTGCCTGAGTGCTTAGCCTTGATGTTTTGTATGGTCAGTGACTGTCCTTGAGGGCCTAAAAGCTCGTTGTTCTTGTGCCACGTGATCTTGGGCTTTGGCTTGCCGGTGGCGTGGCAGGTCAGAGTAACACTCTCTCCTAGGTTGTACTGCAACACCATTTTAATTGTACCAACCCAACTAGCAAATTCTATATTATCGAAGTAATAGAAAACTTTTGTATTGTTTATTCCATGGTTGGATTGATTGCATTGATGCGGATAATGAAACAATTTAGCTCTCAGAAACTGAAATGTTCTCTACATTTATTGTTGGAGCGTTCTCAGAGCATCATTACAATATAATATACTCTAGGAGCGTGAAATAACAATACACCTTTTTCATTTGTGATATCTGATGTATTTCAAAAACCTTCAATTGAATTTCAGTTCCCTTTATTTGAGTGTTGAAAATAAAATTGTAAAACACAGATTGGCAAATAACTTATTTCCATTAAACCTTTTCCAAATGTATTAGTTTTTCATTTTTCATTAAATTCCAAGCAAAAAAGGAAAAGTGAGTTGTTTTTTTTTAATGCGTCATTTTCGAGGTAAAAAGTAAAAATTATTTAAATCTCAGAAAATAAATTAGTTTCATAACAACTGATTAAAGCGTTGCCACTTTTGTGCTTGAAAATAAACAAAACCTTGAGACTCAAATTGCTAGAGGCGCTTCGAAATTAAATACAACAAATCGAAAATTTTACAGAATTGTAACAATCACACGTTTGCGGACACATGTTCATCTACAAAAATATTAAAAAAATTCACTACACTCTATTCATCCTAAAAAAGTGCGCACTTATTTCAGGCTCACTCTGTATATTTTTAAACGGTTCTATTTACTTTGACTCAGAATAATATTTGGATGTATTTTTATGTTTGGTTCTACTTTTTAACATGAGATAAATAAGCAAATTTTTCAAATTGAAAAAAATTCCATCACACCATATCAGATTTTGCCATGAATCTCGAACGCCACTGGTAGAGATTTTTTTTAAAGTTTTACATCAAAAAATGTAATTTGATGGTCAAGAGAAATTTACCAAATTTTGTAGAGCAATAGGAAAGTTTATTCTAAAAACTTTAACACCCTGTATATCGGAAACAAAGCATTTTTGAAAATAATTTTATCAAACCAATTGTATCATTATCTTGAATTCTATACAGTGTCAAAAGGAAACCCCAACTTCAAATACAACCTGTATACAGTGCGGCTCTAAAGGTCCCCCTTCTCCTTTTTTTTTAATGTGTGCACCAAAAAATGTTGAAACTTGGCATACCTCAATTGCTGTCGAAATACTACTTTTTGATGTTACTGACGTACTTTTAGTATTCAAGATGGCGGCTGGGCACCGTTGTAAACATTTTTTTAAATGGAAAGGGGGGTGTGACACCTCATTTTGAAGATCCTGATGAGTACTTTATAACCCTTGAATATTGAGTCGATATCTTTAAGTACTACAAAATGGCGGTACATTTAATTACTACATACACTTTTAAAAAAAAATCTTCAAATTCAATTCAAAAGATGCTGGAAATATTCTTGACATAAAGTTTGGGTTGGGAATAGATGACAAAAATGTCAAAAAAGCATCTTTTGAATTGAACTTGACGAATTTTTTCAAAAAATGTATGTATCAATGTAGTAATTAAATATACCGCCATTTTGTAGTACTTGAATATATCGACTCAATATTCTAGGGTTATAAAGTACTCATCAGGATCTTCAAAATGAGGTGTCACACGACCCCCCTTTCCATTTAAAAAAATGTTTCAAAATGGCGCCCAGCCGCCATCTTGAATACTAAAAGTACGTCAGTAACATCAAAAAGTAGAATTTCGACAGCAATTGAAGTATGCCAAGTATCAAAATTTTTGGTGCACACATTAAAAAAATAAGGGGGGGGAGACCTTTTAGAGCCGCACTGTATATGTATTTTTTTTTGTCAAAAACATCAGAAGTGGAACTGTCAAATTTCCGCTTGGCAAATGGAAATCATACGCTATCATCCACATTGAAGTTGGCGTAAGCGTGACTTTGAGCACAAATTCGATCTAAATGGCAGCATATGATTCTCGTATGCCAAGCGGACATTTGACAGTTCCAATTCGAAAACAAATTGAATGTGAACCTTACATTATTCTTAAACCGGCCGCGGCCGTCTGATAGGAGTGATAGGCAACGTTGCCAAGTCAATTCATTTTAAGCAATTCGGATCATAGAGTATTTCGGATTTTTGGGGTGTTCGAACTACCCATACATTACTATAATAATAATTGATATAAAAAAATATTGATAATCTAATGTAATGTTAAAATCAAATTATAGTTTAAAAAACTATAAGACACGCTTTTGAACTAAAAAGTAAAATATAATTTTTAACTTGAGATCAAAATGATTAACTGTAAAATGTATGTCATTGTGATAACAGCGTTGGGTGCTTTGTAATACATTTATACAGGATGTTTATAAAACATTAGGCTAAAATGAAAGGAGTGACTCCTGAGGTCTTTCTACGAAAAAACAATAAACATAGGTTCGAAAACGCATCGTTTTTTTTTCAAAAATTAATGTTATCTCGCCCACTCTCAACGCCACTGGAGACGATATTTTTTATCTATTAGGATCAAAATTAGCCCCCTGTTAATTACAACAACGCTGCCAAATTTCAAACAAATCGGTCAAAATTTAACTGAATTATTGAAAAAAAAATTGATTGAATAAAAAAACTTTGCCACCGTGTATCATATAAACGTTGCGTTTTCGGACTTATGTTTATTGGAACTTTTTTTTTAGAATGACCTCAGGAATCAATCCTTTCATGTTTGACCAATGTTTTAAAAAAACATGTACAGTAACTCTGCATTTTGAAATAGAAACTAGTACAAAATTGTAACAATAATAATTGTTATCGAAGCACCTCACACTATAATAGTGTTATAAAGACTCTTTAATAGTTGTAAGAACGTTTAAATAACTATTATATAAGAGTTTCCTGCAGACTTCACAGAATACAGTTGAAGGGTGCCCAATTTGGTTGTACATAAGGTATCCAAAGAACATTTTAGAAAAATGTTCTCAGCTCAATAAAATTCCTTCCCACGACATTAATAGAACATGAAATTGTCTACTAGGAATCTTACTTTCATGCTACTTACCAATCGATCAGGCTTATCAGCAGAAATATCCGTGATTGTGGGGGCAAGAATTTGTAACACCTCATGAGTTATACTAGGCTGGTCGGTGTCGGACACGGCCAGCTTGCACTCGTACTTGCCAAAGTCAGACTCATCCGCCAGCACGACTCTGAGGCTGCCATTGTTACTGAATATCTGGTAGTTGTACTTGTTGTTCAGTATCAAGCTGCCTTGTATAATATAGGCAGAGTCTTTGGTCCAGAATCGGACTACGTCTTTGTCGCTGCTCTGGCAAGGGAGCACCACACTAGTGCCCAATTTCTGATGGAGAGTTTGGGCTTTGGACAGTATCTTTGCGTCAACTGGAATGTTGGCGATGGGTTCCTGAGCGGTGATCTCATCATCCTTGCCGATGCCGTAGTCATAATCGACTTGGTCCTTCTGCAGATCACCGTCGTTTTCTGGAAGTTCACCATAGATGTCTTCTTCTGCCTTCTTTTTTTCTGTAATTCAATGAGATGGTGCCATAAAAACAAACTTTCTCTGTACTATTGAATTCACTAACTGTAATAGCACCGGACTAGGACTATTGTTGGTTTTGCACCTGGGTTATAGAATTTCAAAAAAAGGCCTTCGGTACCCTTGTACAACCCATTTTTGTACCTGGAAGGTACCTTCAAAAAGTGTAAATTATACATTCGAGTGTCTTCTTGGAACGGCGATTTGAACATACAAATTTGGCAGCTGTTACAGGCAGATCTGATAAGGGACAATAGAGTTGGTAGCTGTTTTAGTATCGGTGATCTTTGTAGGTATTTGGTCATTAGTGGATAGATTCATTTCACATAGCATGGGTTAGTTTGGGTTGAATTTTGAGACAAAAAATATTTTTTTGAGAATATTTTTAAATCGATTATCACTCAAAAATGTCTACAACACGCTGCAGCACTCATAAGAGTGTGAAATTACATTCACACTCTTTATGTGCTTAAAATAATAAATATGAAACAGCATTGACTGTTTTCTTTTGATTCTACTACGATTTCTTCACTTTTTTCAGCAAAATCGATAATATGATGCAGAACAACGAACTCGATCAGAATATAACAACAGATTTTATTTTTTTGGCTCAGCTCAGAAATCATCGTGTTTTTCTTTCAACAGAATCAATGAAATATACGGAACTATGAACGAAATCTCATAGTGTGGTTTTTCCCCGAATCCATAAAAAATACAAAAAAAAGCGAAATCTCATAGACATCAGACTGTATGCTTTTGGTTCTCCTTCGAGCACTTCGTGTTTTTTAACAAAATCGATGAAACATACAAAACAATCATGAAAATCTTATAGACAGCAGATCGTTGAACTTGGTTCTTTGATCTATTCGTGTTTTTAACAGAATCCATAAATCGGCGAAATCTTATAGACAGCAGACCGTATTCTTTTGGTTCTGATCCGAACTCTTCGTGTTTTTTAACAGAATTGATCAAATGAACAAAATAAAGACAGCAGACCGTATTCTCTTGGTACTACCTCGAATTCATAGTGTTTTTAACAGAATCGATAAAATATTCGAAACAGTCGAAGAAATTTCCCAGCAGCAAACCGTATTCCTTTGATGCTACTGTGAAACCCTTTATGTTTTTCAATAGAATCGATAAAATACACAAATCTGTAAACCAAATAGCATCAGTGTATTTTTTCAGAAAGACCTTTTATGTTGAATTATACTTATGTATGACTGTAGTGTTTCTATACCAGATCATCAAAGAAAACTAACAAAAAATACAAAAACATTGAAAAAACAACAAATTAGTGAATTTTGCCAAACAAAAACCCAAAATCAACCAAAAAATTAATTTCCATTGGTCAATTCTCGGGTCAATTCAAGGGTTTTCAAGTTGATAATCACTCAGAAATACCCTAAAACGTTACAGAGCTTAATGATATGGTCATAACTGATGAATTTATTTTTCTAAAAAATCGATAACTTCCAGAAAAAAAAACATTTTTCATTTGTTTGAACTAAAATTCATTGACAAACCTTTTTTTTTTATTTTGCTACGATTTCATAATTTCTCTCAACACAGTCGATAACATGATTTGCAACGACAACAAACCGTATTCTTTTGGTTCTGCTCCGAACTCTCGACAAAATCGCATCACAGCAGACCGTATTCTTTTGGTTTCACCCTGAACTCTTCATTTATTTTGAGCAGAGGACCACAGACCGTATTCTTTTGGCTTCACTTTCTATGTTACCCAACTCCAAAGCGATAGATGCATCGAATATAATGAAAGCAAATTAATTAATTTCTCACACTTTCTCCTATAAACGAATTCCGGTGTCATAATGTCACCATTTAATGATACCTGTCCACAGGAACATGGAATTCACACCGAAAATAACCACGCTATTTTTAGCACCCAATTCTGAAACATCCTGTATTATTAATGGCCGTGAAGATAGGCGCCTCAATTGGATTTATATTTAAAAATAGTCAAAGTAATTTCTGGAACCCCCGTTGTGATTTTTCCCGTAAACTACCCGTATTTAATTTATATTTTTTCAAGTGTCATCGATTGGGTTTGTGATACAATGACAGATAATCTGTTGTATTGTTGCCTAATAGGCCCTTATTTCCCATAAGGGTTGTCTAGGTAAAAAAATTCCTGGGGTGAGTTTGCATTTTCTGAATTATTTTAATTCGTTAAATCGACGATAAATCACGTTTTAGGCGATGTGAAAGTTGGTTTTGTCTATGAGGTGATAGGGGATGAACAAATATATGTTATAATCCAATTTTAAGCTTTGATGAGGGGAGAATTATTATTTTGCGTGTTTTCGAAGGGGTTGGCAATTAGAGGATTTAACCAACTCAAACTTCATTCTCCTCTGGTTCTGAATTTTTTTAAAACCAGAGGCCGGATTCCGTCTGCTGTGGACACATCGCTCTCTGCATAAAATGATGGGAAAGCGACGTGTGGCTTGAATTCCACAGGTACACGGAATCCGGCCCTGATTTGAAACCTTCTGATCCAGAAAAAGGGGTTTGTTGGAGAGATGAAAACAATTTGATGGAACATTATAACTGTTTCTTCGTCAAACAAAAGTTTCAGAGTTTGCTTGAAACAAAATTTTAGTGTTAAGTAAGCGTGTGGGAAACTTCTAAATATTATATAGACCATCAACTCTCATTAAATTTTACGACTATTTTGCAGATCTAGGGGTCACTAGATCAATCACTAATTGCTTTAATTAAAGTGTTGTTTTCAACGACAGTGACCCATAAAGCATAGATCACTTTGAATTTCGAAAAAGCCGCCTAAATCGCTTTGATGAGGTCGACCAGGTCAATAGTTAATGTTATTTATGCACTTTTTGACACACTAACTTGGCCTTATCAATGCATGTGAAATTTCATAATTTCCAATGGAAAACAAGCTAAAAATAGCGTATGGCACCATTCTCGCCCACACTACATTCAAATAGTGAAGAAAATCACGTGTACAGATTTTCCATTCAATAATACATAGTACCTGACCTTGATGAGTACCTGTAACAATCCAATTTTTTTGAAAAAAAAATCACACACCTTCTTTTTCCACCACTGCGGCCATAAGACCACCACAAAACAGCACAACACTCAGCCATGGTAAAACTTTCATTTTCACCGTTCGGAAAAAAAATTCCGGGTTTCGAAAAAAAAATTCGAATATCGCGCGTCGAAAGACGAGAACTGACTGAGGCGCGCCAAGCTGAGTTTGTAGGGAACGAAACGTCGACCTCGCACGGTGGGACAAGTTTGAGGAAATTTCGGACAATTTTGGTTGAGAAGAAGTCGTTTTGGGAGTGTTTTTTAAACAATTACGAGGCTTAATGGCTTGTTTTTTTATAAGCTTTAAGTCTTGGTAATATGGGAGGCAATGCCCTTCACATTTGGAAAACAATTGAACTGGTTTGGTGGTTTGTTGGTCTTCTATTTGAAGTCTATGGCAACTTTGAAAATTCATATTCCCCAAACTATAGAAAATGATAAAAGACATAGATCAAGCGACCAGAAAGCATTCACAGCAGACCGTATTCTCTTAGTTGTGCTTCACAAATCATTTTTTTCTTCAACAAAGTCGATAAAGTATAGACGAAATCCCATTGCCAACAGAGTGTATTCTTTTGGTTCCACTCCAACTTTGAACATTCATATTTCCGAAACCAGTTGAGCTACATGAGCGATTTTTCTACTCAGTTGATGTTGAGCAACAAACCGACAACCCTCCAAGACTTCTGATTTTTAAGCAAAAAAATTAATTTGCGATGATGACCTGTGGATGAGTCATTTATCCAAGACTTCTTTGTCAGCTCTATAAGCTTCAAGTCGGGCAACATGGGAGGCCTAAGTCTGTTAGTTCTGGTGATAAAGCCCCAAACCTCAAGCAGATGTTTGTACCACTGTATAGCAGGCCCAAAACCCCACCATAATCCGCACCGCAAGCCGGGTAAAAAACAACGAGTACCACCAGTCATATTTGAACCAGAGATTCAAGGTTCTCAAGTTGGTGAATGAACCAAGTTTGGGCAAAATGTCCATTGATTCCCAATTGAAACAATGCTGGTAACGAATGTCAATTGATGCGGGCGTGGGGACGTTAAATTAATTGGTAATGGGTGAAAGGCTGGGGCTTGGCATTTTATACAAAAGTGCACCAAATATCAGATCAATGAACCCGGCTGACAAATCACGCAACTAATTTACTTTTCTTAACGAGAACGAGATGTGCTCTTTGTTCTAGATAAAATGAAAAGTAAATATTTGAAGCGTTTCGTGCATATGTGCCAGAATCTCAATCTTCTGCTGGAATTATGCTTTTATCTGGCTTTCTGACACGACGTACATAAATCAACATGCGAGCAGGAAATAGTTCCAGCTACGGATTAGCCTTCAAAGTCAGAAAAGTGGCCTTATTTCTTTAATACAGCGAAAAAACTCCCGCTACCACCTCTTTAGGGCAGATGTTTGCTTAACTTAATGCTTGTGGGGGTGCCCACCCTCGATGGCCAATTATTGACCAGAAAAACACCTTTTCGAATTAAATTGAGATATTTTCTCTGGGGCCGAATACATCAGCTGTTTGTCTGTAAACCCCGTTTTCATAGTCCAAATAATCGATTTGATGTTTGTTTAGCGATAGTCTCTATCCGTGTTTATTCGATCTTATTGAGTTCGTTGATAAAATAGAATCAATAATGCGGTGAAATGTAGGACGTGCATTTTTTTGCTGGATTGCTTTGCTACTAAATATGGTCGGAGAGATTGTGCGGCTATAAGTTTCAACGAAATATTTACACTTTTCTGTTCAAGCCAAATATTTCGATGTTAGAATATGTTAAACAAATTCTATTGAAATTGATGATCTCAGTGTGCCCAATCTGTGGAATTTCATAATTTTAGTTGTGCTCCCAACTTATAAGTAATCGATAAAATATAGAAAACAACCGACGAAGTCGTATTGACAGCAGACCGTATTCTTTTGGTTCTACTTCGAACTCTACATAAGATACGAGAATGTTGAAATGGGCAAAGATTTGCAGTTTTGTAAGCTCTACTCAAAACCATTTTTAGGTTTACAAAATTTGACTGTCAATAGATATTTAAAAAAATCTGTAAGGTTCCTGGCTTCTCAAATATTAATTGCAGTAGATAATGTTTAGTACAAGATTTCAAAAAAATGTCATGCCAAATAAAATGACATCAATATTGTTTTTGTCACACCCTAAATAGAAAATTTTACCACTTTCTCGTATAGTTTTCCAAATCTCGACAAATAGCATTGACAGCAGACCGTATTCTTTTGGTTTCACTATACATGTAACACAATACCATGAGTGATCGGTAAGACATATACAGGGTGTGCGAATGCTTTGATTTAGATTTTAGAAATCTGAGGAGAAACCGTCTTTTAGGTTGACCACGTCCCTCATGAAGGAACAATACTATCCATATAATAGGCAACTTTTTTTATATAAAAATACCTCGAAACCAATGTTGCGTATAAAATTATGTCCAAATCCATGTTCATATAAACATCATTTTCATTTAATGCCCCCATAATTAAGTCTATTTGAGTTAAACACCGGAATGCGCTGGACTCTGGGACAAGGAAGCGCAGCCATATGTTTGACTGATACAATCTATTTTTGAAAACGCTCGTCTGACGACATTTGCTGAAATAGTCGCGTCCGAATATAAATTCCGTAACATAAACATCAAGTAAATAAATTCGAAAAATGCCCAACGCCCAATCGGTTATTGAACCATCGAATCCTGCCCACTTAAGATTCAGATCACCCACCACGATTGATGAGTTTGCCTGTAATTGACTTTATTAATGTGTATGTTTTAATCGGGGAGCGTTAACCTTGAAACCCATGGGGTGCACGTTCCTGTGGGATAATTTGTTTGTCTTCACACCGGCCGAGCCCGATGTTATGATGAAATGTCAACACACTCTTGTCGTGGCTCAGTGACATTTTTAATATGTTGGTTTTGTTGAGGCAGAGAGCGTGAAACGTCGCTTTTGGCTTGGAAAAGCCTAATGACTCATAATACATCGCCATCTGTGTTTTGGTGTTGGTTTCTCTGTTGACATTGACCCGACAACTTCAAATTTGGCACAAATCAAAGACGATGACCTCAAACGTAGTCACCAAGTTCTATAGTTGTTTATATGGGGACGTATTGGCACTTTTTTTCAAAATCTATAAGTCTAGGAGGATTGGTGCGAAAGAGAAGAGCATTCCCATCAACTGAGTAAGAAAATCGCTCATGTAACTCAACTGCTTTTGGAGAATTTTTAAAGTTGACTCTTTGGTGTCAAAAATTTACCATAAAAACATCTAATTAAATTTTTACAGGGTGATTCACGAGGCAGTGTATTTTTTTCGTTTTAATATGGAAGCCTACGCCACTGTTTCAATTCAAGTCCCATCTTCAAAATTCAAAAAGTTGAGTGAAAAGTAGTTCTTCAGAAATCAAGATTTGTCATGAAAGTATCAAAACGTCATTTGTGTAATTATATACAGGGTGATTCGAAAGACAGTGTCATTTTTCACCAATGCTGATCATCCATGCATGTCTACGCCACTCGCTGCTTCGATCTTCCAAATCCAAAAAGATAATTAAATAGTGGTTCGTCAAAGATCGGTATTTGTCATGAAATTGTACAAAAAAATCCCCTAGAAAATGTCATACAGGGTGCTTCATTAATCAAATAAGTCAACTTTGACCAACGATTTCTTTCAGCCTACGCCACTGCTTCAATTTCCTTCCAATCTCCAAAATTCAAATAGAAATTAGACGAGTGAATCTTGAGTTTATCATAAAAACATCAAAAAGTGCTCTATATAATTAATACAGGGTGATTTATAAGGCAGTGTAATTTGTATTCCACCGTACGCCACTGTTTCAATTTCAGTTCGATCTTCAAAATCCGAAAAAAAAGTGAATAGTGGTTCTTCAACAATCGAGATTTGACATAAAGGTCATTTCTGGAATTTTATACCGGGCGATTCGTAGACAGTGTCATTTCTTAACAATATTGGTCGTCAAGCCTACGCCACTGCTTCAATGTCGGTTCGATCTTCAAAATTCAAAAATATAAGAGTAGATTGGGTTCTTCGAGTGTCGGAATTTGTCATGCAAGTGTACAAAAATCCCTTAGAAAATATTATACAGGGTGCTTTATACTTTGAAGCCGATTTTGGCCAACGACTTTTTAAGCCTACGCCACTGCTACAATTTTTTTTCGATCTTCATATTTGACCATTACAAATGACAGATCAGTTTGCTTAAATCTCATGAAAAGTTCGGAAATGCGGTCTTTTCTATCAATGCGATTTCGTCATATTTTATCCACTCAGTTGAAAAACATTAAAAAATCGGAGCACATTCAAAAGAATACGGTCTGCTGTGCTGTCAATGCTATTTGATGCTATCGGACTATGTATTCTATCAATTTGCTTAAAATGAATGTGGATAAAAAAAAAAACGGTCCGCTGTCAATACAATTTCATCGATTATTGTTTTTGTAATTTTATCGACTTTTAACAAAAATAAGAAATTTCGGAGCACGACCAAAAGAATGCGGTCCGCTGTCAATGCTATTTCGTCGATTGATCTATGCAAGTATTTTATAAATTTGGTTTTTTAGTCCACATTCCGTGATAAAATCATAAAAATTCTTGTCCATTTGGTGTGTTTATTCAACCAAATTACAGCATTGTCTCACCAACAATACTTCGTCAGACATTCCAGTTTGTATGGGCGTCAAAACAGACCGAGTCCTAATCCCGACATGCCATTAAGAGCCGATAATCGATGATGTATAAATCCTCTCCCATAGAGACGAAGAACCCATTGGCGGCTTTACATCACATTCCGACGAAATAAAGCCATTGCCTTTGTCATCGATATCGCATTTGATCTTCCACCTCCTACGTCCAACCATCGCAATACTTATTTATAAATTAATTGACGCAATTACAGCAAACACTAATAAAACTCTGCTGTACAGAATTAATATTTGCTTTAAACTTTAAGCAACACAATTAGGTAATATTTAACCAAGCCGAAATTTGATGCAACAGCGCCGGTGAAACGTAAACTTCGAATTTGGCACCGGGCCATGGGTTTTATGCAATTTTAGCACACCGCGAATAGAACGGGGAAATATCTGCATTTTCTGTTAGTTTTCGAGAGAACAATAAACAAAATGTGTTGCTTGTAAATGCCTGTTGAGAATGGATTACTGAGATTACAGGCAGCTGATGTCATATGGGCGGTTGTGGTATGTGTATTTACGTACGGTACTCGATTGCCTTGGGGCTGCATTTTATGTCTTTTTGTGACTCATCATGAGGAGTCTCCTGCATGGTATGAGACAGCACTTAGATGATTGAATTTTATGGGACATTGACTATTAATAGTCTATGATGAGCAATTGGAGAAGATATTTTGATATCATTAATTTTCCTTTGTTTTCAGGTCAACCTGTTCTATCTATTTTGTCACACTTTTTTGAGAAAAGTTTCTTTTGTGATGATTCATTTCATTTTTTTTGTGTGATTTTTCATTCGATGTGAGTTTTTGTCTATTTTATACTTTTTATCAGAAGTTTTTGTATTTAGGTAGGGTTTCTTCATTGACAAGATTTGACAGCTATTATATCAAAAACCGTAACCCCAATCAAAAAACTCCTTAAACAAAAGTTGCTCTCTGCTTGATTGTCTGCGAGATTCGTCAAAACAATTTTTTTCCCAGAAGTACCGTTTTCAAGCTATCGTCAAAAGTCTACGCATCTTGGTTGTAGCAACAGATGACGTCAGACAAAATTCAACAGCAGTTATTTCCAAAATAGTAACTCCAATCAAAAATCTCCTCAAACAAAAGTAGTTCCTTGGTTGATTATCTACAAGATTTATCTGGACAAATTCTCTCTTAAATGTACCAGTTTCAATATATTCATGAAATTCTGCAGTCAATGTCACAGGAAATTTTGAGCAACGTTGGCTTTTATCGACAATCCTCATAAAAGCTTTTTTGAAGACAAGGAAATTTGCTATGATAGTTTTTCTACGAGCGTGCGCAAAGTAACCACTTCGCACACTCATTTGCGTGTGCAAAGTAACCTTTTCCCGCACTCAAATGTCAACTCAAATAACTACCTACCAATTTGTTGTTTTAAACTTCGTTTCCATACCAACCAAACTGTAGATAATGCACTTTGTAATGCACAAAATAATGTTCTTGTTACTTTTCCCTTTTCAGTCAAAATCAAAATGAAACACACAATTCTTTTTTTGCGTTAAAAACGCATTCGCCGGTAACGTGAACAAACATTGATAATGACGACTTTCAATCGGCATTTGTGAGTTGTTCTTGCTTGATTTCGGTGCAAACTACTGTGTTTATCGGAAATCTTCGAAACATTTGAGCTGAATACTGGCATCTGGCATCAAAAAAACCTGATCATGTATACAAACAAACGGACAATCAAATTTATAAAAGTATAAACGATTAAACGAAGACTGACTGACGTAGCTGTCAAATCAAAACAGTGTTGCCAATAGCAGGGAATAAGGCGACAAAAGAGGAAAGTTTATGAACAGTGATCGGACATGCCCTTGCATTTCAAATATAAAATAAATCAATTATGATTTTGATTATACCCATATTATCGAATTTCCAGCTGCCGCCACAAACTGTTCTTTCAATATAAATATATTGTTAAGCATAAATAATCATTATTCTCAAGTTCTATGTTTTTAAGTGCGTTCAAATAATATATTATCTTAAGTTTTTCGTGTCTAATCTGTGAACGCTCGTAGAAAAAATATTGTTCCTAAAACGTTCGCAAAGTGTCTTTCCCACCCTTAAAGCATATCCGAACTCCGCTTCGCGTCGTTCGTCTAACTGCTTTTGCGTGCGGGAAAGCATCACTTAGGAAAATAACTATTTTGTATGAAATTTTTTTTTTTCAGACGAACCATTTTCAAAATACATTGTGTCATTTTTTCTTATCAATAAAAGCGGATTTGGAACTTTATTGTATTTTTTCAGTGTAAATTGGAAACTTGCAGATTTATCAACAAACTTCACTGGAGCTTTTTTGAAGATTAAAAGATTTTCTATAATTTTTGTATAAAAAGTTTTTTTTATCAGACCATTTCCAAAAAACAGAGTGTCAAATATTTGTATCAATAAACGTGGACTTGGAACTTTGGTTTATCAACAAACTTTACAGGAGCTTTTTTGAAGATAAAAAGATTTTTTATAATTTTTGTATGAAATGTTTTTTTATTAGTGGAACCATTTCCAGAATCAAGGGTGTCAAATATTTTTAACAATAAAATTTGAATTGGAACTTTGTTTAGTTTTTTCAGTGTAATTTGGAAACTTGCAGGTTTATCAACAAACTTCACTGGAGCTTTTTTGAAAATGAAAAGATTTTCTATGATTTTCGTATGAAAAGTTTTTTTATTAGATGGACCATTTCCAAAATACGGGGTGTCAAATACTTATTAATAAAAGTGGATTTGGAAGCTTGCTTAGTTTTTTCAGTGTAACATGGAAACTTGCAGGTTCATAAAAAAACTTCACTGAAGCTTTTTCTAAGACAAGGAAATTTGCTATAGTTTTTATAGAAAAAGTTTTTCCATGAAATAAACTGTTTCCATTATATGGAATGTTGAATATGTTTGCATAAAAAAAAGTAGATTTGGAACTTCGCTCATTTTATTCACAATAACTCAGACACGTTGAGTTTTATCCACAAAGGATCAAAGAAAGTACACTCGTTCATACAAAACTCATTGATAAAGAGCTCTCACTTTAAGCCATCATTTTGAGGCGTTCTGCAAAACTAGTAGACCCACATAAACCAGCCTAGCAACAAGTATTCGCATCCCGACAACATGAGGGGAAGAAAATGGATATTTCCATTAACCACCCTCGGGCGCCGTGATGCCGGCCGCCAAGAATTGCAACGAGATACAAAATCGATAGCCGCCAAGCCCAAGCCAGAAACTGGATATTGCAATTTATATCGCAGACTTAGCAATTTATAATTGTGTGAGACAGTCAATAACATTCCATTTGGCCCAATTCCCAGCTGGCCAAGCGGGATAAAAATAAAAATGATCCAATAAAAAACAGGTGGGGCTCTGGATAGGGGAGCGTAAGACATATTTGGTTTCCTATAAATAGACGTTAGTCATGAGGCGATGTCTGTCCAGAAAGTAACTCTGAGTGACATCATCATAATGTCCATTAAAGGTCGCCTTTAATGTTTTTCCGTTGTGACATAGATTATTGTTTATGGCTTATTCAATAAGCTAGAACCTTATTGATATTCCACAGACAGGTTCTGTACTATTTTCCTGTTTGGTTTTGCATACACCATACACGAAGCGCGATAATCAAGTTTAAATTCGCAGGAAAATCGACTCTGCGTGATGCGAATCTGCCAGTCAAATATTTGCTCAATGACTTCGTTCATCTTACTTTCAAATTTCCTGCCAGTATTCTGCAATACATATTTTGTAAACAGTATGCCTTTAGATTTACATTTCTTGTGAATCGTCACACCAACACATGCATTTCGATTGACGAGTTATGAGACATAGAAGGTTCAGTCAGTGGCGTTGACTCATCATTTTGTGAATTCTATGACTGTTTCATTTATTTGTGTGTTTGTCCTGCCGTTATTTGAACGAGGAGGGTTTTTTCTTCATTCAAATAGAAAAATCGCTCAGCTAGCTCACCTGGTTTTGGAGATATCAATTTTCAAAGTTGGAGTGGAACCAAAAGAATACCTTCTACTGTCAATTGGAGTTGGAATCACAACCAAAAGAATACGGTCTGCTGTCAATGCTGTTTGGTCGATTAGATCTATGTATTTTATCAATTGGCTTTGATTTGTATTTTTGTACAGCTTTATCACATTTTTTTCCAATAAAACATCGTCTGATATTTGTTCGTATATCTTCCTCCGTTTTTTGTTAAGATAAAGTCAAATCCACTTTGCTCGTTATTACACTTTCCCAAACATTTCCAATATCTGGACTTCTGGATTGCCCAATATTAATCTGGCATTACCGACAGCCATGTCGTAAATCCATCTTGAATGGCCCATATAAATAATTTAATGCGCGTCCTGTCTGTCTATTTTTTAAATAGATTTTCATTGCACAATGTCAGGCGATACGGCGTCGATTTATGTGTGTTGTGTGTGAACACTTTTCGGGCACACCTACATTAAATTTCAATCGAGCCGCTGCTTCGTCATGAAAAAGTCAAATCACACTCGTCACCACAAGCAACAAATTAAAGTATAACATTTCATACAGACATATTTTTTTCGAGACCTGTGTATGGCTCCAGATGGGCAAATAGAGCAAGAGTGTGCCCTTGAAATTCTTATGGGGCTCTGATGAGGTTGGAGATTTAGAACTAGTGACTAACTCATGTTGATATGAGTCAAGAATAATTATTGTGAAACGTGAAATATGAATTAATCATTGCGGTTTTGAGTCAATTATTGTTTACAGTGATAATGAATGAAAAAACCACAATTTTACGTGTAATATAAATTAATCATTATTGTATCATATTTTCTCCAATTGCAAATTGCATCCGTTACGATAAGGTGAACAATGTGTGATTGAGCTTAAAAAAATTATTACACCTGTAAGAGGGTGGTTCAATATTTTCTAAAAAATGCTATTCGGTCCAGTGCGGCATAGGTACTTAAAAATACAAATAAATCTCACCATTCAAATCGAGCTTTAAAGTAATCTTTTATTTGGAGTCATGTCAAATTTCACAAAACTTTTGATTATATCAAATTTTTAATAATTTTTCCATATTACCATTGGAAAATTTTATATCGTGGTTGTGAGAATTTAATAGACAATTCAATGGTGCAAAAATCACTGTGATATCTTCAATAGTTTCTGAAAAAAATACGACAGTCAAAATGAGAATATACATTTTTTTTTTGCTTTTAGTTCGAGTCCTTTGTCAAAGACTAAAAAACATTGAACATAAAAATCATTTTCAACCAGGTTTTAGTCTTGTGATGAATGATTTTTAGTGGTCTCACAAAAGTATAAATAGTTTAGCAACCGAGCCAAGCTTGAGCGGATAAATAAAAAGAAAATCTAGCTCATATAAGCCGTCAAATAGAGCACATAAACACATACTCTCTGGCCAAAACAAAAACAAATAGTTCAAAAGATGTTTATTATCGAAGGCATTACATCATCGTCATTAGCCGTGCATTAATGATGATTTTAACGCTCCGCTAGCATAGCAAAGCCATTGGCCTTATTGTGTCACTTCCAGATCATAAACCCATAATACTTATATACAGGGTGTCTGCTAAGATTGATCTGATGTTTTGTTGTGAACGATTAATTAGTGGACACCCTGTATATATCACTTTCCTTTCGCTTCGTTACGGAAGAATTAATTTCTGATTGTTGTTGACTCGTGCCCAAACCCATTGACTACCATTTGAATAGGCCGCACCCGAAATTAGGACTAACGGTAAATAATCGTGAATTAATTAAATTCGGACAATGCACGACTTCCGCGGACTGTTGGTATTTCTAACGCCATGCATGCATATAGAATATGGATTTATGATGGTGAGGGAGCGGCTTTATAACCGTAAAAATGTTTTTCTCATGCCTGACTCATAGACGATCTGGATAAACTGGAATGCAAGCGATCGTTAACTTTCTGGAATAATATAAATTGAGTTTATGGCTTGTTTAACCCGGAATTTGGTGTTTGTTATTGGTCTGGATAGATCCAAAATTAGTCTATTAATAACTTTTTGCATTGTTCTTTCCCAAACTTGATACTTCCTATACTGACCCAGATTAAGACTGATACCTCTTTTGAATTTCCTTAATACAGTATGTTCAAATTTGAGACCTCTAACATCACTCAGATGATTTTTAGTGTGTTTTTTTCTAATATAATAATGTTATTTGATTTGTTTGATGAATATACTTCTGAGATCTGTAGGAAAAAATATGGTTGAGACTGAGGCCTCCGATAAATTTCCTCAATAGAGAAACTTTCAATGAGTATCATAATATCTAGTACTAAGACCTCAAGCTTACTCAAGTGAAAAGTCGAGTTAAGCTTTGGCAAAGTGAACAAACAACCAGAAAAAAATTCATAACTCGAAAACCAAAAAAGTGGTTGTCACCAATTGATTCAGCATTAAATTTACATCGGAAATCGATTAAACATATACAGAGTGTATCAATAAAATAAAAAGAAAAATCCATTCATAACTGAATCATAACTTGAGAACCAACAAAGGTATCCTTTCGTGATTGTCACTAATAAAATCGATTCTAAACCAAAAACCCATCCCATCTGATGATAATCGATAAAGCAGGGCTCCACCTCTTTATCACCACCTTTCATCGCCAAAGGAAACCGTAATTTATATTCACCAAGCAATTTGCTTATTTAGGAAATCAGGTAATTGATTGCACATACCCGTACCTGTGTAATTGACTGCCCATACCAGTTATACCAAGTAATGCCATTTTGAATAAATCAAATTAAGAGCGGTATGCAAACACTCGGTAGAATCTGATCCATCAAAATTCCTGCTACACTCATATAGAAGAATGTCACGCCTGAGTCAATGGAACTTTAGTCATCGTTGTCTCGCATACAAATCAATAAAAACCAACATCATCAACATATTTATTTATACAGTGGCGTCTTTAACCCAGTTGCACGTGATCAACTTGATGACAAACTGCACCAAGCTGTTGAGCAAACCGTTGCAAACAAACACGCCTCCGATGATAGAGCAGAGCCGGGCTAGGAACATGCCAAAGTGGTCCCGCTCCTGCGTCACTGTTACCCTCAACGCTGACATGTCATATTTAAAGTAAATCCCCGGAATGCCGTGGCTCCCTCTGTCGTGATTTATAGGCCTTGTCAGCTCCTTGACGCTGTACTGATAGGTGCTAATGGAGTTCATCAACGTCTTCACCGTAGTAGGAACCACTTCGATAAAATAATTAACCACAGTCATACTGTGGTTCAGAATCAACTCATCCCCCTCCAATGGATGTACAATACCAGGACTAGCATCCCCAAAGCTCAACCTATTGATTCGATGCGTGAAATTGTAGTCCCGATCCGAAATAAACGCACTAATGTGAATATGTCCACGTGGCAAACTAATACTCTTTCCGGCAGTGATATGGAAGTTTCCCGCTACTTTGTTCAACACCAAGGACCCGTAGATGCGACAAGCATCATGCGGTCTGTCCGGATTGGACGTGCGCGGCGGCAACTCGCCAAACTGCGTGGAAAAACTGCTTCTCCACAGCAGATCTTTAACCGCGTGGTACTCTTCGCGCAGGTACGAGTTGAAGTGTCTCTTGCTGTCAAACGCCAACTGTTGGTTTTCTGACAGTTCGAACCACGTGTCCTCCTCCTCTAGTTGGCCAAACTTGAAGGTGTTTTGATTGGTTGAGTCCAGAACATCAGTGCCCACCACTTTAATTTGAGGTTAAGTAGGTTGTGAGTACACAAGTGGACACTTACTTCCGCACGGCATGGCCACGGTCATGTCGATGTTCAGCTTCAACGTTTCTTCCAGTTCGATGTCGGGGGAGAATTTGAAGATGAATTTGCTGTTGAGGTAGTAGCTGGTTTCGGAGTAGATTAGAAATGCAATTATGGAGAAGCTAAGGATGGAGACTGAAATTGGCCGTGATTACAAAGAGATTGTACAAGGAGGGGGAGAGAGAATAGCAAGAGATCAGACGGATAAGGGAACGATTGGGAAGCAGAAACAGGACAATAATTGCTGTTTTATAGGATTTAAAGCGATTTTGGAGTGCCAGATGACAAGGTTTGAAGAGATTTATGTAAGAATGTGTTTCAAAATCGTTTCCATTGCAAGATTTAACGAGATTTAAGGAGATTTTGATGGATTTTATTGATATTTAAAAAGATTCTGATAGATTCAAGTGTGTGAGACCCGGAGATTTGTTGAGATTTATTCAAAGATTTGTATTTAAATGATTTCCATTACAAGGTTTAGGAAGACCTTAATCTATTTCAATGAGTTTAGTTGAGATTTGTTCAAAAATGTTCATAAAAATAAGATTCAACAAGATTTAAGGTTTTTTTAATGGATTTGATTAAGATTTAAAAAGAGTCTAATAGATTTCAGTGTGTGAGACGAGGAGATTTGTTCAAATATATACTTGGCTTGGATGTATACAAAGATTTTTATTTTTTTTCCATTACAAGGTTTAGGAAGACTTTAATGTATTTCAATGAAATTTAATTAGATTTTGAAAGATTTTAGCTCGGATTTTAGTGTGTAGAACGGGAAGTTTTGTTGAGAATTGTTCAAGAATTTAAATAAAAATTATTTCCATTGCAAGATTCAACACGATTATTCAAAATTTAAGGAGATTTTAATGAGTTTTAATGAGATTTAAAGATTTCAATTAATTTTAGTGTATGGGGCACGAAAATTTGTTGAGAACTATTCAAGGACCTAAATCGTTTACATTGCAAAATTCAACATGATTTAGGAGATTTAGAGAGATTTTAGTATAATTCATGAACATTTATAGAGGGATTTGTGTTAAAATCTGATTCATCGCAAGATTCAAGAGAAGAAATATACATGCTATCATTTTCAATTTAATTCCTTTAAAATCTCATTCAAATCAGTTCAATTCTTGATTAATTGAAATTTTGTCATAAAATCTCTCAATCTCATTGAAATTGAAGTGTGTTGAAATGCCCTCTTTTCGCCTTCACCAATTTATTCCATATTATTCCAACTACGTTTGATTAGCTTCCCGCAATATTATGCTCTATAAATCTCCACAGTATGCCCGAAATAACGTGAAATATACTTACAGGTGCCCCCAACAGTGGATTTCATCTTATAGGGTTCCTCTATCTTGGGAAAAATGTCCATTTTCTTCACTTTATTCAGCCTGGAGCCCCTGTAACGGGGTATGGACACTTTTTCCGTCTCCATTGCTGAGCTATTTCAGGTTAAGGGGCCCTAATTCGTGGATATTTGGTGACAACACAACATAATAAATACAACAGGAGATAACCTCAAATAATTTCAGTGAGATGGAGGTTATGCAAGATTTACATTGAATTTCACTTCGAAGTGGAAGTGACAGATTTCCGCTTGCCAAACTGAAATCATATGCCACCATCTACATTGAAGTTTTGTTTAAAGTCATGCTTATGCCAAATACAATGTACATGGTATCATATGATTCCTATTAAGCAAGCGGAAGTCTGTCACTTCGACTTCGAGATGAAATTCAATTAGACACGGTATTAGTTGTCTACTTCGGTGGAAAGCGGAACGCTTTTAGGATTGCAACGTTGCCGGGCTGTGTGGATACGGGTGTTTTTCTTTTCGTTTTATTTAGGTGTACAGAGTGCAGGGTCGAGTTATTTTTATAGAAAAATTGATTTTTTTTGTAATGCCTCTTCAATATTCCCACTACAAAAATCATGAAATTCAGTACATCGCATAAATTTTGGTCTGCTGTATAAGAATTTCAGCTCGGCATTCAAATTTTTAATCAAGAACTTATCTTCTTGCCTACTGAAAGAGTTATGTTAAGGGTGAGAACTTTTTCATTTTTTTTTTATTTTTAGTCAGAGGCGCAATGGCAACGCCGCCTTCAGCTAAATCATTGACAATTGACATTGTTGATGTATTGATGTTGAACTGTCACTTCAAAGATCTCGATTCTCGATGGTAAATATTGAAATTGGTGACAAGTAGAAATAATAACCAACATTAATTGATTATTTAAGTAATTAATCAACTTCTATGATCTAGTACGGGCAGAAAAATCAAACTTTCATTAAATTTGCCCTATCAGGAAGGTCCTTCTGACCTAAAAAAAAAATAATCGGAAAACATGTTTGGAAAAGTGAATTTTTTGGTGATTTTGGGCCTAATTTGTCTACTACTTACCACAGGAGATGCAAGAATACATAAATTGAAGATCATGGTAAGTTTTGTCTTTCATCCTTGAAGATCTTTATTTCTGTGCCCCACAATCCACAATGTTCATGATCTGATATTTGAATAACGTTCTGGGTCTGGGGTAAAACATTTTGTGGTTCTCATTGCGTTTTTATAGTATCATGTCATTGAATCAATGGTTTTATTCAATAAATGAATCAACTTTTTCAATAAACTAACTTTAAATTTTATTAATCCTAGAATTTGTTTACTGATCAATTGTGGAAAAAATAACAACAGGGTAGGTCAATCAAAAAGGCACTCTAGAAACTAGAAACAATCAAACACTTCAGTGTTGTCGGATTTTGCATTTTCAATTTTCACATCATTTCATTTATCTTATTTTAACCAAAGTTTTATAAATTTGTTACGCGTAAAAGCTTCATTGAGGAAATTAATAACCTGCTTGTTGCCGTATCTTGCGTTCTTCCCGACTTTCTATTTAACCATACTTGACGATTCGAGCGTACGGAGTAATAAAAACATTAATTTGCAGAACGATGCTAGAAAGTACATAGGGTTAAGTACGTTCGGTTTCTACCAAGGAGGAAGCCTTGAAGTGAATTTGTACAACTTTCATTCAACGAGCAAGGACAACACACCCTTGGTACAACATTTTGATGAACTTAAATGTAATTTTTTTAATGAAAACTTGTAGTTTGGGTTCAGTTTGGACAAAACCATAAATGACGGAATAAATCCGTACTTTGATAGCCACCAGGAAACGTGCATACTGCAGAGAAACATTAGTAATAATGTCAATGAGGAGAGTATTTACGTGT
The DNA here is from genome assembly GCA_958502075.1 of Orchestes rusci. NCBI lineage: Eukaryota > Metazoa > Arthropoda > Insecta > Coleoptera > Curculionidae > Orchestes > Orchestes rusci. Next base: position 32,116,304 of record OY293311.1, read on the forward strand.
TGTTGGACCTCAAGTTGCACTTGTGAGTTGAGTTGAGAAAAAATAAAAAAAAAATCGAGAAAAAAATACATTGTCCTAGATAAGAATTTCTATCATGAGGATCTTGAAAACCATAAGAGATACGAATATGATTAAATTAGGGAAAAGTTGCGCATTTTCAAACCTAACAATATACTGATTAGAAAGTTCTGAAATTCTAAGTAGTTCCGGAGATATGCCTAAATAACCTTAATTTGGCGATTTCGGTTTTATTTTTTTTTACGTTACTTGAAGTTAAAGAGATATGGAAAAACAAATGATATTTTTTGTAAGCGTCGCGTCGTCAAGTCAAGTTTAATAATAATTTTACGCGCCATATAAAAAAATAAAATTGAAGATAATCTCGCAACGTTGTCTTGTAGAGCTAATAAAATGTGTCAATGAGAAAGTGACTTTTGTTTTTCCATATCTCTTCAAACAACGTCAGAAAAAAAAATAAAAACTAAATCAACAAATCTCGGTTTTCTAGGCATATCTCCGGAACTACTCGGAATTTTGAAACTTCCTAAATGGCATATTGTTAGGCTTGAAAATGCTCAACTTTTATCTATATTAACCATCTTGGTATCTTTTATGGTTTCCCAGATCCCCATGATAGAAATTCTTATCTTGGACACACTGTATATGGTTTTCCATTAGGTTAAAAGTGAAATGTGCTGATCACCAACTATCATCAGCCATTCACATCTACCAGAACGACGCCGAGGTGAAAAAATCGCCAACTGCAAAAAACTGCAAAGATATCAGTTTTCCCATCAAAAACTTTACGGTTAATCAGCAAACTTACTACAATGCATCGGTAAGTGTGCAGATTGACCAGTGCAACATTGACTAAATGCTCTTCAGTTTTTGATGCTGGTCAAGACGGTTAACGAGGAAGGACTCTACAATTTGTTTTTCCACAACTGTCCAAACTATAATCCAAAAACAGAGAGTTTTGTCGATTTTCAGATTGAAATTGTCGAGTTAAACAATGGAAACTACTTGTCGGCTGGCGAAATGCCACTGCCCGCTTTGTACTGTATGATGTCGATTTTGTTCTTTTTGTCTGGAATGTTTTGGGTAAGTTTTCTTGGTTTTTTGAGTTGATTGGTATTTGAGTTATACTTGACTCTTTTCAATAAAACAAACCTTGTTTTGTGGTTTTCGAGTTATACACGCAAATGTAGGGTGGCTCAATCACAGTAAATTTAATCCTCTTTACAGGTTTTCCTCCTTAAACAATCTAAACACCCCGTGTTCAAAATTCACTACATGATGGCCGTTTTGGTCTTCCTCAAAGCCATCTCTTTGGCCTTCCACGGCGTCAACTATCACTTCATAGAACGTCTCGGTTTTCACTTGACCACGTGGGCAATTCTATTTTACGTTGCCCATCTACTAAAGGGGGCGCTGCTGTTTGTCGTTTTGGTACTCATCGGCACGGGTTGGACGTTCATTAAGCACGTGCTGACGCCCAAAGACAAAAAGTTGTTCATGGTAAGTACAAAGTCTATCATAGCAACGTAATGATTGGCCCAGGTGGTGATTCCGTTGCAAGTTTTCGCCAATATAGCGGAGATTATTCTTGAGGAGAGTGAAGAGGGCGACCGGGAGTATTTGGCATGGAGAAACATGGTCACTCTAGTGGATCTGTTGTGCTGCGGTTGTATCTTGTTCCCTGTAGTTTGGTCAATACGCCATCTGCAAGAAGCTTCAGAAACTGACGGCAAAGCGGCCATTAATCTGAAGAAGCTAAAGCTGTTTCGTCATTTTTACGTGATGGTCGTTTGCTATATATACTCGACCAGAATCATCGTCTACTTGCTGAAGATGACCGTGCCGTTCCAGTACGGCTGGCTGCACGAGATGTTCCTGGAAATGTCCACTTATGTGTTTTTCGTGTTGACAGCCTACAAGTTCAGGCCGGCTTCACGTAATCCTTACTTTGCGCTGAGCGATGACGAATGTGACGTTGATGAAGTGTAAGTATGAGTTGCGAAATTGACATATAAAGTTGGTTTAAGTCTGACAGAGTCAGGAGCGACGGAGGGGCTGCGCAAGGTTAACTCTAGAGTCGTGAAGGTGCCTCTGCACATGAGTATGACGGAGGTGACCGAGGAGGAGAAGGACGCTTTGTTGAAAAACGAAAGCAGTCACGACTATGACTAGGTTAAGGTTAATTTATTTAGGTTGTTAACTCAATGATGATGTGATAAATAAATATTTATGACTTTGGATTTTTATTTACCTTCCGCCAACGTGGAGTTTATGTTTGATTTTGACTGACATTCATCATTTTTTAGGTACCCCAATACATTGACTGAAGATATAATAAATTTAGAGACATCAAAAGAACCAAATTTAAACCATAACAACGTGTTTTATTTCCAATTATTTCCTCAAACCTACACACAATAATTAATTCAGTGACTGTAATTTATTTAATTTTTTTTGTAGGTATGATGAAATACTATATATAGAACAAGAACCTCTCGACATCAAACAGGAACCAGATGACGATGGTACGCGTGATCAATGCGACATTACACCACACTCTAATGAATTCAAATGTTGCTCTTGTGACAAGTCTTTCACGCGCAATGGACATCTGCTGCGTCATACCAAAAGACTACACTCACAAAGTGACGTTTTCAAGTGCGAATTATGTGACAAGTCTTTTAGTCATCAGGATAATCTACTCAATCATACCAAGAGACATTCGGCTAATGAAACTACATGTAAACTGTGTCAAAAGTCTTTTAACAACAAAGACTATTTGCTTCGACATACCAAACGGGTACATTTGGATTTGGAAACTACTGAGGTTTTCAAATGCGAGTTTTGTAGCAAGTCTTTCAAGGTTAAGGAATATTTGGTGGGGCATACTAAGAGGCAACATTCGGACGTTTATGAGAAACTTACATGTGAGTTTTGCGATAAGTCTTTTAGGAAAAAGTGCGACTTGCGCCTTCATATCAAAAGGCGGCATTTGGGGGATTACGGAAAGTTTGATTGTGAGTTTTGTAGTAAGTCTTTTAAGCTGGAGGAGTATTTGGTCGGGCATGTTAAAAGACAACATTCAATGTAAATTTATTACATTATTTGCGACTCGTAATAGTTTTTGAATATTTTCAATTTTCCATTTTGTTTTGCAGGTGGTTTATTGTATTTTTTTTATTTATCTGGTCAATATATGGGCTTACACTAAGTAAACTTTTTTCTTTGCGAACCGCATATCGCAGCATCAAATGTTAAGCCAAAATTATTCTTTTCCGCTTGTTGATTGTTCTCGTTTCATGTGAATATTGTGAACGGTGGGATTGGCTGTTGAATAATTATTAAAGCAGGCTTTCAACAGGGATAGTATAATAATTTGCCAAAAATTGGACAAAATCCCAATAACTTGATTTTGAAACAAGAGGAATTAAAATGGAAAAATCTACCCATCAGTTTATTGTTTTAAACTATTTCCGTATGATCAAGTTGATGACTTACACTTACGTCCGTTTGCACAGGTCCGGCGTGATATGTGAGTGAGTGAAAAATCGTGTAACTGACATGCAAGTAAGTTCAAAGTTGGAGATAATTTTACATTTATATATTTATTTTTACTGTTACTGATTGTTATTTTTTTTTAGGTATTCCAATACATTTATTGAAGAAGTACTGCGTTTAGAACAAGAACCTTTAGACATCAAAGAAGAACCCAATGACATGGAAGATGAATATGAAGTTGGTCATCAAGAAACATCGAATAACAAAATATTTACATGCGAATTATGCGGCAAATTTTTCAAGTATAGATACAACTTATATACACATACTAAAACTTCACATTTGGTTATTAAAAAAGCTTTTCAATGTAAACAATGCGACAAGTCTTTCAACCGTTTAAAAAGTTTGGAAAAACATCATAGAGACCATAATGAAACTTCTGTATGTGAAATTTGTGAAAAAACTTTCAAGAATAAAAATGGTTTGACTCTTCATACGACGATGCAACATTCTGGAAAAGTAAAACAATTCAGATGTGATATTTGCGATAAGACTTTCAAGCAAAGAGGAAGATTATTTAATCATACAGAGGCAGAACATTCAGAAGAACAAAACAAATTCAAATGTGTAATTTGTTATAAGACTTTCAACTATAAGAACAGTTTAGTTGCTCATACGACGATACAACATTCTGGGAAAGTGAAACAATTCAAATGTGATTTTTGCGATAAGACTTTCAAGCGCAGAGGAAGATTATTTACTCATACTGAGGCAGAACATTCAGAAAAACAAAAAAAATTCAAATGCGTGACTTGCTATAGGACTTTCAAGTACAAGAACGGCTTAGTTGCTCATACGAGGATACACCATCCAAATCCAACAAATTGAAATGCGATTTTGCGATGTGATTTTCAACTTATAAAAGAGTTCGAGCTATCCATAAATGTTTATATACTAAAATGGTCGACATTCAGCAAAGTCAAATTTTAATGTGTATTTTGTGCAAAAACTGTTTCAATAAAAAAACTCTTCAATTTGGTCCTTCAACTGTTCAAATTATTAATAAGTCCTGTCTATTAAAATAAATAATTGTACTATATTCCAACGTGTTTTATGTCCCATTGTTTCCTCAAATCCACACGACAAAATTGACTAAATTCCATTAAAAATCTTTTCAGATTCGAGGAAATATGTTTGAAACAAGAACCCCTCGACATCAAAAACGAAGATGCGCGTGATCACTGCGACATTACAGCAAGCATGATAAAATGTGAAACCTGCAATAAATTGTTCACAGAGGGGAGGTACCTGCGCAGACATATCAATTTGGTTCACGTTGCAGTTAATGAAAAGTTCAAGTGTGAGTTTTGCGATAAGTTTTTCAGTCAAAAATATTATTTGCGCGTGCATACTAAAAGAGTGCATTCAGTGAATAACGATGATTTCAAATGCGAGTTTTGCGGTAAATCTTTTAAACTAAAAGAGTATTTGCATAGTCATGTTATGAAGCTGCATTCGGGGAGTATTCAGTGTGATCAATGCGGTAAGTCTTTCAAGCATAAGGATTCGTTGCTGCGGCATACTAAGAAACAACACTCAAATAACGAGTTTAAGTGTGACTTGTGCGATAACACCTACAACTCGGAAAAATTACTTTATAGTTATAAGCAACATCATCTGGAAGTTAACAGCGAATTTAAATGTGACTCTTGCGGTAAGTCGTTTCAGTGTAAAAAATACTTGAGTAGTCATATCAAGAGGCAACATGTAGTAAGTAATGAAACTTTCAAGTGCAACTTGTGCTATAGGTTGTTTAAACAAAAGTACGACTTGTATTTACATACCAAAAGAGTACATTCAGAATTTCACGAAGTGTTTCAGTGTGAGTCTTGCGATAAATCGTTCATGTATAAGAAAAATTTGACTAAACATACTAGAACTAATCATACAAATATGAATATTTTTTAGTTTTTGAAGGAAAATTTATATTCTAATTATTGTAGTAATTCAAAATGCCATGTATGGTCATCTGGGCAATGACCTCCCAAACATGTTTCAGAAAATAAATAGTTTTACCTTCTTCGCAATTATTTTACTCGTAATCAATCAACTTAATTTCCGTCTTTCGTAATATACTCAAAGTCATTATAGAAGGCTCAGGCACTGTCAGAATTCAGAAATACGCTTGGGCTGCAGGGCCAAAGTTGCCTTATTTATGGCATGGCGATAAAGCTTGACGAAAATACCAAAAAAAACAGCTATTGAGCGTAGCCGAACACCAAAATGAATTGGAATTTTTGAAAAAAAATGTCCAAAGACGTACTTCTCGTCATCAGCCGCGACTGAAATCTGATACATATATTCTCGTCATTGATCCTAGCCGTTGGTCGATCGGCGTTCAAGCAAGACGTATCAGCTATAACGAGATTTTTTTGTTTTTTGAAATTAGTTTGGGCGGCGCAGGAGTTGGTCGATACCTTCAATGTCGATAATATAAATTAGAGTTAGGTTAGTTCGTGTCAGGCTGGGTTAGGAGATGGAGCGGAAGCATGGGGGCTTTCACGACCTCCAGTTTAGCTTCGTTCGTGGGTCCACAACCCACGCGGCCCATCACGTCCGAAATCCGAAACGTAGTTCACTCATGGCCAGGAGGCTGGCACGCAATGGCATTTTGGGAAATTATTGTTAAGAACCTCAATGAACGAGACATCCAGCTCCAGACTGGTGAAGGTGATCCAATCCTACCTATCTGAGAGGAAGATAATATTAGAAAGGGGAGTCGTTAAGGACATTGGGGGGGGGGGCGCGGGGCTCGGTCCTTGGCCTGTGGAACGCCTATACGATGGTCTGCTGTACATCAGGGTGCAGGAGGCAGTGAGACTGATTTGCTACGCCGACGACCCCGGCTGCCAGCAAAGAAGGGTCATGGCCCTGGCCATCCGGTCAGCAGTATTGTACGGAGCACCAGTGTGGTCGGTCGCCTCCGAACACTTCCAGTGGGCGAGGGAGAAGTTGGCGAACACAGAAAGAATTATAGCCCTGAAAATCTGTTCCACATACAGAACCGTCTCCTGGCGCTGGAAAGAAGAAGAATCCACAAAAACCCGAACCAGACCCCAAATACAAGAAAGCTTGAGAGGGACAGGTCATTTCAAATGTGTGCAGCTGGGACAGATCTGCTCACAAGGGTAGATGGACGCATCAGCGCATCCCTAAAATTAGCAGCAAGTTCGACACGAACTACTTCGTATCGCAAGTTCTAACAGGACATGGGAGCTTCAGGGCATACCTGAAGAGAATTGAGAAAGTCGAGGACAGCACGTGAGATGGACCAGAGAGAGGATTGAATTAGAGACCGATTTGAATGTCAACATCAATCCAGGGGACCTAATCCATAATGTCCAAAATTAACGCCAACCACAAGAAAATGAAAATCTTCATGGAGAAAATAATCTCCAAGAAGGAAGGAGAGGACAAGCCGTAATATACCGGTTTCCGTCTGAGGAGCTGCTTTGGGATGGGTCCAGTCGGAAGTGGACGGTGAAAAAAGACACGGAGGGAGTTTTAGTGGGTATGGGTCTTACCCGAGTCCCCCCAGGAATTGAGAACAAATTTTCCCTCAAGCAACTTCACTTTCCTAATTTTTCTTTTTCCTTGAGTAATCTCTTTAGAAGTGCCAGGAATTGAAAACAAATTGGTTTACTTTTGGAGTTTTGAGCACTGACCTTTGTTTTGAGAGATTATACTCACATATTATACTGTTTAAAGCTCGATATGAATAATAAGATACATATTCACTTGGGTTTTTAATAATGTCTGTTTTCAATTTTGTTTTTAACCTTTCAAGATAATTAACCACGAGCTGCCACATATTCCTTAAATATTAAATAAATGTTAAACACACAAACATAAGAAAAGTAACTTATCCGAATAGCCTACAACAGCGTTGCCGCATCAACAACTTTATTTTTTGACACAAATGGGCCAAATAAACGTGAAGTTAGCCGAGCGTATTTGGCATTGACATTGACATCGTTTTTGTTTATCTTTTTTCGTCATTTCTTTTTTTGGATTATTTCGTCAAAAAATAGACGAAAATGATTGACAAAGTTTTAAATTTATTTAAAATACTTTTCACCTTGTTTAGTTTTGTGTTTGTTTTTTACGGGGTTCTCGAATTGACCTACTTTTTGTCGTTCCCTAAAGTAGAAAATCTCTATGCTAAGGGTAAGTTTCCTGTATTTTTCCATGAATTAATTGAATAATCAATCAATGTTTGTCCAGGAATATGGGAAAATACTTCAAGAGCATTGTTAAATAACATGCTTCTACTATCACTGTTTATTATCCAGCATTCAGCAATGGCTTCACAAGCATACAAACATTTCCTGGATCAAATGGGCCTTAAAGACTTGTCCAGAGTCATTTATGTGTCTGCCACTGCAGGAGTCCTTTTGGTGAGTCAAGATTCAAGTTTATGAGGTTTTCCAAAGTAATTGAAAAGTGACATCTAGTAGGACTTCAACTAAATAAAGTATTGATCTTTCTAAAAGCCAAGTAAATTCAATAAGATGCAATTTATTTATGTAAGCTCTGACTCCTATTTTAATATGTCTAAAGTAAAATGACGTGTTTAGTGGAGCCGTGGGTGATATGCATCCAATGCCGCGCTGTTGCCGTTGTATAGTCTTAAGAAGAAATGTTTGATATACATAATACAATGATATAAGCTCTATTTCACTACAATCCAGTACAAAAATCACCTTTATATCTTTACTAGCGTCATTTTTTGTAACATAGTTTATACAAATGTCGTTTCGTGGACTTTCAGCTCACAATAAACTACTGGCAAACCTGCCCTCAAACCATCTGGAACCTGGACCTCAACTCCAAACCTATCTGGTACCTTTACTTCGGCATCCACACCACCGCCTGGATCATCATCTATGTGGCAAACATTTGCGCTGATGTTACTGACCTATTGGGAATCAAACAGGTGATAATGGACAATTTATACTTTTGTCCATCTCCTGATTAATGTTGGTGCAGATCTATTACAGCATCAACAACCTGCCTGATCCAGTAGAACGCAAATCGTATCAGCTCAGAAAATTAAACTCGCACCTAAGACATCCGAGTTTCTTGGGATTTTTGCTGATTTTCTGGTTTTTTCCTTTAATGACGTAATTTTCTACATTTTGTTTATCTTGGAGTACCTATTTTGAATAATTTCAGGCTGGATAGGTTCGTTTTAGCTACGATTTTGTCCGCGTACATGTACATAGCGTGGAGTACTGACGGCGAAGACTACAATTATCAGAAGTACATGCACGAGAGGAAGTACCACGAATTGAGAAGGCTGACATAGTAGTATTTTTGACATAATTATTTATTTAAGAGCAATAAATCATAGAGTACCTTATGTGTATACAAAAAGTAACATTTCAATATAATAACGAAACATTTATACAAAGTTTTACTTGGATGAAACCACCTAGACTATTTCATATTTTTCGGGAAAGAAAACGGCCTCCACTGAATGTTTCACTGGGGAGTCGTCATCAACCAACAGAACGTCCACAATCTACAAAAATTTGCAAAAATTGCCGCTTTTATGTTATAGTGCAGTGAATACGATACCATTCAAAAATATCTTCACTAAGTTTATTTCCACATTTTTTATAATCTAGTGCATGAAAATGAAAACTTTTTCTCCGGCAAGTTTGGAAGGTTATCATTAATTCTAATGATCAGATATCACTACAAAATTTTAGTGCAATGAAAAAAGCACTATTTCACTATAATCTAGTGCAGAAACCACTAAGATATTTCCACCAGATTCATTTTTATGAAATTTTTTGTGATCTAGTGCATGAAAATGTGAATTTTTTCTACGGTAAGTTTGGGGTTGTCACTAATTTTAGTGACCAGATATCACTATGAAATTTTAGTGCAAAAAAAAGACACTGTTTCACTATAAACTAGTACAAAACACATTGAGATAGCTTCGCTTGGTCCATTTTTAAGAAGTTTTCTGTGATGTAGTGCATGACGGAAATTATTTCACTATAATCTACTACAAAAATCATCGGGATATCTTCACTAGATTCATTTTTTTATTTTTTTTTTCAAAAATAGAAATCTTTTTCTGATATAATTTTGGGATGTTGTTACTAGTTCCAGTGAGTAAATACCATTATGATATCATAGTGCAATGAAGAAGGCACTATTTTGCTATAACTTATATAAAAATATACTGAGAATTCTTCAATACATACATTTTTTATGAACTTTTTCAAGAAAAATGAGGACAGTACAAAAAGATGAGTTCACACTTTTTTCTACATCACCCTGTATAAAAGCTCTTGGAAAAATTATTTCCGTACCATACAACAAAATGCAATAAACCGCATATTTTTTCAGCAATTACTTGAAAAATTATCAACTCACCTTAATACTGGCGAATGAAGTTTTCGACGTAAACGCCACAGTAAGCGGGAAAAAATCGCCCGGAATCGCCCGTGGCGCATTAAACTCCAACGATCCCGTTTTGTTACTTTCATCGATAAACGGCAAACTCCAGATCAGCTGATTTTTTCTGGATTCATGAGTGTACGTTCCGTCACACTCACCAACTGATGGGCTACATCCGATGCTGAAAAATAATAAATTTAAACCTAAACTTTCGTTTTAATAAAAAAAACTACAAGAAAGCAAAAGTTATTTACGTTACTAGGATGGGAAATGACTAAAAGTACTTACGGCAAAGGAATAGAAATATTAACATCAGCCAGCTCCAAATTGCAATGCGTCAACTCATATTCAATATTAACGTCGCAACTGCCATCTCCCGCCTCAGAAGGCCAACAGTTGATCAGCAAAGGCACAAAACTCTCCTCGGTGCTCTGCAAACGCCATTTTAACACTCCCACGTCCGAATGCAGCGGGAACGGCTTGGCCGATTGTTTCAGTCCAATCTGCGCGCGCATTTTGAACAATTCCTTGTCCACTTGCGGATGAGTTTGTAGTTGGACACCGCGGGTGTCCTTATTTTCCAATTGGACGCGGATGCGGCCCCATTTTTCGTTGCCAATGTGCAAAGTGACAAGGCCGAGTACTTCGAATTGTTGGACACCGCCGTCTCGGCCCATGCGGACAATCAGTTTTTCTTCAAGGCGTAGATGGACACTGAAAATGGACACTCGTTTTTGTCAAGGGTTTCACTCAAAATTTCACAAAAAAACCGCAGTGGTTTTCTTTAAAAATAAATAAAAAAATAAAAACTCACTCATCAACATCGGTTTTGATAGCAGGAGTCTTGGATCCTGGTTGCACAGAATTACTGGAAGCATTCGTAACTTTCTCACCCTCCGACTTGAGCTGATCCACAAACGACTCCACATCCTTGCCTTTGCTGCCCAACTTCATCCCTCTTTTCCTGCAAAGCAAATCCGTAAGTTTACACGTGCAAGCTTACCACGGCCTTCGAAGATTGAACGACTAGAATAAGCATGATACTAAAACACACAAGATAACAAATAAAATTATTTTCACTAGGAAAATGACGCTGTCACTGTGACCCATCTGTCAACGTCATGGCAACGCATTTCTAATAGTTCGATTCATTTATCCGACGTTGCCGTTGTAATAAAAATTCCTTTTATCAACCTACCAGAAATATCGGGAGAAATATATTTTTTGAAAGGAATTTCAATAAAGTAAATATCACAAACAAGCATCTTATTCTTCCCCTTTCCCCCATGTTCACATTGACATCTTTGACTGACACAACAATGATTGTTTATGCTTCTAGTCGTTCAATGTTCTAAGCCACGGACTTACTGTGTCGAAACTGCAGACGGGGCAGGCTTGACATCATTCTGCACAGTGACCGCTTCCACACTAGGCGGATGGTAATTGTTGCCCTGCCCAAACCCTCCGCTGCTGCCAAACTTAATCCCCCTCTTGGTCTGCTCCAAACGTTGCCGCTGCAACTCCTTGGCCTTTTCGCGCATCTTCAACTTGGCCTCGCGCTCCTGCGTCTGTCTAACAGCCTGATAAACCTTCTCCTCGTGCGAGTCCATTTCTACAAACGTTCGAATTTGCGACAAATTCACACTCTCCCTGTAGCCCAAGGCTACGATTTCGTCAAAGGCGAATATCAAGTTGAATGCGTTATCCACGATTTCGTTCTCTTCCAGCGATCTGCAGTATTCGGGAATGACACGGGCAAAGAGACGCAGGGTTTCCAGATCTTCCAGAATGTTGCTGGCTCGGGTGGTGATTAGGAGCATGTAGAGGCGTTCTAGGGGTTGGTAGACGTAGCGGACCGAGTCGGTTTCGACAAAGGTGTGTTGGGTTCCGGTGGGGATTAGTTTGGGGAAAGCCGCTAGGAGGCCTTCGATACGGGCTTTGGTCATTTCGACGAATTGGCGAGAGACGATTGCTGGAAGAGTGAGGTTACCTCACATTTTGTAATGGTTTATGATAGTTTAATTTGTTGATGTTTTATCATATGTTCAAAGGTTTTAACAAGGAAATCACTTCAAATTTGGACGGTATATAGAACAATGTCTTCTTTTTGTTGTACTATAGTTTGGTGAAGTATCGTTAAATATATGAAAAATAAGGAAATTCACAAGAAATTTTATAAAAAAATAAGTATATTATTCAACGAGCGGGAAATGGTGGATATTACTCACGAGGATGAAGTTATCATCTGAGTGAGTAATATCCATTTCCCAGTAGAATACTATACTTTTTCTATGATTATTCAATAATTTAAGCGAACTTTGAAATATTCAATTTGACGGCACTTTTTGACAACTAGTTTACTTAAAGTGAGGTTAGGTTGTCAACACAATGACTACAAAACAAGTATGGACGGTCAAATGGGCTGTTTCAGATGGGCTACAAAACAGTGGAGTAATGAGATTAGATCACTTCATTGGTTGAAAACAATTGAGTAATGAAAAAAAAATCACTGGTATGAGTAACGAGTCACATAAACCAATAGAAAGTGGATGTATAATACATCTATTATTATATAGTCATAGAAAAAAATCATTACTCCTGTAGTTTTTGTCCAGATGCTTTGAAATTTGGACAGTAGGTACATATATGTAGAAAAAAGTGCACTTTTCATTGTCCTACTGTTTGGTGAATTTGGAACAACGCAAATTTTGGTGTTTAAAAAGTTTAAAAATATTGTACAAGATCTAAAAAAACGTCATTACTCCTGTAGTTTTTGTCCAAATCACTTGGAATTTGGACAGTAGATAGAACAATGTTCACTTTTTGTTGTACTAGAATTTGGTGAGTTCAGGACAATTTATTCTTTGATGAAACATCCTCAAAACCAAACAATAATGTTTAAGACAATCAAATATAATTTTTATTCTTAAGCCAAACTAAACAGAATAATACACGATAAATGACATGAACACAAATAGAACTTAAACAAAAAAAGGATAAGAAAAAAAATACTTAAATGTATGGCAAAGCAATTAAAGCCACGAAATACGATGGTGCAATTATTCCTAGGAATAACGATGACTCATTTTCTTGCTAGATTATAAGGATAGGAAGCTTAAAACACGAATTTAACGTTCATAAGTGAAAAACACCAAATTATGGGCGTTTTTCCATCAAAAAACACTAAAAATTGTTGGATAAGTTCCAGACAATATGCAGGAAAAAGCCTCGACAAAAATTAGGAAAATGAATTTAATAGGACCACAAATCATACAATTATCTCACCCTATGACCCACTATTTACAAATACCCCAAAAATCACCAAAAAATTCCAAAATATGTACTCACTTTTGCCCGCCTTTGTACACACTGCAGCCGCTATAAGAACCTAGAACAAACCCCGCCATTAGAACCATAACGCCCCAAAACACCCATTCTTACCATTTTGCTTGAATTTCGGCTTTAAACTTATTTACTATATTTTTTTTGAACAAAACATTACATCTATTGAAATGGAAAATTGGATGACGTTGTCTGGTTGACGTCTCATGTAAATTTTATGCCTGGTTTACAATTTACATTCAATTTCATTTTGTTTGAAGTGTCAAATTTCCACTTGGCAAATGGAAATCATATTATACCTTCTATAATTTATTTGACATAAGCGTGACTTTTAACACAGATTTATTGTAGATGGTAGCGTATTATTCCCATTTGTCAAGCGGAAATTGCACAGTTCGACTTCGAGATGTAAACCTTAAATTAGGTGCTCGTTTCGGATTTTTGCTGTCAAGTTAACATGCCAAAGCGGGTCAAATGTGTGAGTGGGAGTGAGAGAGATGATGATCTCATGTGGCGCGACAGTGTTGTCTTGTTAATGGATATGGACGTGGGTGTTTTAATTATTATAACCACTTTCAATAAATTTACTTTGTTTCATTTATATAAATGCCTTAAATAATAATTATAATTGATATATTACAAGCTGTTCACATAAATTTATTGGTTTATCTCAACTGAAACTTCAATTAAAAGAGAATACAAAGTGTTTAAGTTTAAATCCACGTCCCGCTCATAAATCGTGCCCTATCCACTTCTCTTCGCACTTGGCCCACGAAACTTTGGCGTTCTTTTTTCCCCCAATTATTCTTATTATTTTATGATTTTTCCCTCCATTTGATTTGTTCCTGAATTTCTCATCATTTCGTTCTACTATCACCCTCCTGGCAGGTAGATAAGCCTGTTTTAGTGAAGCTGTGTGCCCCCTCGGGTTGTTTTTTTTAGGTTAAAATGCCCTCAAATGTCCGCCCCAAAGCCTCAGGGAGTGCCAGAGGGGCCCCGGCATCAGCGCCCATGTCTGAACGGCAACAAATGGCCCTTTTGCTGCAAATGACATCAGGAGAAGGATCCCGCAGTCCTGGTTCCAATGCCAAAACGAAGGATAGAAATGAACGGGGGGAAACCCCCCTGCATTTAGCCGCTATAAAGGGGGACGTGGAGCAGGTTGCCAGATTGTTGGCCCATAAGGCTGATCCTAATGTGGCGGATTTTGCTGGTCTGGTAACAAAAACAAGTTTTGGGGGATTACGTTGGATTTTTCAGGTTGGACCCCCTTGCATGAAGCGTGTAACCATGGTTGGTACGATGTGGCTGTGAAGTTGGTGCAGTCCGGCGCCAATATTAATGTTAAAGGTAGTTTTGATGTGGGTTTCGCTAACATTGTAGAAATGATTTTTTTTTAGGTTTAGACAATGATACACCTTTGCACGATGCCGTAGTGAACAGTCACTTCAAGCTGATTAAGCTTTTAGTGGAAAAGGGTGCGGATATTCATGCGAAAAACTCGAAAGGAAAGTCTCCTTTGGACTTGGCCACTCCAACTGTTCAGCCTCATTTGCTCAATCCTAGTTTGCCTATTCCTGGTGAGTTCAGTTTCTCAAAATTTTCAATCTATATAGGTAGGTATTGTATGAAAATGACCCAAAAAAATTGTTTTAACGCGTATCAATTGAAAACGGCGCAACCGATTTAACAGATTCCTTTTTTTGTTGTATTCAGGTTAGTCAGAAGAAGGTTTATGAGAAAGAAAATACTTGGAAAATTCCTCGGAAAATTCACAGGAAAAGTCACTTTATCATTTTCAAAAAAATATTATGAAAGAAATCCTTCCTCATCATAGTTAAAACAGATGATAAACAAACAATCAATTTCACAATTCGTTCCGGAATCAATCAACAGTTGAATTTGGTACTGACTAAGTTTTCAACAAATTATTTTTTATAAATAATTACGGTACCACTCGAGATACCACTAGAGGAACCTTGTCAAAATCGAGCCTAAAGTTTCTCCGGAACCAATCAACATATCGAGTTGAATCTGGTACTGACGGGTTCCTCACTAAATTCTCAATAAATTCTTTCATATCAATAATTACGGTACTACTTGAGGAACCACGTTAAAATTGAGTTTAAACTTTGTAAGGGAAAAATGACAACGTCCTACATTTAATTGAATATCTCCGGAAACAATCAACATATCAAGTTGAATTTGGTACTGACGGGTTCCTCACTAAATTCTCAATAAATTCTTTCATATGAATAATTACGGTACTACTTGAGGAACCACGTTAAAATTGAGTTTAAACTTTGTAAGGGAAAAATGACAACGTCCTACATTTAATTGAATATGTTCGGAACCAATCAACATATCGAGTTGAATTTGGCACTGACGGGTTCCTCACTAAATTCTCAATAAATTCTTTCATATGAATAATTACGGTACTATTTGAGGAACCACGTTAAAATTGAGTTTAAACTTTGTAAGGGAAAAATGACAACGTCCTACATTTAATTGAATATCTCCGGAACCAATCAACATATCAAGTTGAATTTGGTACTGACGGGTTCCTCACTAAATTCTCAATAAATTCTTTCATATGAATAATTACGGTACTACTTGAGGAACCACGTCAAAATTGAGCTTAAACTTTGTAAGGGAAAAATGACAACGTGCTACATTCAATTGATTATCTCCGGAACCAATCAACATATCGAGTTGAATTTGGTATTGTCGAATTTTTCACAAAATTTTAAACTAATTCTATTATATGTTTTATTACGGTACTACTTGAGAAACCACGTCAAAATCGAGCATTTCTGACAATGAACAATTTGCATACATTTTCGAATGATCTAAAATTTTATATACGTCATCAGAAAAAACAGTTTTTCAAAATACCCAAAAATATAATAAATAATAAAAAAGCAAACTTCACTAAATACCCGAAAAGGGGCGTGGCCACAAAGGGTTCATCCTCCCAAAATGCTTAAATTCCGTACAATTTATATGGCGTTTAAAATAAACAAGCAAATCAAAATTATCTGGAATCTGGACACTTTCCTATAAATTTCCCAGAAAATTCCTGCTTCATAAACAAATAGTTTATCATCCCAATACCACTGGGATTCCTGTGTTACGGTCCTGCAAGCCCATTTAAAAATCGATTTCAACTTGGATCCACCTTTTCTCGCACGCAACACAGAGACTGCATTCTGTATAGGCTAACCTTGTATTTGCTGCTTTTACTGCTGTTCCGTTTCTCGCGTTGTCCTGCATCAACCAGTTGTACTAACCTTAGTACAACCACACCGACTATAGTATCGTACAAAGTAGAAAAGAAACATCCGTTTGGTACAAAGTTTCGTACAAATCGATGTAGGCTCCCTGCGATTTCCTGCAAATAAAACCGTATTCGTTCCATAGCCGTTCCGTCTATATGCCGGCCCCTGCTAAAACAATTTTCCTGCGGAGCCAAAAAGACAGAGATTTCCAGTCGAAGTGACATACGATGCGACGGGCTACACAAACCCAAAAAGGTAAATTTTCCCCTCTTGACCCCACCATTAGTCCCCTCCTGGCTAAGGCTAGATAGTTCAATGCCCCCCCTTCTATCTCGGTGCAGTATTTATTATTGTTTGGCGGTTCGGTTGTTTCTTTTGCTGTGGGTGCAGTTTTGTGAGTATTTTATGTGTTTTTTCATTAATTTATTCCTACTATTAACCACTGCATGTTAGACGTTTTGATGCTTCTTCATCAGGCTTGAAACAATGACTTGTGCTTGATGAAGATGGCAGTGCAGCGACAAAACGTTGTTATTGATTTCAAGGGTAAGGAAGTTTGTAAGAGTTTTCTTGTTTATAAGGGGAACGTTTCCAGAATCCATGTTGAATTGCTCGTCTATTTTGAACGGTTTTTGAGATATCTTGAATTATATGGAACTATGTCATTGAAAACTTTGAGGTCAATTTTCAAATCAAGGAAAAGGTTCAAGGGAAATTTATGAGAAAACTTGTCCAAAATTCAAATTTTCCCGAATCGTTTATTTATTTTAAACAGTTTTTGAGATAATATCTTGAATTATACACGGTGTTTTCAAAATTGAGTTCGAGGATTTCAAGGGCATATTTACCAGCACAAAATAAAGTTTTTTCCTTGCATAAACATAATATGTCCTAACTTGCTCCGTTTTCGTGATACAGGGTGCCAAAGTTAAAAAAAAAACAGTTATTTATTAATTACTCAAACTTTCTAGCTGACTTTGACAAGATTTGGAACGATTATCAAATTGTCGTCATAAGGGTAATTTTATGGTGAGATTAAAATAAAACATTCATTCCAGTGGCGTCCCAGAGGGTCATCTAATTTATATTTATTGGTAAAAATATGATACGCCACAGCTTTTTTGATGAGATGACACTGGAATAAATGATTTTATAATCGTGCCAAATGTTGTCAAAGTCAGCTACAGAGTTTTTGAGTAATTAATAAAACAATTTTGACACCCTGTATCACGAAAACGAAGACAACTACGACATATTTTAATAAGAGATTTTTTTTTATTTTGAGATGGTAAATATGCTCTTGAAATATTCGTACTCGATTTTACAACACCCTGTATGGGACAATGTTATTGAAAAAATTCCAACATAAACTTTTCACGTTCTCCACAACCATTGCCTATAAATATTGATAACCCATTAAAAATTCCTATTTTTAGCCTCAACAGTAAATTTTATCGTCTGAAACAATTCACTTTTCCACCAATCAAAAAAATTGCATCCCATTAAAACCAAACCGGAAAATCGACCATTTCCCAATCACCATAAAGTCGCTCAATTAAAACCAAACAGGTTCACACCATTTCGAATTCTAGTCATCCATTAATGCGAAACAATGACAAAAAATTGTTTGAGATAGTTCCAAGGTCACGCGATAAATAATGCAGACTATGATCAAACATAAAATGTCATTATATTTTTTTTTTAAGAAACCGGTAGCTCGTCCACCAGCAGAGTGCCCCTGCGTTCGCGGGATGATAAAAAAGTTGCTGTTGCGGACAAAAAGGGCGAAGCAATGGACTGCAAAGGCAGTGTTGAGGATGTTTACGACTTCAAGCCAGTTAAAGAAGCTGAACCTGCTGCTGAAGCTGAACCTTCTGTTATGTCAGAAACCCCCGAGCCAGCCGCACCCATATCAACCAGTGAGGAATCAAGTAAAAGAACCCACTCAGAGTGCGATGGCAATGAAGAAAGCGAAAAGGATGATGAAACGAAGAAAAAGAAGCGCAAGGAAGATACAGTTAAAGACACTAAACCAGCCCCTCGTAAACAAGGCAGCAAACCGAGCGCCAGCGCCAAAAATGTTAAAACAACAACAGATAAAAACAGCGACAGTCCTAAGCCAGCGTCTACAAGTGATGCTGAGGAAGCTGACAAAACAGACCTTAAAGTACCGCCGTTGAAAATCGTCATACCCCAAACCAGTGAACCAGAACCTGGTACTACAAGGAACAAAAGTGTTTCTACACGGGGGGCTTTGCCCTATGTGGTGCCCATTGAAACGGGGGCGGAAGCAACCCAGGAGGAAACGGCTATGGAACCGGAAGCAGCTCCGGTGGTGCCGCCAGCCCCGCCTGCTCCTGCTCCTCCGCCGGTTGAGTTGCACCCGCGCAAGAGAAAGATGAAACAGAGGGAGGCGGCCAAGGAGGAGAAAAAGGAGGATAATGCGGAGGAGGGGGAGAGTTTGCACCCCCATGACCAGCCAATCACCAACTGTTACAAGTTGTTCATGAACATCAGAAGCCAGGTTAGTTATTTATACATTTATCACATGTTATAGGTTAAAGTTGCAGATTGAAAATCGGCGTAAAGGGTTGTTTATGGTCCAGCCCAAGCCGCCCCAAGGGTTTAAGGATTATATGATGAACAGATGCACGTATGTGTTGGCAAATACCGCTCCTAACACCCCCACCATAAACTATCCGCCTACGTTGGCGGCTCCGATGAGGGACACGTTTGGGGAGCAGGAGAAGGAGCGGTATAGGTTGCGGATGCAGCATGTGATAGAAAAGGAGAAGCTGGTGTTGTCAGTGGAGCAGGAGATCCTGAGGGTTCATGGCAGGGCCGCTAGGGCCCTGGCCAACCAATCGCTGCCCTTTTCCGTCTGCACAGTATTAAGGGATGAGGAGGTTTACAACTTGATTACTCCCGAGCAAGAGGAGAAGGACAGGAACACCAGGTCCAGATATAATGGTGAGTTTAACAAGTGGTGTTGCGTAGTCTAATGTATGTTGCAGGACGATTGTTTGTGAGTTGGCTGCAGGATGTGGACGATAAGTGGGAGAAAATTAAGGAGCATATGTTGCTGCGGCACCACCATGAGGCGGAGTCGCTGCATGCGGTGCAAAAAATGAATTGGGAGTGGAAGCTGAAGGAGTTGAATTTGTGCGATCGCAAAGCGACGCCGCTGATTGAGGAGGTTCATGTGCCGGAGGTGCATGTTAGTGATGACTTTTATTTGTTGCCCGCCTGAAAAAATTCTGGATTTGTTTGGAAAATAAACTGTGATTTTTTGCGAGTGGCTGGTTGTTTTTTTTCAAATCCAAAAACGTTTCTCTGATTTTTCAATCATCTTAATGGTTTTCGTGATATCTTATATGAAACCTTATTACCATATTTTCGAAATTAAACTTCTTTTGCAACGTTGTGATAATTTGTCAACAATGTGGAGTGAATTGGAAATGTTCAAGACAGACTGCTTAGTCTCAACAAATCTCAAGAAATTTAGGTAAAAAAATTTATAGACTTCCGAGTATACTTCTTTGTCCTTTTTTTACAGTCACAACACCCATTGCGTGGCCTGAAATGAAGGAGTATACTTCACACTTTTTGAACATTAATAAGTCTCTTATTTTATCGATTCAATTAATTTTTGGTGAGCTAACCCGTCATAGTATATCATTCAACGAGCGGGAAATGGTGGATATTACTCACGGAGATGAATTTATCATCTGACTGAGTGATAGCCATCTCCCACAAGCCACAAGTAAATAATACTATACTTTTTCTATGATTATTTAATAATTGAAGCGAACTTTGCAATATTTAATTTCATTTCGACGGCACTTTTTGACAACGACTGTATTTAAAGTGAGGTTAGGTTGTTAACACAATGTGACAATGACTATCTAAAACAAGTATGGATGGGCTGTTTCAAAATGATGTATTTGAATGTTGACATTTTGACGAACGTTCTGATTGGCTACAAAACAGTGGAGGAATGAGATTAGATCATTTCATTGGTTGAAAACAATTGAGTAATGACAAAAAGTCACTGGTATAAGTAACGAGTTACATCAACCAATAGAAAGTGGATGTATAATACATCTTATAGATCGAAATAGTGGATATACTACTCACGAGGATGAAGTGATGACGCGTAATCATCTGAGTAAAGTAATATCAATTTCCCGCGAATAGAATACTATACTTTTTCTATGATTATTCAATAATCTGAAGCGAACTTTGGAATATTCAATTTCATTAGGACGGCACTTTTTGAGAACTAGTTTACTTAAAGTGAGGTTAGGTTGTTGACACAATGTGACAATCACTATAAAACGAGTATGGACGATCAAATGGGCTATTTTAAAATGATATATTTGAAGGTTGACATTTTGTCGAATGTTCTGATTGGCTCTAAAACAGTGGAGTGATGAGATTAGATCATTTCATTGGTTAAAAACAATTGAGTAATGACAAAAAAATCACTGGTATGAGTAACATATAATACATCATCTATCAATAGAAAAATATTTGGTCAATAAAACTGAAGCACAACCGAACTCTCATTTATTGTTTACTCATATAAATAAACTGCATCTTTTAATTGAGTGTTATTGACTTTTAGAAAAATCAATTCCTTTATTTAGTTGAGGTCTTACTAGATGCCACTTCTTCAAATACAAGACTTAGTTTGCAGTGATTGAGATCGTACTAAATACCAATGCATGTTTCATAAGAAGACAATATTAAACGTTTTTTTATTCATCAAGTGATTTTTACATCTCAAATCCCATTTTTTATTGAACTTTACTAACTCTTGCTTGCTGTATCCTACCGTTTCAAAGTTACTGAGGGTGATTATTTTTATATTTTGAAGTTTATTTTCAAATTTCATCACATCAGGATTTTTTGGAACGCTCTTGATAGAGATTTGAGAATTCTCAGTTGTTTTCCTGTAAAATATGAGTGAGGAGACCACCATCGGGAAGCAAGAGTGGCAACGTTGCGTCACATTCTTTGTTCCTCCAAGCCCTCGCACCAGACAAGAACAACACCATGCAGCAGCGTTGCAACACGTCCATTTTTTTCCCAAAATCATGAAAACCTCCCTTTCTAGCCCATGTAACCCCACAAAGCGGCCATAAAATCAACATTATCCCCCGTGGAAACAGCATAATCCAGACATAATGAGTGAAACACACCGCCGAGAAATTAACACACTTAAGAATAATACTCTTGCTACCTAAGTCATTAAGTTTAATATTCTCCATGCCGTGTCTAAGCTAAATTTGATGTAAAATAAGAGCGACCCCCCTTCGCTACGATTAAATCGGAACACTTGCGGAATATGGGACAGATACAGGCAATTCGGTGGAGATTGCAGGAATGCGGGAGAGACAAAACGGGTGTTGTGTACGCAGATTGGAAGTAAACTAACTGATTTTAGGGATCAGAGTTTATTTGCTGGGGTTTGCTTTGAATGTGGGATTTCGAAGAGTCTATGTGGGTTTAGTGGGATTTATATGCCTAGTTATATTACAATCTTATTAGGGGAATGTTGTTAAAATTTTAGAAATAAAGAATTACAAATACTTATCACAAAACTTGAACAAATGACGTAAGATTCATCAAATTCGGTTTATCTGTTGAAAAGTTATGGCGTTTTTAAGAGTCGTACCCTTCATCTAATATTCTCTAAAATGCATTTTTTAACAAACCATAGAAAAACAGACATTTTGTTGAAAGGAGACACATTTTCGTAGAAAAAACAGGAAACTGGCAACAACCCCCATGGAAATCCATCATCTTTTTTTCCCATTTCCAACTCCTGTTTACATCCCCCTATTTGGCAACCATAGGTATAGCCTTGTTGGCAACAAACCCCATCCATATTTCAGTCGTTTGTTTCCCGAAGACTTATTGCGACAAATGGGCATGTTTTTGCCAAAAAACCCATGACGATTTGCAGGAATAAATTAAGCGATTAGACCGGCGAACACGAATTCACAATAAAAATAATCATAATTTTGCACCTTGATTAAGCTGGAAAAATAAATGAAACGGGATTAACAGGTTGGAGGAAAGTGTAATGGAGTTGTGGCACGCTAAATTAGGATGGGGGAAAGGTTAATGGATAGTTTACTCCTCAAAATGAAGGCAAGAAGTCATAAATAGTCAGATTGTCTCACCTGTGTTTTCAATATATTTATGTTTCTCATTTTATTTATGATTAAATTAAATACTAAATTATTCAATTGGGGTAAAACCCTCCTACTTGGGGGGTTAAAATCCATAAACATTTAATCTTCGAAACTGTCCCATCTGTTCATCACCACTGTTTCCGAATCGAAATCATATTCAATAGGAAAACCGTCTGGAATGACCATCCGGAAAACTTTAATAAGTTTTTCTCGCCAGTGAAAACCTGTCATCGAGTCCATTTCGCTCTGGACGTTTTTCCGATATTTCATTCGATGTGCGCTTTTGTACGGTTTTAAGAAAAAAAATAAATTCAAGAATGTTTAGCATTTTTTTTAGGGACATTTCCCTAGATTGGTACAACTATTGCAACGTTGTATAAGGCAATAAACACGTCGAGGATTGTCAATGCGGAGTTGCCAGGGTGATCTGTTTACGTTATTACGGTTGAGAAGCTTTCTTGTGGATTTGTGTTGAGATTAATCAATAATCATATGTTTTGTTGTTGTTTTAATAAGTTTTGGCTTTTATTTTGGGTATTGTTTTTTTTTTCAATTATATTTGTAAGCTCATTTTATTTTTATGACAGTGTATCAAAAAGCTCAATCGTTGATTTGAATTAGATCATTTTTTCATTAAAAAAAATTACTTTAACGTTATTTTATAAAATCTCCCTAAATTAGTACAACGACGGCAACGCTGTATGAAGCGATATCCATGTCGGTGATTGTCAACAGTGTCAATACGGTGTTGACACGTTGACTTTTTTCACGTATCTTTCAAGTGATTAGAGATATTTTCAATTTGATTTTGGCGGAAAGTTTTTTTTTTGTATTCATCGGGCTTGTTTGTTATAGGCTTGGAAACATTCGACAGAAAGACGTGTTAAACGGATATTAAATCGATAAGAAAAAAAAATTGAAAATAGCCGACATTTGATTGTCCAATTCCGCTACATGGAAACCATTGACCCACTTGGCCGGAAAATAAAACCGAAAAGAAAAACGACGCGCCGGCAAAACCGTAGCGAAATTGTCCCGAGTATCTCTTTTAGCCCCCGCAAATCCTATTGGGAATGAAATAGAGAAAGCTCCGGTATCTTATCGGCGGAACACAAATCCTTTGAAGACTTCTCCCGATAAATTATCGGGATGATAGAAAAGCCCGAGAAAATATAGGAAAATTGTTCAATTTGACTGGAATTAAATTGTCAATTTTTCTCTTTCTTTGCAGCGGACTCGTTATGTATTCATTGAAAAAAATAAATTCCACTGCGACCTTGTTAAGGCCTGAGCTGTTTATGATACTTTTTCAGGCCCCTGTGGGGTTTGCTAGTCAAATAATCGTTACAGTGTAACATAATGGTAAGATATTCTTTCTCATGAATTTTAAATTCGTTTTGCACCTTGTGTGGCGAATTTATCGGTGATTTGGGGTGGGTGGATTAGCTTTTTATTCAGTCACAGTGAATGGAACAGTGTGACGTCATCACCGCCCCAATAGCGAGGGTATGTTGTGAGTGTGAGGCGTATCAACCAATAGCCTCACGTCTTGCGTAAGTTGTGAGGATATTTTTCAAAGCACCCTGTACCTACTGAGAAAAACTCATTTTATGAAAATTGCAGAAAATTCAATGTTGTTTGAATTTGCTAGTATGTAGCAACATTTTTGTAAATTGAACATTTTTGTCATCAACAAGTAGTAGTCAACTCTTGACTGTATCAACGAAGTCGATGTGGGCTGGACCGTTGGTCATTTATAGTCCAACACAGCGTTGCCGGTCTGTGTCCGTTTTAAGAAAATCTACTGATGTAGAGTATTTTCGTGCAAATAATAATACAACGAGTGGTGTGTAAATTTTATTATATACATATTATCACAATGGGAACTTAATACGTACCAATTTGAACGTAAATATTCGTTGTACAATATCTACTTAAAGTGACAGCTACGGGATAACGATACAGAGCCGCATTATACAAAAACCAGCTCAAAAATGTTTCAAAAATACGTTTCGTTGCAAATTTCTACAAAATCTTCCTGAATCTCTATATTGCTTTAATTTTGTACGAGTATCCTATGAAGCTCTTGCTAAGTGCATTCTAAGATCCTTCAGTAACTTAAGCGTTTTCTTATTGAGCAATCAAAACTAAATTGGTCAAAAGCTTTCTAATCGACAACAATGGAAAAATTACTGTCCTCCGTGGCGAAAGTCTGCGTTTCGGCATTCTTCATCTGCTCCCTCAGATCCTTTTTGTTGTAGCTCACACAAGTCGACTCTAGATGTTTGTTGAGGTAGCTCTTGAGTGCGAAATTCTTTAGGCAATTCGGACACTCGAACCTCTTTTCGTTGGAGTGCGTTTGCATATGCGCGCGCAAGTTGGACCTTCAACAATACAATCATTTAACTCAACTATAACTATATATAGCTTGACTTACCGATCAGCAAAGGCCTTGCCGCAATGGGCACACCCATAAGGTTTCTCCCCTGTATGGGACCGTAAATGGCCTTGCAGCAGCCAAGGCCTGGAAAACTGCTTGCCGCAAATCTCGCAGCTGTGTGCCAATTTATGCGTTAGCAAATGCATGGCCAGAGCTGGCATGGACACGTAGGCCTTGCCGCAAATGTTGCATTTCTTAGCCGACTGTGAATCCAAACTCCTATGGGTTTGTTTGTGTCTGCTCAAGTTACTGCTGGTGGCGTAGCACTTGCCGCACTCCGGACAACAGAACTTGGTCTTCTGGTCACATTCCATAGGATCATCGTCATCTTCCACCTCCTCCTCGATAACCTTGTAGAACTTCTACCAACACTTCATAAATTATCACTTTATCAGCAAATACTTACAGTAGCCTTGTCCACGCTCTTCTTTCTACGACGATCAGACAAGTCCATCAAAATAAACGCAGAATTCTTGTCCTGCTCGTTCAACTCCTGTCCAGGGACGTCCGGCTCGGGGGACATGGGAACCACAATCAAATCGTCCACGTCCTTATTATGAACAGGAACCAGGTACAACACGTCCTCCTGTCCCGACTGCACCAACTGAAACTGTCCAGGATTCTGGACAATGACAGGTTGTCTGTCCTGCACCTCTGGAGCCCGTTTCCTCTTTTTGGGTTTGCTGGAGTGGTACTGAATGACCGGTTCTGGCATCTGCAATTGGTTGTTGCAACGGTTGGTGCTGGTAGATAAGAGCTTACAGAATGATGGATCATGACCACGCTGGGTGCTGGTAATGGCGGCAGACTTTGGCTTAAGGAAAGTAAGTCATGCGCAGCTTCTGTTTCTTCAGGGCTGCGACTTTGCGTTGGATCGTTGATGAGGTGCCGGATGCGCGAGGTGCTCCGTAGCACTCGGGTTTGTTGATCTTGTGATGGTAGTGGAGAGGGAACTGCAGCGGAAGATGATTTGTATTATTTAGTGGCCAACTGATGGTTTGTAGAGTCCCAAATTTTGATGTTTGTACAAAAATTTTAGAACGTCATAACTCGGTTATTTATTGATGGATATTGATGCGAAAAAAAGGCATTTGAAGGAAAATTTGTTGTGAATGTGCCAAACTATGCGTCCCAAAAAAAGTCCCAGTATCAATTTCATATTGAGCCGTGCTATTGATTTAATTTGAAAAATAATGTCCACCTTTGAGACCTCGTCAGTATAAGAGTCCCCTCTATTGTGTTCCATTGATTGAGGTCTAATATGCGCATTCTTAACCAAATTTCAAGTTGATACATCTTCTTCACTCCGATTCTATCCAACAACTACTCTAAAACGGACGAAACCCCTTCGAACAGCAGCCCCAATTCCAAAACAGCTTATTCAGGTCCAGGAAAAATCGAATAGGTCGTTATTCCACGCCACTAGCTTTTCATAGCGGGGTATATTTGGGCAAAAGGGCAGCGAATGTAAACAGCAAAGAGAAAGAGAAGTTGCATGACAAGGATGGCGTTTTTTTTTTGTTGATTGTTGCATTAATTAGCCACCCCCCCTCCACCTTTTCCGCGTCTGAGGGCCAATTAATTATTACCCCATTGGGTCGTGTAGGTTTGAGTAAATAAAAAAGTAGCCGGGCAATCAAAAAGGCATTTATAACGTACATTGATTAAGATATAGCGTGATGGTTGATTAAACTTGGAGGGAAATAAATTGTTTTTGCTTTGTCGATGCAAATGGCCGATAAAATGTGCGCTTCTTTGTAGCTTTTGTGATAGATTAACATAGAATGGTAATCTGGAAGCAATGCTTATTTTCTTCATCACAATTTGGTAATTCAGTTGTTACTGTAGAAACGCGAACCCTTGCCCTTAATTTTTTTTTAGACGCAAATTTAGGACTCAATATTATTTGATGATTATGTGAGTGAGAAAGACTGTGACAACTGAACATTGTAGCCAAACAAGAAACAAAAAATTGACGAAAATAAAAAGAACTAGGTTGAGAGAATATCGATTTTTTTATAAAAATTTGTAAATAAGCACGTTTCATACACAAGTACCAAAGACAGGTAACAAATTTATTTGGGTGCCTCAATGTCGCCCCCATTCAGCACCTCAAGCTCCAAACAATAGGGTTCTGATTTCGTTGCCCCCATTGTGATTCAATCGACATTTCTAAGCAATTATCTCGAAATAATTCAGCCGAAATTGGCGCATAACAGTGATGCGATTTGCGGGCATGTTTGCCAACATGCCGTGGCCGGTCGATACATGCTTTAATGCTAAACAGTGCCGGTTTATGTGGCGGAAAAATGCGAAAATGCCTCGCTCTTTTCTTAATTATTTATCGGGATAAGACCCGTCTTCGTTTATCGCGCGCAATTTCAATTTCTTTCCGGAACGGGATTTTGGCAGATCCAAAATTAATTTAGTTTGAGCTGAAAGAGTATCCATTGACAGGCGGCAGCAATGAAAAAGGGAATCTTTTAGAGTAATGAAAATACTCCGGTCAGTAGCGGGGGGAATTAACTACATTTTCAACTAATGGAACATTTTCCAGTTAATTTTTTCAAGAATTTTGACATTTGACCTGACCATTTTCAGTGTGTTATTAATTTCCTCCATTTTCAATTTTTTTTTTGCAGACACTACATCTCAGTGTTTCATTGTTCATTGCAAAAAAACGATCAAAGATAAAATTTTCATTTCGTCACTAGTGAATTTTCTATGGATATTTTTCGAAAAATATTATTATATTGATTTGGGTAAATTTAAAAAAAAAATCTTTTCAAATTTGAGTGACCTGATTTCGTCTGTGATCCATAAAAAAATCATATGTTCCAAACAATTTTCAGTGGAAAACAATGGAAGACTATCGATATTGATTTACAAAACTGGCGAAATTTACAATACAAATTCCCGTTACGTCTATGGATGCAGCATCGTAAAGGCTTACTCGAAAAGAAAAATCTCGCGAATTAAAACATTTTTCCTATTCCCCGCGCGCTATCAATCGGCTAACTAAAAAAACATGCAAATTTTCCTTCTCGCCGAGATCCCCATTATTCTTTCTCGTCGAATGACGGATCCAACAATTTAAGGAAATAAAGGCGCTATTTGCATAAATATTGGATTTCTGCGTTCGTTTTTATTCTAAAAACGACCGGATAAGCCCAATTATTCACTGCCGGGATAGAGGGAAATGATTTATGTTATTTGACATGCCGACTTGATAAGAGGGATAACAATGCTTGATTTTTCCACATTTTCTTTTTATTGACGGACTTTCTTGTCAATTATTAACGTGAACTCCCCGTGCATTACTTTTTGAAAGCGACTGGTATAATGACCTTGACACATTGACCAATCTCAAGTAGCTTCTCCAGCCCCGCCCCCTGTTTACCAGGTCTAATCAAATAGCAAATTTAAAAAGTACTTTGGTAAAACCTCCTGTATATTCAATCACCGCTTTTGCTAGATGATTTCGTGTATACAGGGTGAACTGAAATGAATTTCCTCAAAACCCCCTGTGTATTTGTTTGTTGTAAAGAATAAAATTGATTTATTATGAAATGGTTATCGAGATATCCAACTCCTATATAAGGTTTCAAGGTGACTTTAACATTGGAGAGGGTCCAAATTCCATTTAAAATTCAATCCATCATCAATAACGTTTGCTGCATCTTGACAAACCACCGAACCAGGAAAAAGCTGCACATTTCGGAAAAATATCAATTATCACAAACGAAATAGCATTTGGCAGCGTACGCGATCCAAATTAATATCTCCGGCCCGACATGTAGATCAATTCGGAAAAGCGGCACCCCCGATTATGGGCTTACGTTTTCATTATTTTGCTAGAATCGGATTGTCGACGAATCCAATCGAAATTGCGCTTGTACCTTGGCAAAAGCTGTTGCCTTTATTAATTTCCAAGAACCCCCGTTTGAAGTGTCCGTAATCGAATTAGGGCTTTCAGCGACGATCTTCGACAATTAATTTTTGCTCCATTTTCCACTTTGGAAATTTCACTCAAAGGAAATTGAATGGCAACCACGTGCTTTGACACTGTTGATTCGTTATATTTCAACTGAAAAAAAATTCCGGGGCCCTCAATTTAATACCGGCGTTTCATAATGCTCGTAACTTCCGCGCTGCAGACCGTAATTTTAACAATATTAAACAAGTGGAGAGACGCAGCAGGTAGCGAGCTCGTTATCTTTATTAGGCAAAAGAAAGGTTGGCCCATTGTTGCTGCTTTTATAGTGGAATAAATTAACCTCTTTCTGGCTTTTAATACTCTCAATTTGTTCTTGTTCAGCTTGTAGCTATGAAAAGCTGAGACTAAGCTTGAAGCTTTAAGATGTTGACATGTCGCACTCACCATGAACTATTTTATATCTACAATAATATATGAAGAAATGTGCCAATCATAATATAATCGTAGACGAAGCAGAAGTATTTTTTTCATTTTTGAACACCAACCAATGCCACTAGTTTCATTTTTCATGATTTTGAAGAAAACACACAAAATTTCTAACAAATGTAAAAACTAAAATACGTCGAAGCTACATTTCTCGATCTATAAACTATTTTTTGACCGAACTAGATTACTTGACACGTGACTCACCACCCATATTATGTACGAAGTCACGTGAGTCCATCTAAAATGTTAGTCCGGTTGAATTAGGATAGTAGCAAATATAAAATCTTGTGTAAATTTCTGTGTTATTTTAAAGTTGTTCAAAGCTATTTTGGTAACAAGGTGATTTTTTGAAATTTCACTGTTTTTTGATAAAAATATTATGGAAATTAAAACTCATAATAAAAAAATGGATTCGTTTGTCACTTGGTCGTTTATTTAACTCTCTCTATAATTATTTGGAGTGGTTTATTGCCGTTTTTATATATGTATTTACAGAATGACGTATTGATGTTTTCTCTATAATTTATTGGCAAAATCGGAGGGATGGATATACACTTAATTAGTCGAGCTGGGAATTTTTGAACATTTTGTTACCTGACTTGACTTTAAGTGGCTTTATATAACTATCTGTATAATAATTTGGAATAGTTTTATTGCTATTTTGTATACAGTATGTCCGCGCAAGAGGACAAATGGACAAAAATTGAAAAATATGACAAAAAGTCATCCATGATAAAAAGTCTGTCGAAACAATAGGAATTACGATGAGAAAATTGATTTTCATTTTACAGGGCTTCTTAAGAATGGAAAAACATGAAAAGTAAAACGAGCAGTGATTTTTTGGCTTTTTAACAAAAAATGATAAATAGAAAATGTTCTCTTAATTTATGAAAAATTAAAAAATCAAACATTTTTGCAGTCCACATTTTACGAGTTCGAAATCATAGTTGAATCAAATTTGGAACAACTTTTGTATTCATCATTACACGTTGAAAGGTCAAAAATATCAACATTTGCTTGTGTTTAATTTGATTTTTTAAAATTTTTGAGACACCCTGTAAAATAAAAATCAATTTTCTAATCGTAGCTTTTTTTTTGGCAAGCAGACTTTTTTTTATCAAAAATGATATTTTTTCGTATCTTTAAATTTTTGGTCCATTTGTCCTCTTGTCAACCGCATCCGCG
Organism: Orchestes rusci; assembly: GCA_958502075.1. Taxonomy (NCBI): domain Eukaryota; kingdom Metazoa; phylum Arthropoda; class Insecta; order Coleoptera; family Curculionidae; genus Orchestes; species Orchestes rusci. The sequence continues at coordinate 32,147,165 of OY293311.1, forward strand.
GACATACTGTATACAGTGATTTTTTTAGAGTTTAATTTAATGGAAAAACTAATTGAATTGAAGAGACTCTACATTTTATTTAACTTGGTATTTTAAAGTGGTGCGTCATGTAACTCTCTCTAATATTGGTATTGGAGTAGTTTTCTGCCCTTCTATTATCCAGGGTGTTGCATAACTTATCCGCCATAGAGCAGCAGGTAGACTATAGATTTGTCTAATAAATGTAGTGGCAAATATTAGTCGTCAGAAAGATACAGGGTATGTTGAAGGAACAACGTAGAGAGCACTAAAAAGTTTTGAGGTGAATGGCGTACACTTTCAACACACCATTCGTTTGAAAACCGATTTTTTTTTCAAGGTCGTAGACGACTTGAGATATCGATATTCATCAAGAGTACATTTTCTACGTAAACAGATTGACTCTTTCCAAGTATGAAGTTAAAACAGCCTCAAGGGAGACAGAGGGAGAAGAAAGTATAGTCTTCGACCAGCATCACTTATAAGAGATCAATCTCCTGCTCTCCTGTTACATCGAAAAAAACCGCACCAATATCGAGCACCAAAATGACCTGTAGCCTTTAATCAGAAAATTGAAAAACAAGTTTCGTTCAGCTTCCGTCAATAAATTCCCGAATATTGTCTATTTTTCGGAAGTTTGTATCAAAACATGTCGCTCCTGTAACGCGTACCGATAATAAATCAACCAGAGACGAGTTCAATTTAAAACAGATCCCGCCGAAATGGGATGGCCGCCTTTTTGCGATCCATACCGGAGTAGAATTCTAATAAAATGATAGCTGAGGGAATTTCCTTTAATTTTCCGATAAACTTCTTGCAATAAATAAACTTAGCTGACGGCAATTAGATTCACTGACTGACAGTCAATTTGCTACAACTGCACTGTAGATTTAATTACAGTTTGTTGGCTAAAGTGGCTGGAGTTGTTTCATTAGACTAACCTGGTCTGTTTGTCAGTGGAGTGTAACAAGGGGGCGCTACTGTTCCTTCTGAGGGACTGTGGCCCTCCTCCTCCTCCTCTTGTTGGTCCCATTTTTTGATCTGGTCCATGTGGTGTTTGCTGCCTTTCTTAACCATGTAGCAACGCGGCATTTTCTGCAATTTTCAAGTTGGTTATAACAAAAATCCTAGTCAATTGGCTAATAAAAGTCTCACTTCATCCAATCAATCATACAGTGCGAACGTAAATTTTGGAACACATTCATTTATAAATCGGATACGAGAATTCTCAATTTTAGTGACCGTATCAGACATACCTTTTTTTAATTTCAATTTTATCGTGTTAACTTTCTATCAAGTAAGCAAAATTCAAACTCAGAAAAAAAAACAAGTCAATTATCAACTCTGTTACTGACGAATTTAGCTGTCATAACTTGTTTTTGGACCACCCTGTATTCATGAGATTATAAAGAAAAAGGCGGCAACTAAAATTAAAAATATACGTGTCTGATCGAGAAAAAAACAGGTGATTTTTAAATGAATTTGTTCTAATCTTTACGTTCTCAATGTAGAATTAGTAATTACATACACAGTTATACTACAAAACTATTTTTTGACCGGACTTCAAACCCTCTAACGTGACCTGTCATTGAAATTATACGAGTGGTCACGTGAGCTCATGTAGAATATTAGTCCGGTCGAGTTATGGAATATTTTATAAACCTACAGGGGCATTCTTGGAAGTTTTTATTACATACAATAGACTGGGAATACAAACTGAATTACTGTTATGAATTTTTAAAAATTTTTATGACTGACTTGGTTGGTAAAATTCCTGATGAAATGGCGATTAAAATCATTGAGATGATTTTTTTAGGAGTTTCAGTTGTTATGCTGTTTTCTGTTGAACATAATAAGTTTATTTTTTTTATACCAAGTTTGCAGGACTGTCCTGAACAAACAACCAAAGATATCAACCTCGAATTTTGAGAAATAATAATTGCTTTACTCCTCCTGAGTAAACAAATCTTGGTTCAGATTACCACTTTCAAAACTCCCTTAATAATGTCCTGAATACAAAATGGCATATTTTGAATTTTCAAATATCAATTTTGGAGCGGTGTCCTGTCTCAAGAATTGGAGATATCAACTTCAAATCCTGAGAAGTTATACATGCGATAATCCTTTTTAATTTTTCGATCTGCGTTATTACATTCAATAAATTCAAGTATAAAAAGTTCAATCCTTTGAATTTTTTACTTTTGATAATGACCTGACTCAACTATTAGAGATATCGACCTCAAATTTTGAGGAGTTATTTTTGTTATATACCCCTTGATTATTGAAATAATTCCGATTTTAGTCACCACGACCACCCCAATAAATTCATTGATTGAGACTTCATCAACTAGATACATTCCAAGTTATTTTATCAACAAACAAAACAGCTACAGTAGCTGGAAAAACTTACCGAAAAAAACCCTCAAGATCCGTCAACTATCGATCAGCCTGCGGCGAGATACAAAACAGCACTATACAGGTGGTTGAAACATTAAAACCTCAATGCAACAAGTTAGCCCAAGACACTGGTTGAATATTTCCCGTTTCCACCGAAAAAACTATAACATAAATCAGTCTATGGCATCAGAACTTCGTCATCTCACCCCTAAGAGTCACTCGCGTTCAAAACCGACCGGCAAAACTGCACATCAACTTCACACTCGGCTTGGCGAAAACTTTTCTCAGTCGCATAGAATCACTTTTCTGTGCTTTATTATTGGGAAAAAAATTGAACTACAGCAGGAAATGTTAATGCTATGCAGTGCCAAAACTCTGGGGGAGGTTTTGGGAATGTAGGGCGCAAACTCCGTAAATTCTGGATCAATACTACCGCCACCTGTTTTGTGAGGGTTGCGTGTGGGAGTTGGGTATGAACGATAGAGCATAGAGCGATGTAATGACTCTATGGTAACAATTGGTTCAACCGAATTAGCCGGGGGTGGGGGGTGTTTATTGTTGATACCTGGAAGTGGTTGCAGAGTGCTGTACCTGGGGTTTTACTGATAGTGAGTGGTGATTGGGGGGTTGATAATCTGGTCGATTGGTTTTTTCAAGAAATTAGTATTAAGGGTACTACTCCTTGAAATTCGAGGATTGAGACAGGATAGGTACTTGTTCACTAGAAAAATGTAAATGGTGTTAAGGAAAAACGTATTGTTTGTCAAGCGATTTAGTCGATCAAAAACCCATTTAATGAAAAGCTGAATTGTCTATTGAATGTTTTTTTGCTTGTTTCTATCGAATTAACTATAACAACTCCTTTATATTATCACCCTAAAAAATATACAGGGCGTTCCAAACTTTCTGAACGTATGAGTGTTGATATATCGTCGATGATAGAGGGTTGACGTTTTAATCAAGCCTCCTTTTCAGAGAGGGTTGATTAAAACGTCAACCCAAGGTTATATAAGGATTTATATAACTAAACTTGTATTTGAGTTTTTGACTCAAATTTGCCATAATTGGGAGATTTTTAGCAGTTCCAAAATTTCAACAAATGATTGAATCAAGTCATTGTTTTTTTTTATTATGGGAAAATGTGTAGGAAAATTAGATGAAAGCTGGGAATTGCTAAGAATTCTTGAAAAAAATCCTTATTCCATGACTCAAAAACTAATCAATTTTAATTTCGCACCAGTAAATTCTACGCAAAACTCCCTCAAAGTATCACTAGAAAAATAGACAGGGTATTATGGAAAAATGTGGAGAAAAATTGGATTGAAGTTGGCGATGATAAAAATCGTGGAAAAAATCCTGCTCCAGAAAAAACATCATAATTCAAAAACTAATCAAGATATTGAGTTAAATTTTACACCAGTGAATTCTACGCAAAATTCCTTACAAGTGTCACTAGAAAAATGTACATGGTGTTACTCAAAAATGTGTAGAAAAATCAGGCCAAAGTTGAGTATTATTGCTAAAAGTCCTTGGAAGAAGCGAACTCAAAATCCAAGCAAATTTCAAAATTGGGCGTGTTCAAGAATTAAACAAAAATAGTTTCACTAGAAGCGCATTCACCATTTCAACATCAACATGATTAAATTAAATAAAAACCCGACAGAGAAGCAAACTACTACAAGTAGAATACATTTTCCGTTAACAACAGGCCATTGTCAAGTTTTCCAGCATCTCTTTCAAAAGGAAAAATCTCTATCTGTTTGGCAACAATGCAAATAAACTTGTCTCTATACCACCACAGTGAATAGAGCGAAGCGTATCGCTCTCTGGAAAGTTTACCATCGACAAAATGGATTAAGTATATTCGAGTTGAAGATTCTTTGAAGATTTTTGAAACTTGTTACGCCGCACATGGCTCCATCTTGGCCCCAATAAAAGTCGGTGGGGGGGAGGGGAGTGAAACAAAAAAATCCAGAGGCTTTTCATTATATCCCGATCGACTTTGAGCGAAGCGATAGCGGCAAAAAGTCCGCAATTAATCACCGAAGTGATAACAAAAGAAAGTGTGTCGGAGCAGCGACGCAATAAGCCAGTGGCGTTCGGAGTTTTTTGTGCGTGTGTGTCGATGAGGGTTGGATTCATCGATCACCCCCCGGAACGTCGATTTGAATAAGAAACTCATTAGCGGGTCTAATTTCGCCTTTATGTATGCGAAAATGGGCTTTTTTAATTGGGCCGTTGTTATGTTTGAGTTTCAATAAAAAAATGGAAATTAATTGAAGAGAGGCAGGGAAATTTGGGCTGCACTGTAATGTGTGAACAAAATAAACTCGAAAACTTTCTTGGTTTTTGAGTTATGAATTTGTGTTTGGCAAGAAAATGTTATGAACTTTTTTCTGCAACAACAATTACATCAATGATATATACCAGAACCAAATTATGTGGGTTGAATTTTGATTTGAGAATTTTTCGCTATAAAAACTAATTTTCATAAAACGCCACAAAATCACTCCACCCACTCCATTTAACAAATGCAACGAAACTTTTTCAACGAAATCTCCGCCACCTATAAATAACCTGTAACACGGTTGCGCTGCACACGTAATACATTAAAAGGGGGCTCGAACAACCCCCCGGTTGTCGTAAATCACGCAGGATAGCCCCGTATCAGAGGGAAACGCATGCCGGGGCTATCTGATGACCCTGCGTGAAGCGTGATGGATCTATGATCAAACCGTGCAGATTCTCCTGTTGATGTCCTGCTGTTTAATGGACGATTTTCATGAATTTTCAAAATGCCCGAAAGTATTATGATAGTTTTAATCGCGCTTTTTCTATTTCTTATTACACTCATAGGCGGGGCGAAAATAAATAATGATCCATGTGACGTCAGCCTTCTATGGGTGGGTGGAGCCAAGCACAATTTTCAATAATTTACCACTACATTAATAGAGGGTGTGGATGGATTTTTCAAACACCAACGGCATCAGTACTTCATTATCTTAAAATTGCAAATTGGGTTTATTTTCAATGCGTTTGGAACAGATAAGGCATAAAAGATCGGGTGTCGAAACTAGTGGGCCATTAATCTGTCCCAACTTAAAAAGCCCTTCGAGCCTGATTTATTTCGCGGCCCGGCTTTAATTACAATGTATATTTCAGAGGCTGGCATGTGGGATTCCTGGCTACAGTTTCCTTTTTGCAGGGATTTAAAGCCGGAATTACGTGGCCTATCACGAAAGTGCAACAGTGCAGGAAGTCAAGGATTTTACGTATTAAGTATTGGGGAGAATCGAACATGCATTGATCGCTTTTTAATGGAAAACGTAGCATTGGGTTAGTTTTTGCTTCCACCTTCGATTGATTGATTTGGAATATATACAGGGTGAGTGTATTCTACGCAAAATTCCCTAGAAGTATAACTAGAAAAATGTACATGGTGTTTTGAAAAAATGTGAAGAAGAATTGAGTTGCCAAAATCTTGTTTCAGAAAAAAATCATAATATCCAAAACTAATCAATATATTGATGTAAATTTTACACCAGTGATTTTTACACAAAATTCTGTGCAAATGTACATGGTGTTTTAAAAAAATTGACATACATCCAATTGATAATTTTGCCATTTTATAAAAACTAAAAAAAGTAATTACTCCAACAAATCTCGATGTTGGCCTTCCCCCAAACAAACTCCACCCTTTCTTTGACAAAGTCCGCATTCAAACCGGGCCTTATCAAAGCCGGAATGAAAAATTGCTCCACGTTTCCTCAGAAACTTTTCCTAATTTCAGTTAATGAGCAGATTTGCGTATAATGATGATGAATTTGTCAATTAATAAGCATTGCAGGCCCGGCCAATTTGTTTGCCGAAAAGGGGATACCGGCTACGCTTCTGATTTTAATTATTTAATAATACCACTCTTTCCCCCTTAACCTGTCGGATATCTTTTAGCCAATAATGTTCTAAAGCTGACGGTCAATCCCTCGGGACCCTCCGCCCGAAAACCCATCGCACTGACGTTAATTGGGCCAAATCTAACGTGCAACAAGTTTTTGACAATTTAACGGCTCTTGTAGATGATTTGCTTTTACTTCATCACTATTATAAATATTTTTGTTTGTGTCTTATTCCACGTTTTGTCACTTTATAGACGTGTAACATATGCAACGTTTCGTCTGATTTGACCCAAATTCATCAAGCGAATTTATGAAAACAAAACAACCTCAAGACAAAAACCCAAACGTGACTGATGAACGCAATGGCAAAACCTATCCAGACATCTCAACTTTTTTCCATTCAACGTTTCCGACTCTTTTGTCCGTCGGACAGCAACTTTTGATAAATTGAATTCACGTATGCCGCCGCTGTTTATAACCAGCGGCATTGTTTAAATTTGTCTGTTATTTTTCGCACACAAAAGCCGGCTTCGTTCGTGCAAAAAAACCGGACAAGACGAATAAATTCGTATTCATTGTCCATCTGGAATGGTGGGAAAATTTGGGAAATTACGGATTAAAATATGTTGATGAACTGGCTTCAAATTTAATCCATTATCAAAGTTTTCTAGCTTTGAAGTGTATCCCTATTATCATCTCCAAACCGAAATTTTCGGGAAAAATGAAAATTTGTAGGATCAAAGTGTATGATTTTTTCTGTCATTCAGTAGAAAAATGGCTCGGTTATCTCAACTATCTATGAAAATATGAATTTTTGAATTTTGTCCACTTTGCTTACCTACAAGAACAAGACGCAACTGATTATCTTCTAAACGAAATTTTCGGGAAAAGAATACGACGCCACTGATATGATATTATACCATCATGTATTATACCTATGTTGAAATATCAAAAAAAAGTCAGACTGGTTTAAAAAACAAAACGTTTATCTACAACTGTCAAAAAATAGTTGTTTTATGCAACCATCTATAGATATAAAATGTTCCACATATTACACGGCCTGAGAGAAACCCGTGGATCATAGTTCTTTATTCACGGGCAGTGGGCCTAAACACAACTATTTTTGGCTTTATTTAGTGACTTTTTTTTCCAAATTTTTTGACAGTTGTAGATAAAGCATTGTATTTGACTCGCATATAATGAACATATTTGGCCCATTATATGCTCGTTGAATAAAATACTATTCTGAATCATAAGTCAATAAATAATTAGGATATATTCTTTACAACTATTTCTTGGAAAATATACATAGTTTCATGGGAAAATGTGGGAGGGGTTTTTTCCGTTTCCCCAAAATTATAGAAGAATGCATGATATAGTCGAGTTGTACTAATAATGGATACAGGTGTCAGCCAATCAGCAACTGGAAATTTGTCCCAAACATTGACCTAAATCGATCGTCCATTCTGTGGTACAAATCCAAAAAAACCGCATCCGTCAGAAGATAAGCCAAATTGAATCGGTGAAATACAGTGACGGCAAACGGGTATCGATGGCATATCCTATTCCAGAATTGTTCACCGCACTGGAAAGATTAGAAGTTCCAGACAGATGCGCAATTATCGAACCGTATGTGTCGTGGCCGGACAGGTGGTTTTGTCTGGATGCATGTGTAATTAGTCCAATTGCCGTGCTCAATTTGCGGCCATTGATACACTCGCCATAATTTTCAAATGGAAAAAAAATCGTCAATTAAAACCGGGAATAAATGATAGCCGGTCAAATAAACGCGCAAACAATACGATCTATCAAAAGTGGAACATGGTTTGGCTTGGAATTAATGCTCTTGTATCTGACACTGATGGCTGTTCCCGTTTAAACTAATGCCCAAAACGAGTTAAGCGCGCCCGATTGAAATCGATGATGGGGAAATGTGAGAATTTATTTGAATTTTCAATACTGCTGGTAGCTATAGTCCATGATCCGTGATGCTGCCTGATGCCAAATATGAAGCTGATTGGACATCATCCTCAATTCCATTATATACTTATCCGCTTGGTGAATCTGTTCCTTACCTTACCATGAGGTGTGCTCAGTGCTGATCTCCATTGGGAAAAGTTGGTGCAGCTATAATATATATATATACAGGGTGTTTCAGAATAACATGCTAATAATAAAGGGGGTGATTCTTGGGCTCATTTTAAGAAAAAAAATTCATATGAACGTATGTCCTAAACGCCTTAACTTTTGAGATACAGGGTGTCAAAGTTTTAAAAAATAGATACTTTTTTTACAATAACTTTGTCATTACTGTAGATATCTTTATGAAATTTGAGTCATGTATTTTAGGCATTAATACTCATTCTTTGATGCACCAACAATTTAATTATTCTGACCAGTGCCGTCCATGCGGGTTTTGGTTTGCATATTTTTTGGGAAAAAAGTTAAGGCGTTTAGGACATACGTTCATATGAATTTTTTTTCTTAAAATGAGCCCAAGAATCACCCCCTTTATTATTAGCATGTTATTCTGAAACACCCTGTATATATACAGGGTGTTTCATTAATATTGCAAAAAAATTCAGGGTGAGTTTCCCCACTTGAAAATAATAAGAAAACTTCATATAAAGGTGTGTCCGGAAATGCTTCGTTACAGAGCTACAGGGTGTCGGAGTTTTATTTTTATTTTTGTTTTTTCTAAATTATATTTGAACCAATCTCTATATTTCCATAAAAATCGGTATTTGAGGGTTTGTTTTTATGCGGAATTCGAATTTAATCTCAGTTTGGCTCTAACTTGTAGAGGGCGTCACCTACACTCATTTGTCCTGACATGTACAGCCATAACTTTTTTGGACGTAACCGTATGACATATTTGAGTGAAAAAACATATTTCTCCTTTACTTTTATGCAAGAAAGGCATACTTGTTAGAAGTCGCTACGTGCCACCATTTTCGAGATATTTAGATTTGAAATAATGAATACATATGATAATGAAATTATGGCCGAGCATTGTGTTTCATTGATAGTGCCAAAAATACAGGATAAGTTTCCTCACCTGAAAATAAAAAGAAAATTTCATATAAAGATGTGTCCGGAAATGCTTCGTTACAGAGCTACAGGGTGTTAAAGTTATTATTTATTTTTTTTTTTTTCAGTTTTTTTATTTGTTTTTGTTTAAATAATATTTAAATAAGCGTTGTCGATAATAATACACAGAAGTCGACTTTTATCTTTTTCACTGAAAATATGAAGCATTAATGCGTAATATGTTATAACTTCCAGCAGGTTACCTTCGCCATAGTTTCAAAATCCCATGTATTAATTATTTCAAATCCAAATATCTCGAAAATGCTGGCACGTACCGACTTTTATCAAGTATGCCTTTTTTGCATAAAAATAAAGGAGAAATATGTTTTTTCACTCAAATATGTCATACGGTTACGTCCAAAAAAGTTATGGCTGTACATGTCAGGACAAATGAGTGTAGGTGGCGCCCTCTACAAGTTAGAGCCAAACTGAGATAAAATTCGAATTCTGCATAAAAAGAAACCCTCAAATACCGATTTTTATGGAAATATAAACATTGGTTCAAATATTATTTAGAAAAAACAAAAATCAAAATAATAAACACCCTCTAGCTCTGTAACGAAGCATTTCCGGACACACCTTTATATGAAGTTTTCTTATTATTTTTAAGTGGGGAAACTCACCCTGAATTTTTTCGCAATATTAATGAAACACCCTGTATATTACTGTCAGTCTGCTAATATTTCATATTTTAGTTTTTCTCATACCATTCTTTTTTTGCTTTTTAGTTAGTTTTTCCTTGTTTATTTTTCGTTTTACCACTCTGGGAATTTATGGTGGAAGAATGAGGCACACATTTTGAATGGATCTTGAATTTTTTCTTCGAATTTTGGCGATTATCAATTTTTGTTGTTGTATTTATTTTAAATATTTCCAAGGATTTATTTCATATTTTGAATTTTTTTTCATCTCTTTAACCCTCCCAGTTCAATTTTTATAGTCCTTCAAAGTTGAGGATAGTTTTTTCCTAGATTCCTTGAATGTCTAACAAAGAAAAACATAAACTGGAAACTCCACTGTTATGCCAACTTGGGAAGTAGTTTTGGGATATGTGAAGCGTGCCTCATCCTCAAAATTTCACCTCCCAGCTCAATTTTCATTACCCTCCAAAGTTCATTCCTGGTTTCCTTGAGTGTCTTACCAGAAAGAATCACCAAACTCAGACTAGAAACTACACTGCATTGCAAATGGAGGGAGTAGTTTGAGGAGGTATGAAAAGTGCCTCCTCAAATTTTCATCTCCTGGTCCACATTCTATATTATTTGATCATTTGAGATAAACGAGTACTTGGCCATCGATTAAAAAAATGAGAAATTAATTCACAAAAATTCAATATGTCTTCAATGGGACGCACATGTTAAGGTGTAAATTACCCCATGCAACCATCTCGAATATCATTGAAAATTGATCCGGACAGGAACTGAGGCCATCCGATAGTATTTAATTCCGGTACTATTCTGTTGCATTGTTAATACGCGAAGCCCTAGAAAAAGGAAATACCCGGTACATTCAGTTAATCTTGTCGTTTTCCACTGGAAAAACTACATTTTTCCAGAATCTCCAGTTTCAATTAGACTGCCGCGCTCCCTCGACACATTATCATTTAATTGAGACTTTTTCTCCGCGGAGTAGACACTGAAAAACTTCTGGTAATTTCCCGAAAATGTTTATCGCCCGAGAAGTTGGAAATGTCACTTACATTAGCATTTTTTAATTAAATACTTTTTCGGAGATTACGTATGTTGCAAGAGGAAACATCAAAAACGTTCGGAAATAAACGCAACGCTCACCTGTGCCATCTCGTTGATTGCTGAAGGCTCTGGAATTATCCAGAGATGTCAAAGGAAATCTTTCTTAGTATTTCACCTTTGAGTGTGAAGTTTACGCGTCAAGGGGCACAAGGGGGCTACTTCGGAAATCATTATTTTGATCAGAGAGGTGGGTTTAGTTGAAAACTAATTTGGTGACAAAATTCCCAAAAAAAACTAGGTTGAAGGAAACAACTTTGATTGTCATAACAGGCAAGGTGACTTGAATCTGGCGAAATCGAAAATTGTTCGTTCTTTATACGTTTGACCAATCAATTAAGCATGTAATTTAGTGTCTCAGTCATTATGATTATCTGCTTCAGAAACCTCAACGCTCACCAGACTTCAATCCATTAGATGTATCCTGTTGAGTAGAGAGACTCAGCAGCAAATTAATCCCGATGGAAAAACCTTGTACACATTCCAATTTTGTAAAAGTTTCCAAGATTGAACTCATTCGAAACAAATGGCAAGTAATTCGAGTTGTGGAAGGGATGAATGTCTTTTTTATACCAAACTCGTTTCGCAGGCATTAGCGATAATACAATTTTTGGAGGCTTGACGATAAAGGAGCGGATTTCTGTGCTCTTCTGTGCGCCATTAGTGGGGGTTTTCTTTATTAAATACGAAAATGACGGCGAGAGAATGGCGCTTTTATGGATATTGAAGTTGCTGTCTTGTGTTATCGCAAGGATTTTCCTAATCAGGTCTTTTATCTTTGTCCGTTATGTTAATCGATCACGTTTCCCCAGCACACTTTTGTCACGTGATCCCACCTGGCCAGCTGTGTCGGAAACCCTAGCTGGGTCGGAAGTGGTGGTTCCATTGGCGGCCTTATATGTAAATGCGAAATTTGCAAGCCAGAATGTTCCGTTTTGCAAATGAGTTTTGGAGGGGCTTAAACACGGGAAAGGACAAGTTTTACACGGGTCCAGACACTGGCCAACTTTCCTGGAGAGTTTATGGAAATTTTGGGGAACGTCGCCGGCAAATGTTGGTATGTTGGCGAAATGCATGTGCGGGACAGATGTTGTATTGTTGCAGGTCAACGAGCTAGATTGGATTTTTTGACTTGGAAACATAAACAGGGTGGCCATTAAACAACTAATTTTGTTTGTATAGGACAGTTTCCATTCCACAAACATATTTGACACTCTGTATATTGGAAAACTTTTTTTAATAAAACTATAGCAAATTTCCTTATCTCCAATGAAGACTGAACAAAGTGATTCAGGTTCCAAATTCTTTTTTTTTGATACCCAGTATATCAGAAATGGTTCGTCAGATCAAAAAAACATTTTCTTTATTTTATTGATTGGTAAAAATGAATTTTTAGTTAAGTGTCGTTATTTAGACTACCTGCTGAGAAATTTCTCGTACATTTTCTGATTCACCTTGTATATTTTTTTGAAAGTTTTGAGAAATTTAGTGCTGAATCTATTGGTGAAATGAGTCAAGCTAATTTTTTTTAGTTTTCGACTTGAATTGTGATTTCTTTTTTCTTCAGTGATCAATGTTTGGAACTTTAGAGCAAAGTTCATTGGAGATTTCCTGAATTTTCCTGTATATATTTTAAGTGAATTTGATGGAAATTTAATGCTGAATTGATTGGTGAAAAGAGCAGAGTCCCATCTTCTTCACTTTTTGAGTTGAATACTTTTTTCTTCAGAGATCAATTTTTTGACTTCATCAAACTTTGAAGCAAAATTCTTTGGACATTTCCAAATCACCCTGTATATGGTTCTGGTGATTTTGATAAGAAATAAAATGCTGAATCTATTAGCAAACGAAAATCCAAACTATATCTTTTTTGATTTTCGAGTTATGAATTTTTTTAGAGATTAATTTTTAGAATTCATTGAATTTTGAAGCAAAATTCCTCGGACATTTCCTGAGTCATCGCGTATATTTTTTTTAATGATTTTGATAGGAAATCAATTGCTGAATCGATCGATCGACACCCTGTATATATTTTTGGAGAATCTGACACATCTATTGACGTCCCACTCTTTTCCTTTCCAATTAATAAAAATTATTTTTAAAAGTGACTATTTTCACTCAATATAGAAGTTTTTAAATTTCTTTGATGATTCTGACACTAGATTTCATGCTTAATCAGAACATACAAAGGGTCACTTTTTTCATTTCTTATCAAAGCAACAGTTCAAAAAAATCAAAAATTTCCAAAAAACCCCCACACTAAAAAAAAGCACCCCTTATCAAACCGCACAATCAAAAAAGGGCCACCCCTTCCCTCTGTTGAAGAAGCAACCAGTGCCGCACGGCGCAACAGCCATTCCCCCCCTTTGCCGCTTTACCCCATCTACCCCCTATAAAAGGCATCGCGCCCCCTCCGCATGGCGCACAACGAAAATCGGGGTTGTCTCGGGAACTTTTAGTTTAGTTCTATCTTCGTTTCTATTCACGCTCTCCGCTCTATATCTTTATCTGTCTCTATAAAGCACGGCGACGCGATCAACAATAAACAATTTCCTTTCAAATTTTCAACCTCCCTCCTCCTCTCCTGTCTTGTCGATGTTTTGATCGGTGCGTAATTGTGCGTGCAAATGTTCGAAAATGCCTCGTTGCTTGATGGCGAAAAAATGGAAATCGTATCCGTGGACGGAGAAGGATTTAGCCAAGGAGGTGGAGGAGGAGGAGGAGATTGATGTTGTGGGGGACTCGCAGGGGAGTTGTTGGGGGCCGTCTAGTCCCACCGAGGGGGCTACTGCTCCTTCGCCTCCGCCCGGCAGTCCTAGTGGGACTACCATTTTGTACAATGGTAAGTAATTCTTTTTTTATTACAATAAATTAGTACAACATAAAACCAGCCACGTATGCTGATTTAAATCATGATTAAATGGTAGGGTTGCCTTGATGTACACAGTAGTACACAACTTAGTACAACTTTGTAAAAAGTTCAAAAAATAATAAAAGACTGCGTATATAGAGAAAATACAAAGGTACCATGGATTTCTATGATTTTTTTTTATAAATCAAATTAATGTGGTCTCCAAAATGTTCCTCAATCATTGAGTTGAATATAGATAGCACCCCCTAAAGCTGTTATAACCTCAATAACTCCCAAAATAATTATTGTAGGGAAAATCTGACACATCATGAAAATTTCCTGTTAAGAGATTTTGATTTGATCAAATATCTCACTCAAACATGGAACAAGAATCCTGTTGAATACTTCTTTCGATGAGCACTATATAAGTCCCCATAACTTCCAAAATAATTATTTAAAAAAATATATAAAAATACCATAAAATTCTATAGAAAATTTCCTATAAGATGAACTGAATTGAATTGATATAACACTTCAAACCCCATCACAATCCCCACTCAAATATGGAGCAGACTAAATACTTCTGTGGAGGTGCACCAATTTATAAAAGTCCCCATAACTCCCAAAATAATTAAGATAAGAAAAATGTAAAAATACCATAAAAATCAATGGAAAATTGCCTATAAAATGAATTAAATTTAGTTGATGTTGTACCTCAAACTTCATCAAAATTTTCAGTCAAATTTCTAAGTCGAGGTGATCCATGCTATAAAAGCCTCCATAACTCCAAAACTAATTGTGATAAGAAAAATCTAAAAACACCATAGAGTTCTACAGACAATTTTTCTGATTTGACCCATATTTGATCAACCCTGTTGCTGTCTGAATTTTCAAAGCGACATTTGCATTTGGGAAAACCGATGGAAAAGCAACAGATGCTACACGCCAACCTGGCAGATTCTCCCTTTCTAATTAAATAGAACAGATTAGACGACAGATGGCACGAGGCGCAACACGCTGAGGGGTGCCGAATTTCGTGCCACCTTTTCAATCGCCACCCCTCGAGGGAAATAAATTTGCTCACATCATCTGGGCTTTTGTTCACTTTAATTCCACTGTTTGCGCTTTAAAAAAAATTGATGAGTTATTGATGGAAATTGAACATTTTTGAATCATTCAATTCGCGATTATAAATTTAGTTTTGGAGTTGTGAGGCTCTGAGATTGAGAGTAGTCATGTGTCAGAGTTCATTCATCAATCAAAAACTAGCAGGATTCCTTGAATCGAAGAAGCAAAGTTTCACTTGGATAAGGAGTCAACTTTGAAGCATCTCAACACTACAAAAACTTCCACACAGTAGAATCAAATTTCCCAAACTCCCTTAAACTCATAATTCCAAATTGAGTCATCTCCCCCTTAATTCAACGAAAAAAAACCTGTTGCCACCCAAACTCAAATTCACTCGAAACACGCACCAAAACACCCCAAGAAAGAAAAAAGGGGCGAATTCCAAACGGCCCTTTATGTATTCAAGCTTGCAGGGTTTGAGAAAATTGAGTTATTGACACAAACATTGGTTCGAATAAAAATAAGACTGCGCCGAAGGAGTGAGTTTGAATAAATTATTTCGGAGCCTTCATATGTGTTATTAGCAACTCATTCGCTGGAATTACGGTAGTTTCACCTACAAAGCTATTTCAGCCTAATAAAAGTTTTAACAATGGTAATTATAACTTGTAGCTGCCGTTTTCATGTCGCAGTTGTATTATTACTTAACCTATTTACAAGTGAAGGGAAGTAAGTTATTGGAAAGAGGGTGCGAATGAGTCTTGTTCATTAAAAGGGGTTGATTTCAAGTCGTAATATTCATTAGCGCCTGACTGAGTAACTAGATGATTGGTTTAAGAAAAACTTTGCCAAATATATGAGAGAGAAACTCTGCTAGTTTCATTAATTTATTCCTGCTAGTTTATGAGTAATCAATCCGTTGAGCATTACCACGAACACATCCTCGCCCACCATAAAGCTACATTCAATATATCATAACTCAGAAACTAAATTTGTGATTTGGGTGTAACTTTGTCACAATATTAACGAATAAATACGTGAAATTTTCTGTGAGTTTCATCGATTAATTCTTAGTTTTTGAGTAATGAATTTTTCATTCCGATCATCACACACCGTCTACCTTGAAGCTCCAGTCAAAATGTCATAACCCAGACACTAGATTTCCGATTCAAGTGAAACTTTGACACAACATTGATAAATACACAAGTGAAAAACTCTGCCAGTTTTATTGAATTAATCCCGCTAGTTTCTGAGTAATGAATTTTTCAATCCGTTGAGCATTACGACGAACACATTCTGGTCTACCTCGAAGCTCCATTCAATGTCTAATAACTCATAATCTAAATTTTTGATTTTGGTAAAACTTTGTCACAATATTGATGAATATATAAGTGAAAAGCTCAATGAGTTTCATTGATTTATTCTTGCTAGTTTTTGAGTGATGAATTTTTCATTCCGACACCTTCGTCTACCTTGAAGTTCCAGTAAAAATGTCATAACTCAGAAACCAGATTTCCGATTCAAGTAAAACTTTGGTACACCATTGACAAATATAGAAGTGAAAAACTCGGAAACTTTCATTGATATATTTCTACTAATTTCAAAGTAACAAATTTTACATTTTATCAAATCCATAAAACTCTAGCTTTTTGAATAGCAACTGCAGCATATCAATAATAAACGACACAGACGTTCTCTGCACCCTTTTCAAGCCATTAGAAAGAACTGTTGCGCTCTTATGGCAAAGTTACGACCCCGAAGACTTTGTGCCCTGAATGTAGGTATTTTAAAAATACTTTCAACCAGTTGAGATACGAAGGTAATTTCATTAGATTAATGGCATTATCAAGGGGTTTAAAAGCCTTTGTGGGGCTTCAATGTATTAATTGTGACCTTTGCAGGTAAAGATTGTTGGCGCCCACATGATGTTTTATATAAAATTTCGAAAAATTCATTGAATGAAAGATTAATTACTTCGAAACTAATGAAACTTGCCTTGTTTTTCACTGTTTCACATGAATGAGAATTCGAAGGTAGCGATAATAAATGGATGAAACTAGCAGAGTTTCTCACTAATACATTCGTTAATATTGTGACAAAGTTTTACTTGAATCGAACATTTAATTTCTGAGTTGTGGCAATCTGAATTCCAGGTAGACGAAGTGTAGTACCAATCATCTACCAATCATCTGATTCAAAAATTCATTACTCGGAAACTAGGCGTAATAAATCAATGAAACTTCAGTTTTTCACTCAAGTATTTATCAATATTGTGACAAAGTTTCATTTGAGGAAGGTTGACGAAGACATTCAATCGCCAAATTGAAAAATTCATTACTCGTTAACCAGCAGGAATAAATTGATGAAAGTTTGGTTTTAATTTCATTTCAGGCTACATTCACGACCTGCCATCAACCTTCTCCACCTACATCCCCAACCAGCATCTGCCGCCCTACGACCACCAAGAATTCGTACCCCCATCACCGCCACCCCCCAAAAAGAAAAGCCTCTCCATGACCTACACCTCCACGGGTGCCCATCTCAGCCTCCCTCCCAAGAAAAAGGACATATACAGACCCTACTGCTTGGAGGACAAACCTGAAAGTCCCCCACCTTTGTCCTTTCTCACCAACCAACCATGCATCCGAGTTCCTGCCGAAGAAGACCTACATGCGGCTCATGCCATTTTGGATTTAAGTGCGTCAACCACTTTCCTGCCTCCGCCAACTCAGATTGATGTGCAGGAGCAGGAGAATATTAGACCTAAAGGGAAGACAGTGGCGTACACTTATGAGGCGTTTTTTGTCAGTGATGGTCGGTCCAAGAAGAAGCAGGACTGTGACGTGGTGGTGACCAAGATCAGCAATGAAAAGCCCAAGTACACTTGCAGTGAGTGCGGCAAACAGTATGCCACCAGCAGTAACTTGAGCAGACACAAGCAGACCCACAGGAGTCTGGATAGTCAGGCTGCCAAAAAGTGCATGACTTGTGGTAAGGCTTACGTGTCCATGCCAGCCTTGGCGATGCACGTGCTGACCCACAAGCTGGCCCATCGGTGCGGGGTGTGCGGGAAGCAGTTTTCCAGACCTTGGCTGCTGCAAGGGCATTTAAGGTCCCATACAGGGGAGAAGCCTTATGGATGTGCCCATTGCGGCAAGGCCTTTGCTGATCGGTAAGTTGAGTTATAAAATCACAAACCAAGGCTCATGATGATGGTTCAAGGTCCAACTTGCGTGCCCACATGCAAACCCACTCCGCGGACAAGAACTTCGAATGTTCCCGCTGCCATAAAACCTTCGCCCTCAAGTCGTACCTCAACAAACACCTGGAGTCGGCTTGTTTGAAAGATGAGGTGGAGGAGGAGAAGCATGAGCTGCTGCCCTCTCCCGTGCCTCTGCGAGGCTATGCAGGTTGAAAGGTATTCTAGTCTAGTCTTTTTCCGCTTCTAGATTGTACATACATGAACCCAAAGTCACATCATTACATCGCAAAACGTCCACTATTATAGGATAAGCTGGGGTGAAGCTGCGTTTCACCTCAGTTGATTAGGTTTAACGAAACTGTACATACTTCAATGCTCTTTGAATTTCTTTCGACCCCTTTTTGGCCGTTTAAACCAGGTTTAAACGAATGTTTCACGAACAACGAACGTAGCGTAAGTGTAGGACAAATAGTTCCTTTCTTTGTGTCAACGTTTCTGGAATTCTTCTAGTCGCAAAAATAGTCCCGATTCTAGTCAGTTTTAGTCAATTCCAATGCAATTGAGACAAGCAATATACGTGTAAATATATATTTTTTGTAGATATACTAGGCGCAAAAGTATGTAGATGGGAAAAATACACAAAAAAATCGAGAGTAACGCGGTATATTTCGGTATTTTTGCAAAACAGTTAGGGTTAGAACGAAACCAAAAATGATTTAATTTTAGATATAGTGAACAATGTGATTGTTGTGTGACATGAAACGGTTTAGTATTAATGGGCCAGTGCAATTTTGGTCATCAACTTTTGGTTTTGGAAGTTTCGTTTTTTTCAAACACTTACTAACCCTGCCTGACTAACTATTACTAACTCTCACTAACATCAAACCTACCAACTAACAACCTAAAAAAGCAGTATGACACAATACCTCCCCATCATTTTCTCTTTGATTTATCTCAAAACAGCTCTAACTAAAACAAAATAGCCTTTAAAAACTAGCCTGAAATGATGGAAAAAAATTGGTTAGGAACGTGGAATACTTTCTGGATTAACTCAAAATAACTCATACTAACGTCAAAGTAGCCCTTACTAACTAAAAATAGCCTTTAATAACTCAAAATAAGTCTCACTAACCTAAAAATGATAAGTTAGGAAAGAGATAAACGTTTTGGACTAACTCAAATTAACTCTCACTAATCCAAAACTCCCTTAACTAACTCATACTAACATCTAAGAAGTCCTTATTTATGCAAACCAAACTTTTAGTATATTATATATATATATTTCATCAACATAAGTGTAGCTCTTTCTTACTCAAAATGATTGAGCAAGAAAAAATAAATAAATGACGAGAAACGCTTTCTGGATCAACCCAAAATATTCCTGATCAATTACCAACCTCAAATTGTCTTTACTATAACTCATACTAACATCAAGGATTAGTTTGAGTTAGTAAGGGTGTACTTACTGACTCAAACCAAGTAAACTAACCCAAAATAGCCTTTACTCACTCAAAATGACTTCTGACAACTGCACAATAGCCATCTATTATCCAAAATAAAGTGAAACAGAGGTGAGGAACAAGAAACCCTTTTTGAATTAACAAAGTTACTCCTACTTACCCAAAGTTCCCCTTACTAACCCATGATAACAGGAAAACTGACCTAAAATACGGGAAGGGGTAAAATAATTTCTAGTCATAACTAACCTAAATTAACCTTTACTAACCCAAAGTGAATCATATTTACCAACACAATGACCAAACAAACAAAACGAAGCAAAATTAGTCTCATACTCAAAAATAAAAGACATAGGACACAGATTGTTAAAAAAAAATTAAATACACCTCACTAGTCTAACTATAGTATACTAATCTAAATGACCACTACTTACTAACCCAAAGTAACCCTTTTTTGGAGGGTGGACAAATCTAGTCACTTACCCAAATTGACCCTTACTTATATATATATAATGTAGCCCTTACGAAGCCCAATTCTAGTCGCTGTCAAGTAAAAATTCTAGTCACTATCCAAAATATAGTCTAGTTAAGTCTTATGAACTATAACTAACACCACCCAACTTTAACCTAACAACCCCTACACTAGTTAACTTTAAATAGCTCTTATTAGGATACCCTAACCCTTACTAACTCAACTCTTACTTTGATGAGGTTTGACCGTTATTTTGACTTAATATAATCAGCCAGGTAAATGAGCTAACTGAAAAAAAATCTAACTCATATTTTTCTAACCTTCACTAACTCAACTAACCAGTCTAACTGAATCTAATTAACTCAATAAAAGCTTACCTAAATTAACCCTCACAACTCACCTATAACTTACCTAAATTAATTGAAGTAGACTTTCTAAACCAAACTTACTCAATAAACTGAATCTTTAACTAACTAAAACCAACTTATCAGAATAACTAACCTACTAACCCAAACTAATATTTACTAAATCACCTAAATAATTTTAGTTTTTTTTAAACTAACCCAAACTAACTAGTATCCCCAAACTGGGCTTGCGTGAAAAAAACTAGAACTAGACACATATACTAACCTAAGCTAAGTAGCCTAAATAAACTAACTAACAAAAAACGTATAGCTTGAATTTGAATCAACTTTGTGTAATTAAGTGTAACTAAACTCAGGTTTCCTAACTAAGTCTTAGCCAAATGATCTGTGCTCAAGCTAGATGAACTATAGGCACACTAACTCAGCTAACCAGTCCAACTAATACTAAAAATTTTTGTTTGCCCTGTTCAACTCATCTAACTAACTAAACAAATCTAGCTTGAACCTAAGCCGACCAAAGATTGTTAATAAAGCTTCTATTACTAAAGCTTAAACTAAATAAAGCAAACTAATTAAAGCTCAAATGTAACTCACCCAACTCTAACTAAACTAAAAGAAAGTAGCTGGACTAATTAGTGTAACTAAATCAAAGTTTATGCATGGCTATTTAAACTGAGCTTGAGCTAGATGAAAGCTACTCAAAATAGGCTTATCAACTAACTAACTAAAACAGCTTAAACAGTTTTATTGGTTCTCTCTAACTCATCTAACTAAACGAAAAATTGTTAACTAATTCCAACTCACCTACTTAAACTTGATATTGAGCTAGGTATACTAACTCAAGCTTACCTTGTTTTAGACATGATTATGTAACTCATCTATATAAACCAAAGAAAGTTAAGCTAACTTGTCTGGCTGTTTTAATAGGCTGTTTAAAAGTTTTAATCAATAACTAAACTACCTAGTTTTCCAAAAACAAAAATTGATGACAGATCCAAGGTTCGAGCTCTGCGTCCCAAAAAGGCGGGTGTGCATCTAGTCAGTTAGCCACTAATAGTGCTGGACCTGAACCCAATAACTAAATCAATTTAGTTATCGGTTTTAGAAACCCACGTAGATTTACAGCACCTACAGTTACGAGTAGCAAGTGATATTCGCAAGTAACTAGCCCTTAGACAATTAATTTCGATTTAAAAAAAATTATAGTTTGAAATTTTCTGGCAGGAATTCGGGTAATTTGAGAGGTCGATTTTTGCGGGAACTTTGTCAATATAGATTTAGACAAGAAATTTAAGCAATAACAGCCTAAGGCAATAAACGACAAGCAATATTTTACTTAGCTTAAGCCACAACGAATTGGTCAAATTACAACGAATTGTTTCAACGAAGATCGAAATTTCCAAAAACCCGGGTGCCGGGTATTCAAAAGCAATAATACAGTCGATCTTGGTGCCGAATTGTGGTGCCGAGTCGCTGGAACCTATAGCAATATGTTAAGTGTAATGTAAGTTGACTTAGACTTAGTTGTAGGGTCAGTGAATGGGCTGCGCTGAGTCAATTTTGTTTCGTCAATTATAAGCGTGGCTCGTTCACTGATGGAAATTAGTAACAAAAATATAACAGCAATACAAAAATAGAACTCAAAATAGTATTGATAATAACTATAATCAAATTATTATATCCATTATAATACAGTAGTCTTAATGTAATAGCGAAGTTCAGGCGAGTCTAGACTTAATTCCGTTATATTAGCCGATGTTTGATTTGAGTGGGGTTTGGAATTTTTTTGCTTTTGGAGGTCTCAAATTTGGTCTCAATACATACATACCTAACGAGTGAGACTATGCGCTGTTATTTATATTTTGCAGGAAAAAAATCACAAATTATTTTATTGGACTTAGTTCGACTCCTTCAGATCTCAAATCCGTACTTGATACTCTCTATAGTATTGTTATTGTATTGGTGAAAGATACTATGCGTTATTATTAATACTATCCAGAAAAAAATCACTCATTATTTTATGAAAATAATTATGAAAATAACGTATTGATTTGAGATCCTGTCGGTATTCACTGAGAACTCATGGAGGTCAAGAATAAAAAAATATACAAATTGTAACATATTCACTCTAAAAAAAATTTAACAATCATTGAAAAATGTTAAAAAAAAAGAAAAAAAAAGCACAAAAAATGCTAAAATCGAAAATATATTGCGGAGCAGAACAAAACAAAACTTAATTACCTAAAAAAAACAAAAATGAAAAAATTGAACTTAACAATAATTTTAACTAAAGCAAATCTCAACAAACCCCACATATGTACCTTATATTGAGACTATTGATCTGCTTTTTAGCCATCAACGCCCCATAATTACCATTACATTATTCACTATGGGAAATGATTTACATTATCCCATACGCTGATGTTGATGTAAATTGTGAATTATGACAAGTTCGAGCCCAATTTTTTTCGCAAAAAAAAATCCAAACCCCGGTATTTTCACCAGTTAAAACTAATTTCCTTGCTGTAGGTACAATATTTTTATCAAAATTGGCAACCCAACATATGCGTATATTGGGCTGCCGCAACCCTAACTTAAGCTACTGTAAATGAACGTATTAAGCATTTGTAGAAAACGTCCAGAAATATAAATAAGTAGATTGCATGCCAAAAAGTTTTTTGAAAAAGTTTACAACGAATAGTATATTTAAACTATTGAAATTTTACCCATGTTTTGACAAATTGATAGATTATTAGAATGTCAACAAATTTGGTAGATTAATTTTTGTTTTTGGGAAAACTTCCACATGCCCTTAAGCTTGCTATTATGTACACTCGAGCCAGTCCATTAATTGAATGACCACAAATTATTGATTATATTATTCACTATAGGAGTTTTGTATTATATTTTCATAATAAATAGACTAGAAAATATTATTTTTGTCTTTTATTTGATGACATTTTGACCCTGTTTTGATAAATGGTGTTATTGAGATTTAATGCATCACTTTTATTTATATACCTACTTCAAATTTATGGTGAAATGGATAAAGGTAAGTAAAAAACCACTTATTAAATAGAATATTTAATAACCTGAATTGATATTTAATTCATTGAAAAAGGCTCAAAAAATTTATTGAAAAAAAAAACATACGCAACAGCATTCAAATTTTACTTTATAGTTTATTGTTTGGCTATAAAATCAACTCCAAGCGGAACCTCCCAATTTTTTTTATCCCCCTTCCCGTTTTTGTCAGTCACCATTACGTGGCTATTAGGTTGTGGATATATGGAGATAATTATTCGTAAAGCTGTAACTTTCAAACCGCTTGACCTGGAGACATGAAATTTGACTCAATTCAAACAGATTTCATGAAATTATTTTTCACAAACATGTTACTGTCGCCAAGCTATTTTCAATTACAACAAAAGGTTCACTGAACCCATAAACCCATACTTGTTGCGCCCCCATATTATCAACCACTGGGTCACCTTTCAGCTGTTTTGAAACACCTGGTATATCAACAGCTGACACGAACCAAATTGGACATCTGGTTTAGAACAATACGCATGTTTGAACTGTTCTTTTTATTTTGATACCTTGTAATTTATCGTGGCAAGGGGTGGATTTTGTCGGTCATGGTTATGGGGTTGAAGGGTGAGGGTGGCGATGGGGTTTGTTGACATTGAAAGACTGCTTTAAATTGGTCACTCCTTTTCCCCAAACTGGATCAAAACAAATGGGCCCCCATAACTAAGCCATGCCATTCCAATGGCTTGTTTACATATTTTTCTATCTGGAAAACACCGCCATTTTGCGCATCTCGAATTCCGGACTTGAATGCAGCTGAATTATTTCGGATTCCGGGCGAATAATTTTGCCAGCTCCGCAGTATTTTGCTTATTTTATGGCCGCAGATTCTGCGGTTTGATAGAATGAATACAAATAATTATTGTAAAGGGGGCAGTTTTGTTAACTTTAATTTAACTCATTGAATTAAGAGCCAAAATTCAAGCCGCAAATGATTGACAACAAAAACTGGGTGGGGTTGAAAAAATTGGGAGGTTATTTGGAAATCCGCTTGGGGTTAATTCTATAGCCAATTAATCAGACTATAGAATGAAATTTAAATGACAAAAATCGTATGTTTTTTTAACAAGTCATTTGTAATATTGTCAGCCCGAATTTACAGGGACATCCCAGTTCATTTCCTTCAGACTCGTGTTTATTTTTATTCTCTGACCCAAACTTGTATCGTAAATATTTTGTTATTGAACCACATATCAATGCATTGAAAAAAAACTTTTATCTCTAAAAAGTCATTCGTTGCAATATTTATCGTGAACTTTATTATTTACCGACACGAGATTAAATATAACAATTATTCTGCATAAAAGATAATTGAATTTGGGAATTTATCCAAATATATTTCAGTTTTTGCATGAATGTTATGCGGCTCTGTTCGTATCGTTATGGCTGTTGGATTTCGCGTTTATAATTTTCTATTTAAAATGGTGAGTGGATTTTTTGATTATTAATTGAATTGTTAATTGTGTATTGCGATTAATTTTAATTATGGGGTTTTGGCTGGCTTTCAAATTTGTTGGTAAATTGAAGCTATATTGAATAAAAGTTTCCCTGTATATACAACTAACGTCGACAAATATACAGGGACGTGATTGTAGCCTGTTGAACTAGAAAAACTTTCATAAATCCTTGTGTAGACATGATGTCAAATCTTTTAGAAATCACTCTGTATATTCGAAAAAAACGACAAATACCTTCAAACGAGAATACAGAGTGATTAATTCATGAAACCACTTGAAGAACTTGAAAAACACATCATATGTCAGTTATTATTTGTCAAATTGTGGAAATCACCCTGTAATTTAAAAAGATCGTCAAATAACTTCCGACGAATATACAGGATGATTCATCAGACCTCCTGAAAAACTATAAACCCACATCATGAATTTTCACATATAATCTCCCTAGAGCTCGAATTATTTCCGGACATTTTGTCGAGTTGCGAATTTTTTAATAATTTTCTTGAAAAATTCGCAACGAGAACAAATTTTCGGATTTTTAATTCGAGCTCGCGGGAGATTCGGCAAGAAAATTTCATGCCAAAACTATTTGAGATGATTTAATAGTAGCGGCTGGATGTAGCTCCCATGCACCAACTACAGTTGGGTTGGGTTGGGATTGTTAGGGAGAGTGGGGATGGCAACACTGTAATCATATGGGAGCTACATTCAGATGCAAAGCCAGGGAGATTTCCACTTATTAATCTTTCAGTCACGTGATTATGAGTAGGGTGATTTCCGATAAAATTAGGTCGTTGCCATAGCAACATGTTAAAATGCAAGCCTATGATTGGTTAGAATTGACTGGTAGGAAATCACATATCAGTCATTTTTAGACACATCTCGGAGATTTTGCTATCAAATTGTAGGCAAACCTTTCATAAATCACCCTGTATATTGAACAAGAGCGACAAATAGCTTGCAATGCATATACAAGGTGATTAATAAACCACGTGAAAAACTAAACGCAGATCATTTGAAAAAAATCACATATCAGTAATTTTTTTATATATCTTGGTGATTTTTCTGTCAAGTTGTGGAAAAATCTTCCTGTATATTCGTAAAGAGCGACAAATAGCTTTGAATGAATATACAGGGTGATTAATTATTAATTCATAAAACCAGGTACCAAATTTGATCCACATCCTTAGATGTAAAACAAAACATTTTTTGATGGATCTCGGCGATTTTGACGTCAATTTGTTTATACTCCTCCCAGAAATCACCCTGTATATTCAAGAAGAGCGATAAATAGCTTCCGACGAATATATACAAGGTGATTTAAAAGACCAACGTGAAAAACTAGATGCACATCATGACACATATTTTGATGATTTTTCTGTCAAGTTTTGAATAAATCTACCTGAAATCACCCTGTATATTCGAAAATAGCGAAAAATAGCTTAAAACAAATATACAGGGTGATTAATTCATAAAACCAGGTACCGAATTTGATCCACATCCTTAGATGTAAAATAAAACATTTTTTGATGGATCTCGGCGATTTTGACGTCAATTTGTATACACTCCTCCCAAAAATCACCCTGTATATTCAACAAGAGTGACAAATAGCTTCCGACGAATATATACAAGGTGATTTAAGAGACCACGTGAAAAACTAGATGCACATCATGACACATATTTTGATGATTTTTCTGTCAAGTTTTGAATAAATCTACCTGAAATCACCCTGTATATTCGAAAATAGCGAAAAATAGCTTAAAACAAATATACAGGGTGATTAATTCATAAAACCAGGTACCGAATTTGATCCACATCCTTAGATGTAAAATAAAACATTTTTTGATGGATCTCGGCGATTTTGACGTCAATTTGTATACACTCCTCCCAAAAATCACCCTGTATATTCAACAAGAGTGACAAATAGCTTCCGACGAATATATACAAGGTGATTTAAGAGACCACGTGAAAAACTAGATGGACATCATGACACATATTTTGATGATTTTTCTGTCAAGTTGTGAATAAATCTTCCTGAAATCACCCTGTATAACGAAAATAGCGAAAAATAGCTTGAAACAAATATACAGGGTGATTAATTCATAGATTTGAAGAAAGAAAATCATATCTCAGTCATTTTTTGACACATGTTAGTGATTCTGCCGTCAAATTGTAGATAAACCTTCCAGTTTCCAGAAAACACCCGGTATATCTAAAAAAGGCAAATCTTTAAAAATCATATCTCAGTCATCCTGTATACATAAAAACCATGTCAAACAGCTCCAAACAAATATACAGGATGATTTACAAAGCCGCATCATGAGATAATGTAATAATTCAGAAAACCATCTGTATTTAACTAAAATACGATAACCCATTAAACATAACAACCCTGTAACGCCCCATTCCAGATTCTCCTGCTGGCACTGTTTTCGCCCACTTTATCCCTGATTAACGACATCCAAAGTAATTATCCTGCAAAATATGAGCCGTCTACCTGTTGCATCGTTCCCACCTGTAATTCTCCAGAAAAATGTTTCCAA
The DNA here is from genome assembly GCA_958502075.1 of Orchestes rusci. NCBI lineage: Eukaryota > Metazoa > Arthropoda > Insecta > Coleoptera > Curculionidae > Orchestes > Orchestes rusci. The sequence goes on from OY293311.1 coordinate 32,174,819, forward strand.
ACTCTGAGCTGCGGCCATTTATGTGGTTCAGGAAAATATCCTCCTGCTCGGTACGAGAAAACTCCAGGGTATCACATGAAGGACAGTTACAAGCAGTTTGATTGCAGGTGAGTTGGGTTTGGTGAAAGTTGTTGATTTTTTTGGTAGGTTTCAGGAATGCAAGATGTACGAGTACTCTTGTGCCCATTGCCAGAGTCCGTTGAATGAGGATTTTAGTCTTTATTTGCAGAGGGATGATTGTAGGAATTGTTATTATAAGTAGTTTTGAAGAAATAAATTTTGTTTGGTTATGTTTGATTTTTGCCCCTAGTACTCACTGAGAATTAGTTCTGGTCAAAAATAATCCACAATTTATTATATCAAGTTCCATAAGTGAGACACCCTATATGGATATTTCCATAATCCTTTAAGTGGTCGTCATATCGATGACAGCTTAAGCAGCAAATTGCATCGATCCATCAATGGATTAAAAACCTTTTTCTTGCCAGCCAAATCTGCGCCAGGATTTTGTCATTGATTGAACCCAATCCATTTTCTTCGGCAAATTCAGGAATTTCACGGCTAATATGGTCCACATGTTGAGCCTCTAAAAATACGTTTCGAATGTCTCTTCGTTCGCAAACACGAAACAAAAGGCCTCGAATCGGGAATAAACTTTTTCGGGGCCAGAAAATAAACAATAGTCGGCAAAAAGTTACGTTCCATTACAAAGGAGTAATTCTGCAGTGTCAGATTGCGAGCAAACAATTTATCATTTGATGAATGGCGATGTTTGAGTGTGTTGTGCGCATGTTTTTGCTGACACTTTTCACGGATATTGATTGATTTTTTTTATATTACGATTAGCACCCCTCTATTATCGATAATTACCAGTCATAACGGCTAATTATCGATGCTGTTCGATTTTTAATTGATACTGTTTTCCCTGTTTGAGGGTTGTTAGAGAACTTCACGGTCATTTATCAAATGGTGGCATATGGGGACTGTGGGAATATTTTTGCATGAAAAGAGTATCAATACATATTTTTGGATCCTATGACTCAATAGACATGTGGACATAGGCCTAGGTATATCGATACCATTGATTTTTATAAGAAATTTGATAAAGAATTCACCTTTGTAAAAATCAAGTCGATATCTCTTATGGTTTAGGAGATATTGATTTTTTTCTTGAGCCCTGCAATTTGGACTTCGTCAAATTTGACCCAACTTATCTTCAAAATTCTTCATAACACCCTGTATATTTTTCCATCGATTTTTATAGGAAATTAGATGGGGAATTCACCTGTGTGAAAATCGAGTCGATATCTCTTATGGTTTAGGAGATATTGATTTTTTTCTCGAGCCCTGCAAAAATTATTGTTTTGGACTTTGTCAAATTTGACCTAACTTATTTTCAAAATTCTTGATAACCCTATATATTTTTTTATTGATTTTTATAGGAAATTTGATGGGGAATTCACCTGTGTAAAAATCAAGTCGATATCTCCTATGGTTTAGGAGATATTGATTTTTTTCTCGAGTCTTGCAAAAATTATTGTTTTGGACTTGGTCAAATTTGACCTAACTTATTTTCAAAATTCTTGATAACACCCTATATATTTTTTTATTGATTTTTATAGGAAATTTGATGGGGAATTCACCTGTTTAAAAATCAAGTCGATATCTCTTATGGTTTGGGAGATATTGATTTTTTTCTCGAGTCCTGCAAAAATTATTGTTTTGGACTTGGTCAAATTTGACCTAACTTATTTTCAAAATTCTTGATAACACCCTATATATTTTTTTATTGATTTCTATAGGAAATTTGATGGGGAATTCACCTGTGTAAAAATAAAGTCGATATCTCCTATGGTTTAGGAGATATTGATTTTTTTCTCGAGTCCTGCAAAAATTATTGTTTTGGACTTGGTCAAATTTGACCTAACTTATTTTCAAAATTCTTGATAACACCCTATATATTTTTTTATTGATTTTTATAGGAAATTTGATAGGGAATTCACCTGTTTAAAAATCAAGTCGATATCTCTTATGGTTTGGGAGATATTGATTTTTTTCTCGAGTCCTGCAAAAATTATTGTTTTGGACTTGGTCAAATTTGACCTAACTTATTTTCAAAATTCTTGATAACACCCTATATATTTTTTTATTGATTTTTATAGGAAATTTGATAGGGAATTCACCTGTTTAAAAATCAAGTCGATATCTCTTATGGTTTGGGAGATATTGATTTTTTTCTCGAGTCCTGCAAAAATTATTGTTTTGGACTTGGTCAAATTTGACCTAACTTATTTTCAAAATTCTTGATAACACCCTATATATTTTTTTATTGATTTCTATAGGAAATTTGATGGGGAATTTACCTGTGTAAAAATCAAGTCGATATCTCTTATGGTTTAGGATATGATAATTTTTTTTCTCGAGCCCTGCAAAAATTATAGTTTTGGACTTTGTCGGATTTGACCCAACTTATTTCAAAAATTCCTCATAACACCCTATATATTTTTTTATTGATTTTTATAATAAATTTGATGGAGAATCCACCTTTGTAAAAATCAAGTCGATATCTCTTATGGTTTAGGAGATATTAATTTTTTTCTCGAGCCCTGCAAAAATTATAGTTTTGGACTTTGTCAAATTTGACCTAACTTATCTTCAAAATTCTTCATAACATCCTATATATTTTTTTATTAATATTTATAGGAAATTTGATGGGGAATTCACCTGTGTAAAAATCAAGTCGATATCTCTTATGGTTTAGGATATAATAATTTTTTTCTCGAACCCTGCAAAAATTATGGTTTTTGGACTTTGTCGGATTTGACTCAACTTATTTCAAAAATTTCTCATAACACCCTATATATTTTTTTATTGATTTTTATAGTAAATTTGATGGAGAATCCACCTGTGTGAAAATCAAGTCGATATAGAATCCTTTACTCATAAAGACACTAAAGAATATTGAGTCCAAATTCGAGATTTCCATGACCTCTCAGTGAGTGATTATCCATTATTTCAACAAATTCGCCCATGATCCCCGAACTCCATCAACCAAACCTCGTTTCCATTGTCCTAATCAGCAATTTTCCAACGACAATCGACAATCGATTTTCCACTCGGCCGCAAATATATGCAGTGGATTCTTGTCTTAGAAGAAAAATCAGAAAATCCACCGCAATCCGCAATCCCCGTCCAGCGGGCGTCAATTGAAATCAATCCGGACGATCGCCGCTGTCCAATCTCTCCACTCAAATCCTGCCAATTTTCCAACAATCGATTGGTCGCCCCAAATTCGATTTCCAAGTCCTTCAGTCTCGATTTAATTTGGAAATGGCAAAACCAAACAGATCGCTATCTTTTCGCTCGTTTATGTTGGCTCTCGGTCTCGGAACGGTTTTGTTCCTGATTCGATTCTGATTTCCATTACGGTTACTGATTCGACGTTTTAATGACGATTTTTCCTGATATAGAAAAACTTGCATTTGGGGAAAAATAAGTTTTTACTTACTTAAACAAACCCAAACTAACCTCAATGGATCTGGACTAACCTAACTAATCATATATAACTAAAGATAAACCTAAACTAACGTCAACTAACCAGAAATAAATCTATCTAACGCGAACTAACCTAAAACTAACTCCTAAATTAACTCAAAATTAGCTCAATTCATTATTGCACCAAACAATTTTTTTTTCACTATTCATTATTGACCATACTTATAAATTGATAAAAATCAAATCAGTTTCGCATAACTTTATTCAAATTCAAGCATTTTTGTGAAATTCACTTGGATTTTAATTTTTTTTTTAGAGAATCACATACTTCATCTTTGTTGCAACGCTATTTAACACAACTTTAATATTCCCCAAAAATTTTTTTAATATGGTAAAACATCAGTTATCATAATATTTATATCAAAAAACTTTTATTCAAAGTGCAATTTTTGTATTCTATACCATTATATTTCTGTATATTATTATTTTATACAGAAAGAAATATTTTTTTTAGGGTGCTTTTTTTTCGTATCAAGGCAAAAACTGAACAATTTTTCTTTATGACATTTTGTTGAATTTTTTGAAAAAAGGGTACTTTACTATGAGTCTTTTTTTGTATTTTGCCATTTTTGCTGAGGATATTAAAAGTGTAAAAAGGCCTTCAAAACATCGGATAAAAAAGAGGAACAATGTGGAATATATCCACATTTAAAACGAAAAAAAATTGTTAGATATGTAGGTACATCTATGAAAATCTGGAAAAAACGTTCAGAACAATTGAAAAATAATCAATAAAAATTGCCACACATTTTTAAAGTGGAAAAAATCTTTTTGAACAAAAAAAAGCAAAAGTTGGTCAATTTACAAAAATGTATCCCTCTCCTCCCCCCGTGTTTTTTGATGCTTTTGGCATTTTTTTGTCAACTGAAATATGACTGTGTTTTTGTTTGAAATTTTTCCACAAACACCATAAACTTTCCGACATTTCATAGCCCATGAATTAATGATGCGCATCTTATAATTTGCCCCTCTTGTAATTTGCCAGGCATACATTAATTAATATCCAGCAGCATTAAAGTAACGGCTCTCAAAAAACGCAAAGGCTTATTGGCAATGCCGTCGATGTAATAAAAAGCGCCATTAGAAATTTACCACGGCTGCCGTAATTGCCAGTAAATCTTTTTTAGAGCAAAATTTCCTTCATTTATAATTTGGAAAAAATGAGCTGCATGAAAATCCACCGTTCAGTTATCCGTCCGTGCGTCCATAGGCGGAGCCTGATTGCCGTTCAGATGTCCGTCCGTTAATTGATTTCGCGCCATCCATTACTGATAAATATGTGGGAAATTTTCCTCTGGGAAAAGTTGCTAAAAAGATCCCCCGGCCCGGCATTCGCGCTGCGAAATAAGTTGAAAGTATTTAAAGAGAGGCACGTCTGACGGCCATTTGAATGTATCCACCACTTTAGGCCGGATATATCGCCAACCATTAGGTTTAGACAGTGATGAATGTTTTTATTTCGAGTGTAGCGCTTTCGATAAATAGGTTCAGCTGGAAAAGGATTTTTTCCAAGGGTGAGTTCAATTTCCTTTGGAAATGCGATGGAGATGATGTGTGGCTCAAAAATTAATGCCAATAAACCCTCCAACTTGCCATAAAAATTCCATGAACGGAAAAATACCTGTCGTGATTCTTCACAGCCGACAAATTCCTAAATATTTGAGCAGACATTTTCGCAAGTTTAGCACCCTTGTCAGACAAAAGATCTTTTGCCCTTACAACCTTGGGGGGTTTTTGTTGAGAAAAATTCATACAGGGTGGTCCTGAACAAATTATCATGTCTTTCTCCTCTTATACTGAGTGCCAGAATGTGATCTTGTTTCACACCTTCAAATATAATTTCCTGATTCTCCAACATATTCCCATCCCTACCGGATCTCCATACACTCAAGTTCGCCAAGCTTTATTATCTCCCGTACAAGTATAAAAGGGAGCTTCTTAGTCAGCAGAAACAGCAAGTGGGATCCTTGTGGCGATTTTTCGCGCGGCCACAAGTGTTTCTTTGTGGCACGGAATAAACCAACTATCTCGGCAAGTGTAGGGCTCTTGAGCGTATACGGGACACGTTGCAGAAATCTACCCTCGGGACTATTTTTTCATCGGGGCCAATTAGATGGAAGCATCCAGAAGGTGTGGATTCAAATTGGACCAGACACTTTGAAAAAATGGAAATGAAAAATAACATTCGCCTCATGTAGATTGTGTTTGGAAATTTGTCGCCCAAAGTGGGTCACTTCCAGACTGCCAAGATATATGAATTTTTCATCCACGTGAGGCGTCAGTGTTGAAATAACTTAATTTGCCTGTTCACCCCACGTTGGGCGGCAAAATTTCAATAATCAACCAATAATTTGGTTCTAGTTCCTCTAACAAATTGGACTCTAGACCCTTAAAAATGGAAATAAGAAAAACATCAGTCTCTCATTATTGATGGTGTTGGGAAATTTGTCGGCCAAAATGGGTCACTTCCGACTGTCAAAATGTTGGAATTTCAACCCACGTTAGGCGACAGTATTAAAATAACTTAATTAGCTTGTTTACCCCACGTTGGGCGGCAAAATTTTAATAACCAACTGATAATTCGGTTGTAGTACCTCTACCAAATTGGACTGGACTGGAAAAATGGAAAACATTAGTCTCTCATTGATGGAAAATTTGTCGCTCAAAGTGGGTCACTGTCAGCGCAATACAACTCTATAAAAATTCATGTTTTTAACTCGCTAAAAGAGTGTCCCGCCATGTAACACAAAAATAATAGACCTTTCATATTTGGCCCCACTATCGAAGACATATTTCGTCTTCCAGGCGACTTTAAGGGCCGTAATAACTCTTCAAAATTACTTTAAAAAATTTATGAAGCCTTGCCGGATATTAAGGTAGTAAATTTGTTGATAACTTGGCCTGGGAATTTTTTCGCCTCCAATTTCCGTTTTGTAAAGTTTTTTCCAGACTCCGTAATAATTTATCCGGCATGATTAAGTGGGCCAAACAAGCTGCGCCATATTCATAATCCAATCCAGCACCGAAATGGAATAATTCATACCTAATCAGCCCCTCGTTGAATCGCTGCCAAACAGTGTCAAAATCTGGATATGGTTTTTATTTCTCCATTTAATCAGAACTCCTGCAGGCAATCTCTTAACCGGGAGCCGATGCAAAAAATCGGGAGTGTATCCGGCCCTTGCTGGGAGTGGAACTAATCACTGAATACATCACGTCATTTACTAATGGCTTCCTGGATGCTAATCTGATGGCCTGGCATCATTGCCGTTTACCGAAGCCAGTCTGGAAAAGTTGAGACATGGGTGGAGCAACAAGGAGCTTGGCAAGCAACTGGTTGGATGAATTTGGCCATTTTTTCTTCTCAATGACAGTACTTCTTCGAAACCCCACGTTAAGCGCCAAAACCTTTAAAATTTTCTTAAAATCCAACGATCAATATATTTTTTCAAATGAATTTTTTGTCTGTTTGACCGTCTTGGCATTGCAATGTGGATTTTTACCCTCGTTGTGCCCCAAAATGGTCCATTTGTTTCTAATTCCATAATCAATAATACTGTTTATCGTGTATTTCTCACCCCCCTAATGAAGATACTTTATATGCTCAATAATTTTTTCCATGGGAATGTTTGACCTACTCAAGGCATCAGTAAAAATCAACCTTAATATGGATTTTAACCCCACGTTGGGCGCCAAAATTTTACAGTTTTCTTTCAATTCCACAATCAACGAATGATTTTTTATGTGAATTCAATATTCATGACGGGTGTCAAAAATAAACCACCTCAATGTGAATTGTGACCCCACGTTGATGGTGATGGCAAAAATTGTATAGTTTTCTTTCCAATTAAATCACCCCTATTCTTCAAGTAAATTTTTGACCCATATTGGGCTTCAATAAAGAACCGTCTTGATGCAGATTCTTGCCCCACGTTAGGCGACAAAATGTCGACTTCACGTTGGCGACAATAATAACCTCACTAGTCTTCTTGTCACTCGTTAACTCAATTATTTAGTTGGAAATTTACAAATTTAGCAATAAAAATCTTACTCCAATGATGATTTATTTACCCCACGTTAGGCGCCAAACATTTTCATTCAGATTAACTAGGTATTTCATTTGAAATATAGTTTTTTCACTTCAATTAATATGAAACCCATCAACCTCACGTTAAAAGCCAATTTTTTCAGCTATACAGATCCACAACAGACATTTTCAGCCAAGTAGCCTGGATGTAAAGTTTTTTACCCTACGTTGGACGACAAAGTTTTTTTTTTCTCATTTTTTTGCTGATTTTATCGAACGTATATTAACAATGAAAAGGTTGAGCCAATGTTGCGTTCATCTTTCTTTCACCCCACGTTGGGCGCCAAATTTTTCCCTATATAAATTAGGTATTTTATTGGAAATCATTTTCTTTTAGCCAATGCATAATACTCCTTCAGTTAGATCAATGATAATGTTTAACCCACGTTGGGCGCCAATATCTTCATTTTTTTTTAACTTCGTGCGTCTCTTCACAATATGTGGACTTTCTTTCTACTTTGAACGTCAGTTTTTTCCAACCCCTCACGTACGTCCATGAACAATCCAATCTAAACCTTGGCATTATCGAAAAGAGATCGCAAGGCACCTGAATTTCGCATGATGATGCGATAAGCTCTGCCGCTAATGATTTTATAATGATACCGATGCCAAAAGTCTGGATAATCGATGACGTACAACCCCATCAGGGGGCGGACGTACTACAACCGCCCCATTTCCACCCGTAGGGGCCGTTGAAAGCGATGCACTTAAAACGTACTTAGCCAAATTGACGGCTTGCACGCGCGCTACTTCCTGCAGGAACTTGATCCTTTTGCTTGAGAGGTGCTTGAAATATACAGGGTGAAAGAATCCATAATCAAAGAAAGACTAAAAAATTGAACCAAAGTGCACTCATACAAAATAAACCTGCTCTTTGCGCGAGCTGATGAATTATTCCTGCTGAGGAGTGGTTTTAAAATCACGATGCACCGGGGAAAAATAAATTAAAAATTGCCACCTTCAAGGCAGATTCCGAAAAAAGGCGGCAATTGCAATCAAAGATAAACTCGCATTGTGGCGAGACCGCGTTTAATTTTCCTGGAACAATGGCCAGGTTTGCAGGCCGGTTTTTGTTCGTTATTCTTGTCGAGTTATGCTCATTTTCCGTGTTAATTTCTGTTTTGTTTCGTGGCCGGAAATAAAACAAACTTTACTCGATTGGTTTTCCGTTGCGGTCGCAGCTCAATTCATTTGCCAGCGGGGAATATTGAATTTTGAAATGGATCTCTGGATTTATTACATGCCGAGTCTGGATTAAGTTCAAATGTGAATTTTATAGCGCGTGGTCTAGTGCTACTTGTGATTTGGTTTTCTGTGGTTTCATTCGTTTTTTATGTAACAACATGATTTACAGGCTACACTACCTTCTTCACAACTCATTAGAATACGATGAGCCGTTTCCCATTATGAAAAAAAAATGCTGTTGATACAATTGATGAGATGACGGAGGTATAGATGCTGATGCAGTAAAGAGGTATAATATTATATCCTATTTAATCCCACAGGATGTGAGAGACGACAGTTGTGAGACCATGGCTCGATAAAATTGATCTTCATAACTCATAAGAATACGATCAGCCGTTTTCCATTATGAAAAAAAAAAAAATCTGTTGAAACAATTGATGAGATGACGAAGGTCTAGATGCTGATGCAGTAAAGAGGTATAATATTATATCCTATTTAATCCCACAGGAAGTGAGAGACGACAGTTGTGAGACCATGGCTCGATAAAATTGATCTTCATAACTCATAAGAATACGATCAGCCGTTTTCCATTATGAAAAAAAAAAAAATCTGTTGAAACAATTGATGAGATGACGAAGGTCTAGATGCTGATGCAGTAAAGAGGTATAATATTATATCCTATTTAATCCCACAGGATCTGAGAGACGACAGTTGTGAGACCATGGCTCGATAAAATTGATCTTCATAACTCATAAGAATACGATCAGCCGTTTTCCATTATGAAAAAAAAAAAAAATCTGTTGATACAATTGATGAGATGACGAAGGTCTAGATGCTGATGCAGTGAAGAGGTATAATATTATATCCTATTTAATCCCACAGGATGTGAGAGACGACAGTTGTGAGACCATGGCTCGATAAAATTGATCTTCATAACTCATAAGAATACGATCAGCCGTTTTCCATTATGAAAAAAAAAAAAATCTGTTGATACAATTGATGAGATGACGAAGGTCTAGATGCTGATGCAGTGAAGAGGTATAATATTATATCCTATTTAATCCCACAGGATGTGAGAGACGACAGTTGTGAGACCATGGCTCGATAAAATTGATCTTCATAACTCATAAGAATACGATCAGCCGTTTCTCATTATGAAAAAAAAAAAATCTGTTGATACAATTGATGAGATGACGAAGGTCTAGATGCTGATGCAGTGAAGAGGTATAATATTATATCCTATTTAATCCCACAGGATGTGAGAGACGACAGTTGTGAGACCATGGCTCGATAAAATTGATCTTCATAACTCATAAGAATACGATCAGCCGTTTTCCATTATGAAAAAAAAAAAAATCTGTTGAAACAATTGATGAGATGACGAAGGTCTAGATGCTGATGCAGTAAAGAGGTATAATATTATATCCTATTTAATCCCACAGGATGTGAGAGACGACAGTTGTAAGACCATGAATCAATAAAATTAATCTTCATAACTCATAAGAATACGATCAGCCGTTTTCCATTATGAAAAAAAAAAAAAATCTGTTGATACAATTGATGAGATGACGAAGGTCTAGATGCTGATGCAGTGAAGAGGTATAATATTATATCCTATTTAATCCCACAGGATGTGAGAGACGACAGTTGTAAGACCATGAATCGATAAAATTAATCTTCATAACTCATAAGAATACGATCAGCCGTTTTCCATTATGAAAAAAAAAAAAATCTGTTGATACAATTGATGAGATGACGAAGGTCTAGATGCTGATGCAGTGAAGAGGTATAATATTATATCCTATTTAATCCCACAGGATGTGAGAGACGACAGTTGTGAGACCATGGCTCGATAAAATTGATCTTCATAACTCATAAGAATACGATCAGCCGTTTTCCATTATGAAAAAAAAAAAAATCTGTTGAAACAATTGATGAGATGACGAAGGTCTAGATGCTGATGCAGTAAAGAGGTATAATATTATATCCTATTTAATCCCACAGGATGTGAGAGACGACAGTTGTGAGACCATGGCTCGATAAAATTGATCTTCATAACTCATAAGAATACGATCAGCCGTTTCTCATTATGAAAAAAAAAAAATCTGTTGATACAATTGATGAGATGACGAAGGTCTAGATGCTGATGCAGTGAAGAGGTATAATATTATATCCTATTTAATCCCACAGGATGTGAGAGACGACAGTTGTGAGACCATGGCTCGATAAAATTGATCTTCATAACTCATAAGAATACGATCAGCCGTTTTCCATTATGAAAAAAAAAAAAATCTGTTGATACAATTGATGAGATGACGAAGGTCTAGATGCTGATGCAGTGAAGAGGTATAATATTATATCCTATTTAATCCCACAGGATGTGAGAGACGACAGTTGTGAGACCATGGCTCGATAAAATTGATCTTCATAACTCATAAGAATACGATCAGCCGTTTTCCATTATGAAAAAAAAAAAAATCTGTTGAAACAATTGATGAGATGACGAAGGTCTAGATGCTGATGCAGTAAAGAGGTATAATATTATATCCTATTTAATCCCACAGGATGTGAGAGACGACAGTTGTAAGACCATGAATCGATAAAATTAATCTTCATAACTCATAAGAATACGATCAGCCGTTTTCCATTATGAAAAAAAAAAAAAATCTGTTGATACAATTGATGAGATGACGAAGGTCTAGATGCTGATGCAGTGAAGAGGTATAATATTATATCCTATTTAATCCCACAGGATGTGAGAGACGACAGTTGTAAGACCATGAATCGATAAAATTAATCTTCATAACTCATAAGAATACGATCAGCCGTTTCTCATTATGAAAAAAAAAAAATCTGTTGATACAATTGATGAGATGACGAAGGTCTAGATGCTGATGCAGTGAAGAGGTATAATATTATATCCTATTTAATCCCACAGGATGTGAGAGACGACAGTTGTGAGACCATGGCTCGATAAAATTGATCTTCATAACTCATAAGAATACGATCAGCCGTTTTCCATTATGAAAAAAAAAAAAATCTGTTGAAACAATTGATGAGATGACGAAGGTCTAGATGCTGATGCAGTAAAGAGGTATAATATTATATCCTATTTAATCCCACAGGATGTGAGAGACGACAGTTGTAAGACCATGAATCAATAAAATTAATCTTCATAACTCATAAGAATACGATCAGCCGTTTTCCATTATGAAAAAAAAAAAAATCTGTTGAAACAATTGATGAGATGACGAAGGTCTAGATGCTGATGCAGTAAAGAGGTATAATATTATATCCTATTTAATCCCACAGGATGTGAGAGACGACAGTTGTAAGACCATGAATCGATAAAATTAATCTTCATAACTCATAAGAATACGATCAGCCGTTTTCCATTATGAAAAAAAAAAAAATCTGTTGATACAATTGATGAGATGACGAACGTCTAGATGCTGATGCAGTGAAGAGGTATAATATTATATCCTATTTAATCCCACAGGATGTGAGAGACGACAGTTGTGAGACCATGGCTCGATAAAATTGATCTTCATAACTCATAAGAATACGATCAGCCGTTTTCCATTATGAAAAAAAAAAAAATCTGTTGAAACAATTGATGAGATGACGAAGGTCTAGATGCTGATGCAGTAAAGAGGTATAATATTATATCCTATTTAATCCCACAGGATGTGAGAGACGACAGTTGTAAGACCATGAATCGATAAAATTAATCTTCATAACTCATAAGAATACGATCAGCCGTTTTCCATTATGAAAAAAAAAAAAAATCTGTTGATACAATTGATGAGATGACGAAGGTCTAGATGCTGATGCAGTGAAGAGGTATAATATTATATCCTATTTAATCCCACAGGATGTGAGAGACGACAGTTGTAAGACCATGAATCGATAAAATTAATCTTCATAACTCATAAGAATACGATCAGCCGTTTTCCATTATGAAAAAAAAAAAAATCTGTTGATACAATTGATGAGATGACGAAGGTCTAGATGCTGATGCAGTGAAGAGGTATAATATTATATCCTATTTAATCCCACAGGATGTGAGAGACGACAGTTGTGAGACCATGGCTCGATAAAATTGATCTTCATAACTCATAAGAATACGATCAGCCGTTTTCCATTATGAAAAAAAAAAAAATCTGTTGATACAATTGATGAGATGACGAAGGTCTAGATGCTGATGCAGTGAAGAGGTATAATATTATATCCTATTTAATCCCACAGGATGTGAGAGACGACAGTTGTAAGACCATGAATCGATAAAATTAATCTTCATAACTCATAAGAATACGATCAGCCGTTTTCCATTATGAAAAAAAAAAAAATCTGTTGATACAATTGATGAGATGACGAAGGTCTAGATGCTGATGCAGTGAAGAGGTATAATATTATATCCTATTTAATCCCACAGGATGTGAGAGACGACAGTTGTAAGACCATGAATCGATAAAATTAATCTTCATAACTCATAAGAATACGATCAGCCGTTTTCCATTATGAAAAAAAAAAAATCTGTTGATACAATTGATGAGATGACGAAGGTCTAGATGCTGATGCAGTGAAGAGGTATAATATTATATCCTATTTAATCCCACAGGATGTGAGAGACGACAGTTGTGAGACCATGGCTCGATAAAATTGATCTTCATAACTCATAAGAATACGATCAGCCGTTTTCCATTATGAAAAAAAAAAAAATCTGTTGATACAATTGATGAGATGACGAAGGTCTAGATGCTGATGCAGTGAAGAGGTATAATATTATATCCTATTTAATCCCACAGGATGTGAGAGACGACAGTTGTGAGACCATGGCTCGATAAAATTGATCTTCATAACTCATAAGAATACGATCAGCCGTTTTCCATTATGAAAAAAAAAAAAATCTGTTGATACAATTGATGAGATGACGAAGGTCTAGATGCTGATGCAGTGAAGAGGTATAATATTATATCCTATTTAATCCCACAGGATGTGAGAGACGACAGTTGTAAGACCATGAATCGATAAAATTAATCTTCATAACTCATAAGAATACGATCAGCCGTTTCCCATTATGAAAAAAAAAAAATCTGTTGATACAATTGATGAGATGACGGAGGTATAGATGCTGATGCAGTAAAGAGGTATAATATTATATCCTATTTAATCCCACAGGATGTGAGAGACGACAGTTGTGAGACCATGGCTCGATAAAATTGATCTTCATAACTCATAAGAATACGATCAGCCGTTTTCCATTATGAAAAAAAAAAAAATCTGTTGAAACAATTGATGAGATGACGAAGGTCTAGATGCTGATGCAGTAAAGAGGTATAATATTATATCCTATTTAATCCCACAGGATGTGAGAGACGACAGTTGTGAGACCATGGCTCGATAAAATTGATCTTCATAACTCATAAGAATACGATCAGCCGTTTTCCATTATGAAAAAAAAAAAAATCTGTTGAAACAATTGATGAGATGACGAAGGTCTAGATGCTGATGCAGTAAAGAGGTATAATATTATATCCTATTTAATCCCACAGGATCTGAGAGACGACAGTTGTGAGACCATGGCTCGATAAAATTGATCTTCATAACTCATAAGAATACGATCAGCCGTTTTCCATTATGAAAAAAAAAAAAAATCTGTTGATACAATTGATGAGATGACGAAGGTCTAGATGCTGATGCAGTGAAGAGGTATAATATTATATCCTATTTAATCCCACAGGATGTGAGAGACGACAGTTGTGAGACCATGGCTCGATAAAATTGATCTTCATAACTCATAAGAATACGATCAGCCGTTTTCCATTATGAAAAAAAAAAAAATCTGTTGAAACAATTGATGAGATGACGAAGGTCTAGATGCTGATGCAGTAAAGAGGTATAATATTATATCCTATTTAATCCCACAGGATGTGAGAGACGACAGTTGTGAGACCATGGCTCGATAAAATTGATCTTCATAACTCATAAGAATACGATCAGCCGTTTCTCATTATGAAAAAAAAAAAATCTGTTGATACAATTGATGAGATGACGAAGGTCTAGATGCTGATGCAGTGAAGAGGTATAATATTATATCCTATTTAATCCCACAGGATGTGAGAGACGACAGTTGTGAGACCATGGCTCGATAAAATTGATCTTCATAACTCATAAGAATACGATCAGCCGTTTTCCATTATGAAAAAAAAAAAAATCTGTTGATACAATTGATGAGATGACGAAGGTCTAGATGCTGATGCAGTGAAGAGGTATAATATTATATCCTATTTAATCCCACAGGATGTGAGAGACGACAGTTGTAAGACCATGAATCGATAAAATTAATCTTCATAACTCATAAGAATACGATCAGCCGTTTCCCATTATGAAAAAAAAAAAATCTGTTGATACAATTGATGAGATGACGGAGGTATAGATGCTGATGCAGTAAAGAGGTATAATATTATATCCTATTTAATCCCACAGGATGTGAGAGACGACAGTTGTGAGACCATGGCTCGATAAAATTGATCTTCATAACTCATAAGAATACGATCAGCCGTTTTCCATTATGAAAAAAAAAAAAATCTGTTGAAACAATTGATGAGATGACGAAGGTCTAGATGCTGATGCAGTAAAGAGGTATAATATTATATCCTATTTAATCCCACAGGATGTGAGAGACGACAGTTGTGAGACCATGGCTCGATAAAATTGATCTTCATAACTCATAAGAATACGATCAGCCGTTTTCCATTATGAAAAAAAAAAAAATCTGTTGAAACAATTGATGAGATGACGAAGGTCTAGATGCTGATGCAGTAAAGAGGTATAATATTATATCCTATTTAATCCCACAGGATGTGAGAGACGACAGTTGTGAGACCATGGCTCGATAAAATTGATCTTCATAACTCATAAGAATACGATCAGCCGTTTTCCATTATGAAAAAAAAAAAAAATCTGTTGATACAATTGATGAGATGACGAAGGTCTAGATGCTGATGCAGTGAAGAGGTATAATATTATATCCTATTTAATCCCACAGGATGTGAGAGACGACAGTTGTGAGACCATGGCTCGATAAAATTGATCTTCATAACTCATAAGAATACGATCAGCCGTTTTCCATTATGAAAAAAAAAAAAATCTGTTGAAACAATTGATGAGATGACGAAGGTCTAGATGCTGATGCAGTAAAGAGGTATAATATTATATCCTATTTAATCCCACAGGATGTGAGAGACGACAGTTGTGAGACCATGGCTCGATAAAATTGATCTTCATAACTCATAAGAATACGATCAGCCGTTTCCCATTATGAAAAAAAAAAAATCTGTTGATACAATTGATGAGATGACGAAGGTCTAGATGCTGATGCAGTAAAGAGGTATAATATTATATCCTATTTAATCCCACAGGATGTGAGAGACGACAGTTGT
This sequence comes from Orchestes rusci, assembly GCA_958502075.1. NCBI lineage: Eukaryota > Metazoa > Arthropoda > Insecta > Coleoptera > Curculionidae > Orchestes > Orchestes rusci. The sequence goes on from OY293311.1 coordinate 32,191,091, forward strand.
GAGACCATGGCTCGATAAAATTGATCTTCATAACTCATAAGAATACGATCAGCCGTTTTCCATTATGAAAAAAAAAAAAATCTGTTGATACAATTGATGAGATGACGAAGGTCTAGATGCTGATGCAGTGAAGAGGTATAATATTATATCCTATTTAATCCCACAGGATGTGAGAGACGACAGTTGTGAGACCATGGCTCGATAAAATTGATCTTCATAACTCATAAGAATACGATCAGCCGTTTTCCATTATGAAAAAAAAAAAAATCTGTTGATACAATTGATGAGATGACGAAGGTCTAGATGCTGATGCAGTGAAGAGGTATAATATTATATCCTATTTAATCCCACAGGATGTGAGAGACGACAGTTGTAAGACCATGAATCGATAAAATTAATCTTCATAACTCATAAGAATACGATCAGCCGTTTCCCATTATGAAAAAAAAAAAATCTGTTGATACAATTGATGAGATGACGGAGGTATAGATGCTGATGCAGTAAAGAGGTATAATATTATATCCTATTTAATCCCACAGGATGTGAGAGACGACAGTTGTGAGACCATGGCTCGATAAAATTGATCTTCATAACTCATAAGAATACGATCAGCCGTTTTCCATTATGAAAAAAAAAAAAATCTGTTGAAACAATTGATGAGATGACGAAGGTCTAGATGCTGATGCAGTAAAGAGGTATAATATTATATCCTATTTAATCCCACAGGATGTGAGAGACGACAGTTGTGAGACCATGGCTCGATAAAATTGATCTTCATAACTCATAAGAATACGATCAGCCGTTTTCCATTATGAAAAAAAAAAAAATCTGTTGAAACAATTGATGAGATGACGAAGGTCTAGATGCTGATGCAGTAAAGAGGTATAATATTATATCCTATTTAATCCCACAGGATGTGAGAGACGACAGTTGTGAGACCATGGCTCGATAAAATTGATCTTCATAACTCATAAGAATACGATCAGCCGTTTTCCATTATGAAAAAAAAAAAAAATCTGTTGATACAATTGATGAGATGACGAAGGTCTAGATGCTGATGCAGTGAAGAGGTATAATATTATATCCTATTTAATCCCACAGGATGTGAGAGACGACAGTTGTGAGACCATGGCTCGATAAAATTGATCTTCATAACTCATAAGAATACGATCAGCCGTTTTCCATTATGAAAAAAAAAAAAATCTGTTGAAACAATTGATGAGATGACGAAGGTCTAGATGCTGATGCAGTAAAGAGGTATAATATTATATCCTATTTAATCCCACAGGATGTGAGAGACGACAGTTGTGAGACCATGGCTCGATAAAATTGATCTTCATAACTCATAAGAATACGATCAGCCGTTTCCCATTATGAAAAAAAAAAAATCTGTTGATACAATTGATGAGATGACGAAGGTCTAGATGCTGATGCAGTAAAGAGGTATAATATTATATCCTATTTAATCCCACAGGATGTGAGAGACGACAGTTGTGAGACCATGGCTCGATAAAATTGATCTTCATAACTCATAAGAATACGATCAGCCGTTTTCCATTATGAAAAAAAAAAAAATCTGTTGATACAATTGATGAGATGACGAAGGTCTAGATGCTGATGCAGTGAAGAGGTATAATATTATATCCTATTTAATCCCACAGGATGTGAGAGACGACAGTTGTAAGACCATGAATCGATAAAATTAATCTTCATAACTCATAAGAATACGATCAGCCGTTTCCCATTATGAAAAAAAAAAAATCTGTTGATACAATTGATGAGATGACGGAGGTATAGATGCTGATGCAGTAAAGAGGTATAATATTATATCCTATTTAATCCCACAGGATGTGAGAGACGACAGTTGTGAGACCATGGCTCGATAAAATTGATCTTCATAACTCATAAGAATACGATCAGCCGTTTTCCATTATGAAAAAAAAAAAAATCTGTTGAAACAATTGATGAGATGACGAAGGTCTAGATGCTGATGCAGTAAAGAGGTATAATATTATATCCTATTTAATCCCACAGGATGTGAGAGACGACAGTTGTGAGACCATGGCTCGATAAAATTGATCTTCATAACTCATAAGAATACGATCAGCCGTTTTCCATTATGAAAAAAAAAAAAATCTGTTGAAACAATTGATGAGATGACGAAGGTCTAGATGCTGATGCAGTAAAGAGGTATAATATTATATCCTATTTAATCCCACAGGATCTGAGAGACGACAGTTGTGAGACCATGGCTCGATAAAATTGATCTTCATAACTCATAAGAATACGATCAGCCGTTTTCCATTATGAAAAAAAAAAAAAATCTGTTGATACAATTGATGAGATGACGAAGGTCTAGATGCTGATGCAGTGAAGAGGTATAATATTATATCCTATTTAATCCCACAGGATGTGAGAGACGACAGTTGTGAGACCATGGCTCGATAAAATTGATCTTCATAACTCATAAGAATACGATCAGCCGTTTTCCATTATGAAAAAAAAAAAAATCTGTTGAAACAATTGATGAGATGACGAAGGTCTAGATGCTGATGCAGTAAAGAGGTATAATATTATATCCTATTTAATCCCACAGGATCTGAGAGACGACAGTTGTGAGACCATGGCTCGATAAAATTGATCTTCATAACTCATAAGAATACGATCAGCCGTTTTCCATTATGAAAAAAAAAAAAAATCTGTTGATACAATTGATGAGATGACGAAGGTCTAGATGCTGATGCAGTGAAGAGGTATAATATTATATCCTATTTAATCCCACAGGATGTGAGAGACGACAGTTGTAAGACCATGAATCGATAAAATTAATCTTCATAACTCATAAGAATACGATCAGCCGTTTCCCATTATGAAAAAAAAAAAATCTGTTGATACAATTGATGAGATGACGGAGGTCTAGATGCTGATGCAGTAAAGAGGTATAATATTATATCCTATTTAATCCCACAGGATGTGAGAGACGACAGTTGTGAGACCATGGCTCGATAAAATTGATCTTCATAACTCATAAGAATACGATCAGCCGTTTTCCATTATGAAAAAAAAAAAAATCTGTTGAAACAATTGATGAGATGACGAAGGTCTAGATGCTGATGCAGTAAAGAGGTATAATATTATATCCTATTTAATCCCACAGGATGTGAGAGACGACAGTTGTGAGACCATGGCTCGATAAAATTGATCTTCATAACTCATAAGAATACGATCAGCCGTTTTCCATTATGAAAAAAAAAAAAATCTGTTGAAACAATTGATGAGATGACGAAGGTCTAGATGCTGATGCAGTAAAGAGGTATAATATTATATCCTATTTAATCCCACAGGATCTGAGAGACGACAGTTGTGAGACCATGGCTCGATAAAATTGATCTTCATAACTCATAAGAATACGATCAGCCGTTTTCCATTATGAAAAAAAAAAAAAATCTGTTGATACAATTGATGAGATGACGAAGGTCTAGATGCTGATGCAGTGAAGAGGTATAATATTATATCCTATTTAATCCCACAGGATGTGAGAGACGACAGTTGTAAGACCATGAATCGATAAAATTAATCTTCATAACTCATAAGAATACGATCAGCCGTTTTCCATTATGAAAAAAAAAAAAATCTGTTGATACAATTGATGAGATGACGAAGGTCTAGATGCTGATGCAGTGAAGAGGTATAATATTATATCCTATTTAATCCCACAGGATGTGAGAGACGACAGTTGTGAGACCATGGCTCGATAAAATTGATCTTCATAACTCATAAGAATACGATCAGCCGTTTTCCATTATGAAAAAAAAAAAAATCTGTTGAAACAATTGATGAGATGACGAAGGTCTAGATGCTGATGCAGTAAAGAGGTATAATATTATATCCTATTTAATCCCACAGGATGTGAGAGACGACAGTTGTGAGACCATGGCTCGATAAAATTGATCTTCATAACTCATAAGAATACGATCAGCCGTTTCTCATTATGAAAAAAAAAAAATCTGTTGATACAATTGATGAGATGACGAAGGTCTAGATGCTGATGCAGTGAAGAGGTATAATATTATATCCTATTTAATCCCACAGGATGTGAGAGACGACAGTTGTGAGACCATGGCTCGATAAAATTGATCTTCATAACTCATAAGAATACGATCAGCCGTTTTCCATTATGAAAAAAAAAAAAATCTGTTGATACAATTGATGAGATGACGAAGGTCTAGATGCTGATGCAGTAAAGAGGTATAATATTATATCCTATTTAATCCCACAGGATCTGAGAGACGACAGTTGTGAGACCATGGCTCGATAAAATTGATCTTCATAACTCATAAGAATACGATCAGCCGTTTCCCATTATAAAAAAAAAAAATCTGTTGATACAATTGATGAGATGACGAAGGTCTAGATGCTGATGCAGTAAAGAGGTATAATATTATATCCTATTTAATCCCACAGGATCTGAGAGACGACAGTTGTGAGACCATGGCTCGATAAAATTGATCTTCATAACTCATAAGAATACGATCAGCCGTTTCCCATTATAAAAAAAAAAAAAACTGTTGATACAATTGATGAGATGACGAAGGTCTAGATGCTGATGCAGTAAAGAGGTATAATATTATATCCTATTTAATCCCACAGGATCTGAGAGACGACAGTTGTGAGACCATGGCTCGATAAAATTGATCTTCATAACTCATAGGAATACGATCAGCCGTTTTCCATTATGAAAAAAAAAAAATCTGTTGATACAATTGATGAGATGACGAAGGTCTAGATGCTGATGCAGTAAAGAGGTATAATATTATATTCTATTTAATCCCACAGGATGTGAGAGACGACAGTTGTGAGACCATGGCTCGATAAAATTGATCTTCATAACTCATAGGAATACGATCAGCCGTTTCTCATTATGAAAAAAAAAAAATCTGTTGATACAATTGATGAGATGACGAAGGTCTAGATGCTGATGCAATGAAGAGGTATAATATTATATCCTATTTAATCCCACAGGATGTGAGAGACGACAGTTGTAAGACCATGAATCGATAAAATTAATCTTCATAACTCATAAGAATACGATCAGCCGTTTCTCATTGTATTCACAAAATTGCTGTACAATCGAAATATTATAGTTGGCTTTTGGATTATCAACTTGAAATTCTAGAGAAAGTTGTTTTAAAGTTTATTGCTTTTAATTATTGTAATTTCTAAAGTTTTGATTTTTAATATACAAGGTGATTTGAATATTTCAATTTTCAAAATTATGAGGATGAAATCGTTGAAATCAATGAACATAATTCATAGGATTCCACATCAAATCCAAATCAAATAGCATGCAAGCAACAACTGCTCGTCGAATATTTTAATTCGATTCCATTATATCAGCCTTGTTCCAGATATCGATTGCCACATGCATTATTAAGGTCAACGTATATCGAATCCAGATTTTTATCCGTACCACAATGGAATATGGATAAGTCAATTATCTTGGGAATTTTAATCAGGAGCCGATGTATGGCACAAATTAGTCACACGAGCTTGAATAATGGCGAACAAATGTTCCTGCGGCTTTATTGGAATTTTTCTGTCAACGTATGTCGGAGATAAGCGGGTCTATTTGTTGCAGGAGCTTAAATGAGGATTCTGGATATTTGTTGGAGGATGGGTGTTTTTTCAGAGTAAAATAATCACTACAACCTTTTCCCACCTGTTTAACAAACAGCGACCGTGCTTCAACAGTTTTTCCTGCAGGTATTTTCCAGTTTTTCAATGACAAAGCGTCTCGCGAATCTATTATTCGGGTTCTTTCAGTCGGACTCATTACTGCGAGCGACTCTGCGGTGCTTTTCACCAGATTGTAACCACCGAATTGGAAACTTGAGAATTCCGTTGCGTAGCTCTTGGAAAAAAATGGTTTTTACATTGTAGAGCTGTCAAATTAAATACGATTCTATGTTGTTGATGAATTTAACAGTATTCAAAACCATGCGGATTTTGAATAAGTCTGTCATGCGCATATTTGACGTCTGTTGCGCAATATTCATCAATAAGCCAAGCACAGCAGGTTGTAGACATGAAACAATGCTCATCACAAAATAGTGGCAGGTCAATAAGGCAACCGAATTCGAAAATCCGAGAATTTGACAATCAACTTCGAACTCCCAATAGTAAAAGCCAATTAACCTGTCCAGATGTACACGAAGTGCAGCTGACAGGATGACATTGTTGCAACAGTTCCTTCTGATGGAAAATTGAATAAGCGCCAAATTCTTGTCGACTCAGACCGATTTAGATTTAAATGCAGTGGAAATGTGATGATTGTACAAACCAAACAGTTTTTAATGACGATGCAACTTTCTGAGTGCATCAAATGGAATTCGCTGCAGATATGGCGTTATACAAAGTTTGCCCGGAATCTCTAAATCCAGTCTCGACTTCTCTAATCCGGGCTTTTCAAGTTTATCTTTGGAAGATAAATAAAGATAATCAATGCACCGATCTGCGAGCGACAGTGCGCGAATCTTCATTCAAACATTTCGCCGAGTTTAGGTCCTCTTTGCATTCCGTCTTTGGGCTTGTTTGCATATTCTGTCAATGTATTTTTGAACGAGGTGACATTCTCGATGCAATTGTGGAAATTTGATTAGGCAATATTAATGAACGAATGATTCTTCTGAAGTTACGTTGATTTTTTTTTCTTCAGAACACCGCGCCGTTTCCGTCCGTTCCTCGTTTTATTTTCAAATTGTATGTTGATGTAATTCTCCAACCCCTAATAAAATTCAAAGCGCGTCACTACTGTATGGTAAAAAAATATTGTTAGGAACAAAAATTTCACAATGAACTCTTCAAACAAAGATTTTATGGTGAAATAAAAAGAAACGTTTGTTGTCTTCCATTCATCAAACAACAATCATTTTTTCGCTCACACAGCCAACATCTTCAACCTCCTCTAACAGTTCAGTGGAGTGAAAGGAATAATGATGATATAATAAAGTGGGAGAATAAAAAAGACTACATAATGTAAAATAAAAAAAAATATTAACAACAAAAAATAAAGATTTTATACTTTTGAGACTACATATAAATTTAAAAAAAAAACACATTCTAGTCTTTCAATCCTCAAACAAAAATCAATTTACCGCTCACACAGCCAAGATCTCCAACCTCGTCTATTAAAACCAGCAAGTCTTTCCTAAAGTACGCTTGCATAGCTAATTTCCGAAGGAGAACAGAAATTAATGGAATATAAATATCCCAAACCGAAGTTGTATGGCGGAAAGTACGCCCGGCAAAATGTTAACAAAAGAATTCGTAATGAGGGGATTTCTTTACACAAGCGGGCGCAGCTTTTTGAATTTTGTATGTGAATGTAATAAATTCAAAAAAAAATCCATTAATACAGTCATCAAGTGGTCACGAACATCTATAACGCCATGACTGGCAATTTGTAATTGATATTATCACTCCATTCTTACATAATGGCGTCAAGCTCAATAATCTGATTTATTCATGTCTGACACAGTTCCACTAGACTCCAATAGTTTGAATTTATGACGGTCCCGCAGGATGCATAATTTTTGCAGGAAATATAGCCTAGTATTCGAGGTCCAGCAAAGTAATTTAAACTTTTCAACAAGTTTTGAGACGGGCTGAAGTATATGTTTAATTGAGATTTTCTAATTACGAAGTCTGAGAAGTATGGTAATTAAAGTGCATAATTTCCCGGGGTATGGCCTTTAATTTCAATCAAGTTCCATGACCACCATGTAAGGGTTTATTCAGGAAAAAAATACGAAAAATTCATAATAATACACTCCATGCAGTAAATCCCTATATCGGGTCCAGTCCAATCGAAGAAAAACATAAAACCGAACCCGCTATTATCATTTCAGGAACACACGCGGCTCTGGACGTTATTTAAAAAACTGTTTAAATCTTCCCCAAGGGCTCCGCCAGTCGGGACGACATTTATAACACTTGAAAAGTGGGCAGTCATCGACACTTGGTGTTCGCTCTTTTACTCATATCGAAAGGACACTTCTTAAAGGTGTCCACGGACGTTTGAGTGGACACTTCAACTGTGAAGCAGGTCAAGAGGATTACTTTTTTCACGTCAAGGAAAAGTATATGGTTGAAATGAAGCTGCACGATGAACTTTTTGTTGATGAATGATTGATTTATTTGACTTGGTTTGTTAAAATGTCGTAGTGGAGTGTAGGGAAGCCTTAGATGGACCTCATACCCCATACAATACCGGAATATAATCAACATTTTTACGAGCAAGCGTTCCCCAATAAAGTTCCGGAATATCGAAATATGAAAGATGGACCTCGTCCGGCCAAAACGGCTTCGAATCCCATTTTGTTCGACAAGGTGTCTTTTACGAGTGCAGAAAATATTCCGAATCAATGCTTCGCGTTGCCTCTTCTTGCGCTTATCCATCCATAACATTCAAATCGAATTAGAGCTCAAACTTTATCAGCAAATATGTTCTGTATAAGCACGACGCGGAGCCAAAACGCCCGTCAAGAAATTTACTTGAAAGCCTTTCAGTTTTCGACGAAATGTTTTCAAGGGGATGTTTGAATTGATTTTTGGTGATGAGCGCCAAGGGTGAAAGCTGTTTTTCTTTGGGGAGGAAATTAAGTCTGAATACTTGAGATGGATGTTTATAATACCTACGGTATTTATTCCTTTCGATGTATGGAAATGTTTGAGTTTGTTTGTGGGTGCTACCATTTTGATTCAGCAACACAATTATCTCATTTATTAATACCTATTCAAGTTTGAAGAGATTATTTTGATCATTGTGGTTGCATGAAGCTACTTGGATGATTTACATTTCTGTATTGACTTAATAATACAATCTACAGTTGTATAATTATTAATTGAATATTTCTTGTATATTCTAATTTAAAGGAGTATTAGTTAAAACATGTGCCAAGTATATACATGTATATAAATGCCCGCTTGAACACCACCTCCGTATTTATTCAAATTTAATCACAACATCTACAACACAACTTAAAAACACGTGACCAACATGCATATACATGTATATACTTGGTACGTGTTTTGACACATATCTCCCTCCGCAAATTGGACTTGAATGTAATAGAGTAAAAATTTTTTACCTATACAGCTTTGATGTAAATAAATACGTAGGAGCGCATACGTACACCAACATCCATCCATAAATTAAACTCTGTTAGACAGCACAGAAACTAAACTAAGCATGTTACTCCGAACAAAGAATGTTTCCATTTGAACAAGAAAACTACTCGGGGCTAACGTTAAGTGCTCTCCGAAAGTTCGGCCAATTCGATCAGACTCGAACAAAGAAACTTTGCTAAATTTGTTTTGATATTGGATATATTGATAAGTTCTCGATTAGAAATTCAACACTCAATCCCGTTGGTTGTCGATAAATCGTCCGGGGCAAGAGTACAATCTTCCCAGCCAAAATCACAAAAATAATAAAAATCGCCCCCTCGACACCAGAACGAAATCGTCCGTTATGAAGTCGGGGCCAGAACGAATTTTTATTCTGGTCAGCGATTCGCAGTTTGAGATGTCCCAGTGTAATTTGCCGATCACAACACCTCGGGGATTGGAAAAGATACTTGCCATGGAATGGGGCACAGTGTGTATAGACTTGGAAACTCTTTGCTGGTTAATCAAAATACGCCTCTCTTTTTCAGTGCTTGGAAAAGTTGCAAGCTTCAAGAAAACAAAATCACCCACATCCACACTTTGATCTATTAATGAATAATTTAAGGAAAAAACTGAAACTTTTGCAACATTACAACAATCCCAAAAAATTACCAATTTATCATAGTAGTACACAGTTATCATCTTGATAAAAAATTAACGTACAATTGCCTGGACTAATATTTCATAAATGGTCACGTGATGCGCCGCTTCATCTGTGACGAAAGTCATGTGACAAAGCATGTAGTCCGGTCAAAATGTGCAAACACTTATTGAATTGGGCTTTAATTCATACTTTTAATAAAAAAATATATACTTATAAGATGGAATAAAAATAAAATAAAATCTATAATCAAACATTAGCCATTTAATACATAAAAGAAGGCAGGATGATGTTTAAAAATATAAAACTATGAAGATTATTTAGTATAAACACCAACAAGGTATAAAAGTTTGAAAACCAATAAAATAAACTTGAATACAATCGCTGAACAGTGAACCGATTAACTGAAATAAAAATAAAATTAGTAAAATAACATTTAATATCAGAAATAAGTTATAAAAAGTATACATTTATGTAAAAATGGTAACATCTATAAAAAACCCAGCTCATTGTAATAAATGAAGGCAGGATGATATACAAAAACATGAAACTATAAAGATAAGATAAAGTATAAACATTTAACAAGGTTGAAAACCAATAAAATGAACTTCAATACAAACTCTAGAAATTGAACGAGGTATAAAAAACATAAAATAGCTATGACAAGTGTGAAAATGTATGCAAAAAAGTTATTAAAAAAAAGAAAAATCATTGAGAATAAAATTTAAGATTTAATAAAATAATAAAAATATAATTTTCATGGTTGAAGAAAGCATGAAAAGTTGATAAAGTATGAAAACGTCACTTGTTACAGTTTACGAAGATAGATAGAATGATACATAAAAACACAAAACTATTGAGATTTCCTTTACATAAAGTATTAACGAAAGAGATAAGCAAAAACAAAACTTATTATTATTAATGAAATAGGAGAAGTATAATTTTCATGATTAGAGATAAATAGTATAAAAATGTTAAGGTCTATAAAAACCTTGCTTGTTACGAATAATTATTACTAAGACAGGATGATGTATAAAAACTAACCAAACCACAAACATTACATGAACAGTCAAAATGGTATAAAATATCAAAAATCAGTAAAATGAACATCACCACAATATATAAAAAGTTGAACCAAGAATAAATAAATTGAACTATAAAGTTTATATAAATTATAAATAGTTAAAAAGGTATAAAAAGCCCAAAACCAACCCCAATACAATCTCTAAAAATTTAACGAATTTTAATGACCATAAAGTTTTGGAGATTATATACATTCTGTGAATCAAAAACAAAGTAATAAAATGAGGGAAGATTGTGAAAAGTGCCAGAATAAAAGTGCACAGATAATGTTTTTTTTAAGTACAAAAAACATTTTTTAATGTGAAATTAAATAAGGTAAAGAAGTATAAAAACAATAAAGATCAAACGCTCCACAATCCACCCATCGCACCGGCAAGCATCACAAAATCCAAACCATCAAAAACTCGCAACCTTCGTTTTTTGGTAAAGTTCCAACTCCTCGTCCAACTTTCTTGCATTTAGCTGAGCGATTACGGCGGCAAGGAAGTTAACGTGTCTAAAAAGAAGTTTTCCAAACTTTAGAGTTACGTTTTTAGTCGTTTGGGGGGCAATCATTAAAAAGTTCATTAGCAGGAGGGTGTTGGAGATGTCGCCGTTGTTAAATCAATGTTCCATACTCATCCTTGTCTTGCTGAATGCCAATTACCACTTGAAACTAGACAGGACAATAAGGAAACTTTGGAAAATATAAAAACTCGTTAAGTTAATGGCGAAAAGTTTCGCGGCGATTAAAGTTTTCAGGTGGATGGTAAAAAGACAATTACGTTAAACAGTGAGGGGCCGATAGAGTCTCAATTGTAATTCCTGCATTATGACAGTGAAACAGTTTCGCAAGAAACCCTTCATGGTAATTCCTCAATTGTAATTCCGGAATTATAACACTCTAGAGATCTAGGGCAATAAAATGGCAAAGAGTGGTGCTGTAAGTTACTCGGTGCCCCTCCGCGATACGCCAAACACAATCTGACAGGGATGGCGACATAAATCCTCCCCGGGGACATCCCGGGAGGGGATAGAGATCCCGCCACTTGTTAGAGGAATTGCAATTTTTCCTGACATTTCTTTGAGAAATGTTTTCATAATTTGTACGAGTACGACTGACACTTTATATTGTGGTGTCAGCCTAATGGACATGTCCATTATGTTTTCTAACTACCCTCAGCTCCAATTATATAAACGTTTTAGAACGGTCGACAGAGCACTTGAGACCGCTCATTAATTTTGAGGGACACTGCGTCCGGATTAAGTGCTTGACAGTGATTAGCATAGTTTTGAGTATTTTACGCTGTTCAAGGATAACGATTTGAGGTCCTTCTCCGAAAGCGACAGGTGTCCAGCTAATCCATAGCCTGGAATTCCCCTCATCCTATTCAATAGAGCCCAAACTAAAACTACTAAAAGCTTTGGAAACTTTTGAGATCACCCGAATACAACCGAAATCCATTTCGAGCTAAACAGATTAGGCCGGGGATTTTGAGCCAATGGGCGACTATGGCAACAAGTATGAGGCGCTTTTTGTTGCGAACTATGCGGAAAATTCAATTTGGGAGGGTTGCTTGTTGAGTGGACGAATTATGTATGGTCGTAAAATTTGGATACGCCACTGGAATTAGAAATTGCTGATTATGTGGATCATACATCCAGGCATTATGAACATTTGAGTAGTTGAGGGTTCAGTTGTGAGAACATGACTGGGAAAATCAACCTCTATGATGCGAAATGCTGTTGAATCGACTGACGAAATGATAGGATAAATAGTTGCCCCACAGGTTGTGAGACAGTTTTACCTTTCAGTTGTGACTCCGTGATTTAGTAAAAATCAATCTCCATAACTCATGGGGCTACGATCAGCCGTTTCTCATTTTAATAAAATGCTTTTCTGTCCACTATCTTGATGATCGTGAAACTCATACCTCCGATTTGATTAAACAGGCTCTTGGACAAACACTCCATGACTCGCTCAATTCAATCTTCATAATTCATAGGACTACGATCAGCCGTTTCTCATTAAAATTACTGATAAATTAAAACCTTCCTTGTTTTTCAAGATATCATTCGGTAATTTGAGCGAGACTTGGTTCAATGTGCATAATGTTCACCTGTAGTTTCTAGAGATTCTCAGAAACTTTGGTTTTTAATATGCAGGGAGGTATGAATTCATTTGAATATTTCAATGTTTTCAAGATATCAGCAGGAAATTTTTGATTCAAAAATTATAACGAATATCGCCTTGATTTGGAATTCTACTAAACAGGAGATTATGAAAAAGTTCCGAGCTTGTTAGCCAATCAACCATGAGTAACTCGAAAACCGGTCCTCAACTACATAAGAGAGTTTCCTTGTTACATAATCAGCTTCACCGTGGCGTAACCGGGTTAGAAAATTTGCCCTGCTCATATATTGATATTGACACTGAAAGGTGCTCCTGTGGCGGCAGCAAAATCACATCACGAACAAATGCCGGTAAAACGGCTCAGGAATATCAATTGGCAGTGCCAAGTTGAATACGGAATTTGCGTCGTTTTTAACGGGTTTCGGTATATCTTGCTGGCAGCAAGATTACAATGGACATTAGAAACATAAAACTGAAATGCGCGGAATAAAAGGAAAACATATCAGTGGCATCTCGAGTCTTGTAAGCACCCTTATCCTTGTTTGTAAGGAGACTCGTAATCCTCGACTGTCTTTGGGTAAAGCTTCCATGTACGCTGGTATTGGTGGAAGGGCACGTACGTGAGCTTAGAAGATGTGCTCATTTTGATGTATAGACTTGGAACGCGAGGTAGTTGATTTATTTTGAGATTTTTGCTGCATTAGCATGTTTTTGTGTGGATATAAATTTGAGCCCTTTATCATGGGAGCTTGATTTTTTAATACTCCTTCCCTGTAATTCCACCATATTCAGGTCAAGGGCAGAGCTATGTAATTTTCATATGTCAATACATTATAAGCGGAGCTAAATGATCTTTTCACACTCCTCCCTTGCAACCTATTAATAGGTTTGTCAAGTCAAGTGATTTTCCAACCACATATGTACTTCTTTGTGATTCATACTACGGGAGGAGCTTGTCCCTTGCCAATCTGACAAAATAATTCAATAATGGGTGGATCTAGACCTTTAATTATTGCTCCTCCCTTGGATAAATAAGATTTTATATCAACTGTTCCATATATACCTGCCGATTTTATATAATTTCCAACACATAATGGGCGGGGCAATGATATTTCAATACTCCACTTAATTAATATATTTAGGAGGAACTAGATCGTTTTTGATTGCTCCTCCCTTTTGAATTTGACATTTTATACATCAAGAGCGAAGCTTAGTGATGTTTCATCACCCCTCCTTTATAGATTTGATAATTACAATATGGGCGGTGCTTATTCATCCATCAATACTCCTCCTTCCAAATCTTAACATTCGTGATAAGTATATGGAGGGGAGAGCTTCTTATTGTTCCAAATCTATCCTGGTGGGTTTTACATAATTAATATATTATTATGGGCGGAGTTTGATGATTTTTAAGAAAGGCGGACCCTAGTGCTTTTGTGGATTTCATTTGGAGTTATACCTTATGGGCGGAGCTTATTGATCTTTCATCACTCCTCCCTTGGAAGTTTAACATATTTGAATATGTGTAAAGCTGGGTTTTACAATTATTTTTCAACTCCTTCCTTGTTGATTTCACAAACTAGAACATTAGGGGCGGAGCTTGATGATCTTTCAATATTTCATGTTGAGGGACGGAATATGTGATTTTTTATAACTCGTCTACTGTTGATTTGCTTCAATTACCAGATTATGGGCGGAGCTTTATGATTTTTCACCACCCCCTCCCTTTTCAATCAATCATTTTCGATGTCAAGGACGGAGTATAGTGATTTTTCAACCCTATTTTTTACATAATTGATAAATTATAGGCGGAATTTATTGATTTTGATTTCCTTTGTATACCTAACATTTTTCATAATATGACAAGTGCGGAATTTGGTGAATTTTCAACAACTCTCACGTTATCATCATATGTGAAGGATGGATGATCTTTCAATACTTCTTCCTTTTGAATCTTACATATTTTCATCGAGGGCGGAGCTTAATGATTTTGCAACATTTTTTTCTCCTTGTAAATCTAATAATCTAATATTTTCGATACGTTAACGGCGGAGCTTGGTGACTTTTCATCACCCCTTCCTGTAAAATATACCGCTATCCTTATAAAGTGGGCGGAGCCAAATAGGTTATCACAAGTCCCTCCCATAGGTTGATCTCGTTTTTTGGTGATTCGCTGTGGTTTTTACATCATTCCACATACAAGTAGTTGACGTCAAATTATCACTTAATAGGTTTTTTTTTGTTATTGTTCAATAATATGTAAAACATAATGTGTGGCTTCTCATTTCCTTTGGTAATAATTATTTGATGGGCGGAGTCTAAGGCAAAGCTACTAAATCATTGTAAAATGGTCAAACCTTGGTTGTTTTTGAATTTCTTCGCCATGCATTGATTTTTTTGACTCTGCTTTTTCAAGGCGAAATTAGAAGGCTGCGCTCAACATCTTTTTTTTGTAGTCTTCTATAATACAATTTTTTTTTCAAAGTGGGCTTTTACTTTATAAATAAAGAGGGCGGAACCGGATATAGCTCTCTTTATTCACAGTTTATACTGATTAATGGTCGTCTTCATAATTTATGAGGATATGACCCTCACTTTATAAAACCACCACATAACCTTCTCGTGTAAGGCTCAAACCAGCCCGCCATAATCCAAGTTGTTTTTGACGCGGCCAAATTAAGATAGAAACGAAGAAAGCAGGAAAAACATTTCAGGAACAGCGAGGCATTAGTTCGCGAACGAGCTGAGTTTACGTACTGGTCTTATTGTAGCTCATTTCAGGACCCCAATCAAGATGTCTGAAAAGCAAGATTTCAGATTAATTTCACCCGGGAAATTTCGTCCAGTTTCAATTTACAGTAAACACGGCTGTAGCCCCATAAAGGACAATGAAATGTATTAAAATTCAAAGGGTCGAATGCAAATTCGCCTTTTTCCGAAATAAACTGCATGTTTCCAATCCCCATTCTGGATAAAAATGTGCAGTTTAACAGTGGTGTAGGTGATTTGAAAATGGAGAGTGGCTGATCGTAACCACATGAGTTATGGAGGTTGATTTCGTCACGACCTGTAGGACGATATTTATCATCTCATCAGATATTTTATTATGGTAAGATTTGGCTAATCGTGATCCTATGAGCTATGGAGGTCGATCATAAAAAGACTCATAACTGAAATTGTGAGAAAGTCACATAACCTGGGAGAGCACATCCATCAATTCATCGGACAACAACATTCATGACCCTATCACATTTATTCATCCATAGTTTTACAACTATTTTGTTTCTCATTTGTATTGTAAACTTCACTTTTCCAAAAAACAACCACCATCAAAAAGCAGAGGAATTCGAAGTTCGCAATTTCCAATTACGCGCCCCAATCGAATGGTAGACAAGAATAATCGAAATCCTGGATAATGGAAGAGAATTAATGGAAGCACGTCCACATCCGAGTGCGTCCGACAATTAACGAATCCAGAGGTGCAGAGCACCGGACTTACTGGCCATTGTAATTAGAGACAAGACTGATTGACTAATTGCGGTATTTATGCGGCTTGGACGGAAGATAATGGCCGCTTTGACTGATGCATTATCCGCAACAATCCTGGGAATTTCGACGGGAATCAAAGCATCCACTTGAAACTTCCAGAAAACCAATCAGTGTTTCGGCAAAGACACGGCGGTCGATTTGGAAACTTTTTCTAATTTTGTCGGGGAGAAGTTTTCATAAAATTGAATTTTTCGATTTGATTGCACAAATTCGCGCCAGTGAGAAATCAATTGGAAAATTGACTTTTTTAATTAGCTAATTCGATTTCGTTTTGCCCAAATTGATTTGGGACAATCGGGTGAATATTCTAATTTTGATTTATCGCCCATTAACATTGACGTTTCATTGATCATGATATATCGATTCATTTCCCGCGTCCAAATTGATTGTCGGAAATTAAGTATTGAATTGTTTGGGCAATTATGCAAAAACGACCGATTAGTCTAATGGCAGGTTGTGAATCATATCCTCACAAATTGTGAAATATCTTACATCAATTTCAAAACAAATTTTGAAAAGAGAAAGTGTGTATCACATACCCACAGATTATGAATGGACCCATGAAACAAGCCATGTTATGAACCATTCTATCCATAAAGGATATTTCATCGAATTCTTGGTTGCGCAGCACATTCCATCGTGATAAAAGTCACTGTCTATCAGCAGTCTGAATCTTTTCTCCATTAAATGTATAGGCCATATCCAGAGATAAAGACTCCATCACCATAAAATATAATTGACAATTTGACGGTCTTGGATGGCAAAAGCTACTGACAGAGGGTTTAATGATTTTCTGGAAAGGGTTTTTTATATGGGTGGGGTATTTTTACAGCTTTGCTCAGAGATTGAGACAAAAAGTTGATAACTTGGAAATTATCAGAGATATTGTTTGCACCAGTGAATTTCACGTATGGAAGAATAATTATTGTTATAGAAAGCGGGTATCATATACCCACGAGTTATGAAAAGCCACAATAAAAATGATCTAGATTCATTATAATCGGATATAATGAACAAGGTTATTTTTTGGCCATTTCAATGATATTCCAAGAAGGGTTTATGAGGGGAGAGAATTTTTCCAACCCTCTCAAATCAGCTTACAGTGAGGATTCGGAATAACAACGTCCCGGATTCTAATTATGAACTTAATTTTCAATGAGTTCCAGACGAGCGCTCTATTTATAATATTATCGTTTTCAATTTAGAGTCCTCTGAATAAGTTACTTTGTTGAGAGACTATTCAGCTCTTCATCCGTCTAATTAAGTGGAATATATTTCTTCAAAAATGGCCGTTAAAGATGCTTTACTAGTCACATAATGTGGAATCATGATACCAAAAAATTACCAATTAAAACAAAACTATCAAAGATATCGTTTGGATTATCGCATCAGTGAATTTCACAAAATATAACTCAAAAATCATACAGGGAGTTATGAAAAAGTTGTGAATCAAACAGAGTGAAACTAAAGAAAACCAGATTAGAAAATGAGAATCATATCCTTACAAATTGTGATGAATATTTAATTTTGAAATTATTGGAGAAAATGACAATCCAAAGATCACAGCTTTAATGTCGGTGTTGTATGATGTGACCCACAAACAATCACAATTGAAAAGGGTTCCACTCACATTTCCAATTCCTATAAACCCAACTAATTTCACCCATTCAACCCCATCCAAAAACCACACTCAAAGATTCACCCTTTCCGTCATAATTGATAGAATGTTTATCATTCCCGTTGGGGTTGATGCGTTGCGTCATCCGACAATATATCTCATCCCTGCGGTTGACAATCCCTCCACAGCGCTATGCGGTGCGAAGCAACAGTGAATCCAGAAGGCAGTGGCGGCGCAAGAAGGGGAATTTAACTGTTGAGCGGCCAACCGCCCTCCCGTCCCACAAAATACCCTCAATTCGAGACAATAATTCATGACGTTTCGCATCTCTGCCATTCCGGCACTCTGCTGCAACATCTCTGCGGTAGAGCGGGTGTTGAGGGGGAGACCTGTTGAGTATACAGGGTGGGGTTTTTTTGATGGTTAGTTATTTCACTCAAAACTTATATACAAAGTATAAAATCTGAGTCATACTCTCTAAAATTGTGACAACTCCCGAAGATGGATCTCTTCTTAAAGTAGAATGTGACTCATATTCTTCATTAGAATCTTTAGTATGAGTCAAATCCTATTTAATTGTGACCCAGGTGGGTCATATCCTCAATATAATCAATGATCATCATGATATAAAATGTGAGTCATATCTTCATCAGTTGTGACAAATTCAGTGCCATTTACCCCCACTCAATTCTGGATCAAAAAATTTCAATCATCCATAGTTGTACCAATCAAGGCAACATCCATTCAATCAACATGCAATGCTCGTTACACCAAAAGAGATTTACATCCGTAACGAGCCCCCTCAATCAACATTATCGATCGAAACAATAGTCTGGAAATTTCCAGATACCCAAGACTTGTTTTAGGGGTGGCACCGTCAGACACCAGGATAATTACCAACGAAAATATTTTACATATACTGGACAAAAACCTGGAAATGTTACGACACGTTTTATCACAGTCTGAGAAGTTGAGAGTTCTAGAACGTTATTGGGAATATGTTTCCTGAGGGAGGGTTTTATTGGGATATTCTGGAAATTGTGTCAAGTTTAATTCGGTTGTTTTGAGTTTTACTGGACGTGGTCTTATGGGGAATAGAAATTGTTTTGTCTTATTTTGAGCTTTGAAAAAATTACTTTTCTCTTGTTTTTCAGTAGTTTCTACCACATCACTTTCAGTTTTCCTTTTATGATAAGTATTTCTTGGTTTTGAACTTTTAAAACCTCTTGTCTTATTTGTAATGACTTTTTTTCAGCTTTCGACGGTGTGTCAAAAATAAAAAAACATATCTCTACTTGAAATTTTTTTTTTTTAGGTTTTCTTGTGTTCTTGAGTTTTTCAAGATTTTTTTTTCCAGTTTATAGTCATCAATATCCGGTATTGTCAACAAAATCAAAACTTTTTTTATTGTCCCTTTGAGCAGAAACTTTGTTTTACAAAGCATGACATTATAGACAAAATGAAACAATATCGCGTAAACATTTTATCACAATCAAACCATAATCGCTAAACGATATTATGTGTCATGGGACCATCATGGGCCATTTTATCGCCCTAATATGGGAATTATGCCATCAAATTTATGACCCATTTCAACCTGATAATTAGCTCTGGATTTATTGTTAAACATTCCAGATTCCCAAATGATAAATCACCGAAAATCACAAGAAAATCTGCATAGCGTCATAAATCAAAAAGTTCCAGATAAGCAGAATAATGGAAACTACGACCACTCTTGCGCCATATTTCTCGATTATCCTCCATCCAGCGCAGAAATAATCTAAATTCATTCAAATATCCAGAGAACGGTGATATATGATCGCGGAAAACCGAAAGAATTGCCCCTTTTGTCTGGATAGTGGGGCGCCGCTCTGGATAATTCTTCTGTCAACAAGGGTTACTCGATATTGAAAGGATGACCACAATAGAGAGAGTGTTTTCCTGGATATTTTTGATGTATTAGAGAGCGCGTTTTGTTTGGTCGATCCGACAGATGCTGTTTCTCAGCCTGGAATTCTTGTGACATCAATGGCTGGATGTGGGCTGGAATGTTTTTACGTTTTGTTCGGTTGGATAAGTAATGTCAGGTCGATTTGAATTTAAACATGCATCCAAAGTTGGAAAACAGCGGTTGATGGGAGTCTGATTCAGTCACCATAGAAATTGATGAAAAAACATTGATATGACCTAACTAAAAGAATTCATAAAAAAATGGTGATAGATTTCTACATATTCCAGAGAGTGGCGCCCGAATAACAGCAAATACAATTCCCCAACTCCCGTCAAACATCGTTGAAAAACCAAAACGCGACATAAATTTGGCGCCCGAGCAAGGGTACTTTCAGATTCCGTCCGGATTTAATTTCCAATTAATTTTTCAAGCAATTCTCTAAAAAAATTGATTGGATAAACATTGATAAAAATAAATTTCAACCATGCTCAATAAACAACTTTATAACAAGAGGACGATGATAGATTCCTATCTAGGTTTCTATCACAATAATCCAGAGGGTGGCGCCCGAGTTAACTGATTAATATACATTGATATTGACCTGAAAAAAAAACGAAAAAATTTGATTTGAATTTGAGTCAGATAATAACAGAGTATTACAGGAAAACATTAAAAGATGGGATCTTGGTCAGGCCATTCATGAAAATTGATGGAAAAACATTGACATTGATTTGAGAAAAGTGGCTAAATTATAACACAAAAATCATCCCCAAGAAACGATGACAGACGTGATCGTGATAAAGTCACCAGTGAATTTTCCAGGCAATTTTCCATGGAAATCAATGAATAAACCCCCCTCTCTTGTGACCTTGATCCCAAAACACTGGAAAAAATCACGCCACCATCAATAAAGCTCGTCCAAATGGCCTAATCTCGTTCTGTCGGATAGTCCGCTGGCCGAAGGGCTAAAAAATTTTAATTCCGCCTGAACGGGGCTAAGTGACGAATTAGGCTGTCACTCGACGACACGCTGATTAATCACCCTTAAGGGCAACAGTTCTCCTCGGCCTCATTCACTGCAAATGGGACTTGGCGTCCCCTTTGCTAAACTTCGAAATTACGGAAAAAATCTGGATTTTCTTTCCGCGACGACTCTCTTGGGGTGGCGAATGGCGAAATACCACTCGTAAATATCATGGCCTTTTGAAATGTCATTTAGGACCACAAAGTGACCTTATGGTATGACTTTAAAGGCTTTTATAAGTACAAATAATATACATAGTTTTTATTATTATCAGCACTCAGCGCGACTCCATTTGAGTGAGTCAACCCCAATAATTACAGCAAGTTTCTTCGTTTTTCCGATGATACTCTCAACACAATAATCTTTTGAAGTTTTTTAGTGATGTAATATTTTTCGCTATGGAAACACTTGTCCAGTTTTAATTTATTTATTCAAAGTCACTACAGCACAATGTCAACACCACAACTATTTATGTTCACAATAACAGGTTATTTATGTTTTACGATTTATTTCCTCCTCTTTCCAATGAGCATACTCTCAATACAATATATTTTGTAGTTTTTTAGTAATATGGGGTAACTAGATTGGAGATAGTTTGAAAGTTGTAAGTCAACTTTGGCTGTTGCGTTCAGTTTTGTTAGGTGACTTGAAATACAGTGGGTATAGAAAATTCTTCTCTTTCAAGTGGAGTTAACCTCCTTCTAATATACTCAGTAGTTTTGGAGTTATACAACGAAATGTACAATAGATAAACTTTTTTCAATTTATAAGTGAACAGCTGCACCTGATATCTTCCAAACAGCATCTCCAAAACTCCCCCAAAGCTGAAATTCGGGTACTAAAAGCAGTTGAGACCCGGTTGCACCCGATAAAAGCATATTAGATTAGCCCTAAATTTCAGTAAACCCATTTAAAGTGGCGAATATGAAAACTTAAATCCGCAACTTAAGCTGCTCGTAGGCGAGAATCAGCTGCTGTGGAACGTATTTTACATTCAATGAGGTCGACTTCTTACACGATAAGGAAGTATTGATTCGGGCGCCAAATACCCGACAATCAACTCGAGAGGCAACACAAACACTCTAAACAAGAAAAATGTTGGCTTTCGCGACGTAAATGACAAATTGGAAAGGTAAATCTATGACAGAGGCAGGCTGGAGTGGCTGTAAAAACTGTTTGGTTTAATCTGGAACGTGTTTGTATTTTTCCACTGGCAGAAACATGACGTTCAGCAATGATGAATTTTGCGTGCGATAAATTCGATCTACCGATTCCTGGAAAAGCCCAGACTCACATTACATCCCATTTAACAGGAACGCTCTAGCGCAACAGTATATAATGGATGTTTTTTCGACCCTCAGAAAGCAGGAATAATAGCCTGTGCCATTATGGCATTCGGCGCTTTTTAAATCCTCATATTTCCCCTGTTTTTATCCAGCGGATTGCTGCGGATCCAGGCGCCAACTACTAGACGCCAACCAGTCCATGCTGTCTAGCGAATTGAGTTTTTACATCTAGAAGTCACAATTCGTCCACATAACAACTATTTCCTCCATAAAATCAATCCAGTAATTGATCCCATCCAACATCGAAACTCGTCAGACTTGTCCCCTCTATACCCCTGCAACTTGTTGGGTTTTTGTCCTGCGAAAACGGCAACGAGTTGCTGCAAGAATAAATCTGAGCTTGTTTTGTTTGACTCTTGGCTTCCTAATCTTTATTGCTGTATCGGTGCCAAGGATGGGTCTTGAAAAAACTGGACGCCTACATGGTGGACTTTTTGAGTGAGGTGTCCTCTTTGCAATAAGACTTTCCTCCTCCAAATATCTGAATTGAATAATGCAACTAAATTTGTAGTAAATTTTAACAGAAGTTCTAAGGAGTTGATGTTAGTCACTGAATGCACCTCAATTGAAACAAATTTTCCTTTCGTTACTTGTTCTACTTTTTGAGTAACAGAGGAATTTACCCCCTTTCTCGAGCAGTTCCAGCAGCACCATCCGTCTTGCAATTACAAACAAATCTGAATTGTAAACAAGGCACCAATTAGAGAATAAGAAAAAAATTGAAAAAAGAAAACCGTGCGCCAGTTAATCCACAAAACAAATCGCGTAATGAAGTAATTCAAATCGAAACAGCCGCAAGCGAACACGCCTTTATGTTTAATTTTAATTGCAAAAGTCTCATTATTTCTTTAATGAAGTTGACACAAATCCCGAGCACTTGTAGACGTTTTTACCATTTAATTAAAATTAAATTTGTTCGGGCTTAATTGTTCAGGCCCGCCAAGTCTGATTGTTATCCATGTTTGAAGCGAACGGAAATTCACTTACAACTTACAACTTGTAAATTTCGTTTGGGGAATCATTTTCGACCATATCGAGGGCATAATATCTATTTTAGGACCGAAATGTCCGTCCGGACGTCCGGATAGTAAAGATTTCTCATTTCGGGAATGAACGTCGTATCATCAAATCACAGGTGCCGTTTGGGAATCGGGGAGTTTTAGCAGAAGAAACCCTTATATTTGGACGGACTGGCAACAGTGCTCATGCGGTCGCAGATTCTGGTCAAACCATGTTGCCAAATTACTTCTGAAGACGAATAGACAATCAACTTGCGACGAAATCACAAAGGATGCTCGTGCGAAAATTATAGTTTTCGTAACTCGGACGCCACCTTCTGGATTATTGTGATGGAATCATAGTGCCTAGATAGAAATCCATTACCTACCGTTTTCTTCTTATGATGTTTATTGCTGTCTGTTCAGATTTTTTTACCCAAATTCAAAGCGAATTTCTTCGATTCAACATCGACGTTTTTTCATCAATTTCCAAGGAAAGGCCACATGAAAAATTGACTATCATGTCCTCACAAATTATGAACACTAGTCACTCCAAATAGGCCTCAATCGAGCGAAACTCAACCCATCATTTGAGGCAGAGTCATTCTAGTTTCTCAACAAAGGCCCTGGATTTAACGAGGTTGTTAAGGAAGTTGATAGTTTGTGTACTTTGTGAATATGATATTAGTCCTTGACAATTCAAGCCTGGAAATGGACTTTTCCAAACGATTTTCCACATAATTGAGTCTATTTTTCTCCAGAGTCTTACAAGGGATCCAGATTTTTACCTCTTTTCATCGAATTCGGGATTTTTCCATGCGATGTGATGGATGATCCGATTTTCCAGATAATTGAAGTCCAATTAGGCAGCCAATTGGGTTGATAAGAATCAAATTGTATCCAGACTGCGATGGGAAATCCAGATTAAACGAAAAACACCAAATAAGTTTCCATTTCCCCATCATCATTACCTGATCAATGCCCCTTTGAAAGTGTATCTCCAATAAAAGAAAAACCCGAGTGGAACTTAATGAAAAAGAGTGCCGAGACGAAGGAAAAATTTCCGATTTTCCGCTTGATGAAAAGCAGCCTGATAAAGATTTTCACATTTCCCGGTGATCAGTGTTTTTTTGGTTGCATAGCCATGAGTCTAATTTCCGCATAAAATATTCAAATTTCCACGTGAAGATTTAGATGGCGGAAACGCGGCGCGTCTGGTCTCCCGAATTTTTCCATTAAACCTGGAGACCGTCTTTAAATCATTAAAACCGCTGAATGGCCCGTGCCAAGATTAGTATCCTGGAAAAGGGATGTATGGGATGATTCTGGAAAGAAGATGAATGGGGGAATTTATCTGGATGGATTTATATGGGGGCCCGCATCATGGTGGTTTTTAATGGCTGAAAGCCGAGTTTCGGGTTTAAGTCCAAGTTTGATTGGTTAAAGATTCTGTTGCTCTGTTAAAAAAAAATATTCTGCTATGAATTTTCTTATTTTCTTATTTTCTTAAAACTAGAATAACCCAAATGACGGGTTGAGTTTCAGCCTTTGGAACAAGAAAGTGTCTATTTTCACAATTTGAGGGTGCACGATTGTCACTTTTTCATGTGGCTTTCCACAACAAAATAAACCCGTTACCTCAGAAAATGTCTGTGTTTGTTCCAGATTTGCCAGCTTCACATAAATCAACTTGCAAATGCATCTGATAAATATTCAAACCCTTTTCTAAACCGTCTTAAGGGTCTTTGGAAAACTTATTCAAACTCCAAGAAAGAGTCTTATGCAAATCCTTGCGAAAATTGCCGAAACTATTGAGTTTTTGCTAATTTCGATTTAGATGCACGAACGCAAATATTTCCATAAAAGTCACCCTGGATCCGGATTATGTCGATATAAATTCGTTATTGACGTTTTTATTCCCATTTTACTGCCGTATAAATGTTCAATCGTTTCGTTTATATGACCTTTAGAAATTGACAGTCGTATATTCCAAGGTTATGGAGATATTTTGACAATTATTGCACGTGGCCCCCAAATCCAGGCATTGGCATTCGATCGGCGCCTGGATCGCGTTTTCTCTTCATTGCAGAATTACTTTCACGCTAGCAGGGAGAAATTTCAATAAGGTGAGTTTGTTTTGCAGGCAAACGGTGCTTTTTGCAACAAGTCAAGCCCTAAATCACGCGTCGTTGATTCCGGACAAGTTCTGGATAGGACAAGCGCCGCATCGGACGTCCCGTTGTCCCAAATCAAACAAAGAGAACCCACTTAAAATACTACCAGTGTATGCCATTATTATTCGACGAGAGTTTCTCGATCAGTGGCGTGGAGGACTGATTTTTGAGGTAATGAGGGCTGATGGAGGTTCAATTCCAATGGAAAATTGACTGGCGACTAGATCTTAAAGAATTTTGAGAGTACTCATTTTCGGGCGCCAAATTTTTGACGCCCTTCGGTATTTATAGTGATGTTTGCCGGGAGTAGAAAAATTAAATTTTCCATAACTCGGGCGCCACCCTCTAAGTTATTCTAATAGAAAGCATACTGCGCCTAAACACGAACCGATTACAGTTTTCTTTCTATGATTTTCTTGATGGAAGCTTGTTGGAATGTGTTGAAATTTTCTCAAATCAAATATCAATGTTTTATGTGAAATAGTCTGGAAAATTCACTGGTGACTTAATCAGAATCCCATCTATCACCGTTTTCCTGCTATGAATTTCTTATCAATGTATGTATGTTCCAATTGATCTCTTCCAAGAGGAATAAAACAAAGTTCAATACACAAAATGTTCGAAACGTTTCCATAAAGTCACGTCCAAACATCCACAGTACCCAACTAATGATAAGCCATCTTCAGGTCAATTTCCTTTATGTCACGTTTCCTCGAAGAAAAACCGATTTTAAACACGTTCGACCAGCTTAAACTGTTGCTCGCTCGCCAATTTCTAGCGGTATTTATTTTGGAAAACAGCGTTCCCATTCGCCTCAGCTAATAGCATTTGTAACGATCCTGCAATTAGGGCGAATAGGGGCGATTCAGCACAAACTGCAACTCCGGTTTTATGTGTGGTGCTCCCTGATACAATTTCCATTCGTATTATGAGGTGTCAGCAGTGAAACTTCAAAAAAAAATTACGTTCAATAACATCAGGTTTTATAGGGGATAAATCAACAAATTTATCGATTACAGCCGCTATTTGACGGCTTCATTGCGGTATTAAGATTTTTAGCTCTTGGGCTCCCCGGGGAGCGACAACGTTGTCTTTTGGTGTTTATCTTTGGCAATAATTAAATGTAAACAGAGCTGAGTTTGATTTTTGGATCACTGTGGCGCAAATTACATTAAATTTGTGAGTACACAAGCAACTTAGACAGTTGGGGGCATTGTTTGTTTGCTTCTGGATAGCAGCTGTTTACTTGCAGTTGTTGAATAAGGACCATCCAACTCTATAAATCCACACAATTTTTGAGGACATGATTGGCATTTCTTCATTTTAATGTGCACATACATAATTTGAGAGGACATGATTGGCATCTGTTTTTAAATTCGAAAACTGTTTCTAGCATAAACCTATTCAAAACTGAACGACAACGATAAAATTTCTTTCCATCAGACCGCCCCCGTGGAAATCATACCCTTTCAAACGTCAGCGTCAATCAAGTCTGCACCAGACACACTGTATCTCATCCAAAGCTCAGCTACTTCTTGTCAGCTACAAAACAACAGACCAGATCATCAGTTAGAGTTTTTGCCACAGCCACATGCCGCTGTCACATAAGGGCATGTTATCGCGATGATAGATATTGGCTTTCCGGTACAGAAACTTTTTGTCTCGAGAAATCTTATTAAAATCGTATATTCTTGAAACAATAGGTTTTCCTTCGAACCCATCGACACACGACATGCAACAATTCCATTCGATTCCGTGTGGCAGATTATCCGCGATCACGCAGAGGGCCCCTTGTGAGATCGATAGACGATTTTGTCGGTTGTCTGCTCATTAAGGCCCCCCTGGGGGCCTTGAGGGGGCCAATTTTTGCCCTGGATTTCGACACGCTTTGTCTGGACATGAACGATCAAGTACGTGATAAGAAATCTGGAAAATGGGCAGGGCACTTTGGTGGTGATGAGATGGGGAGTCTGGGGATGTAGACAATTTATTGGGGGGTTGATGGTCATGGAGGATTTGACAAAACCCTTAATGGCATTGGTATGGGATTGGAGATGGTGCAAGAGAATGAGAAACGTTGTTATTGTAAGTGTCTTCACGATGATTGTCATTTTTTTACAAACATTGTTCCCACTTTATTTTTGAAGATTTTCACTCAAAGTTCACATCAGTTATACTTTATTATTTATTTTATAAAACCTCTTGGGCAAAATTGGTAAAAAAAATATTATACAGGGTGAATTATTGGACGGTAAATAGATTTCCAATTTTTTCTAAATGCATACTTTAGAGAATCATTTTCCCTTTAATGTTGAGAAATTTGCAGGAATTATAGTTTGATGTGGTATAACTTTTATTCGAATTTCGCTTTGTTTCCAAAATACAGGGTGTTTAATTTTTTTTTTTGATTAGTTTTTTATTTTAAATTAATTTATCTTTTACTCGATTTTGTTGAAGTTTGGTAACGGTATTTATAGTAATAACGAGCTCATTTTGCCATGAACAAATGAAAATTTTCGAATACAGTGGCGTCCCGAGTGGCACTTCAACCAATATTATTGAGAAAAAAATGTACGCCACTGACTTTTTGTGTCATTTTCATTTTTTTCTCAGGTTATTCAACTAAAAACGCAACTTTTTGATCTCTTGAATTTTTATCGTACCCCTTATTTTTGAGATAAAAAATTAAATCTAGTTGAGTGAGTTTTGACGCAAAAAGTAATTTTATCGCTGATGTTGAATTTTCTAACAAATACAGCAATCAATTATTATCATAATCCGTTATCACTATAAATGCCGTTACCAAACTTCAACAAAATCGAGTAAAAGATAAATTAATTAAAAATAAAAAACTAATAAAAAAAAAAATTAAACACCCTGTATTTTGGAAACAAAGCGAAATTCGAAAAAAAGTTATACCACATTTTCGTCTTAAAATTAAGCGAAGAATCACCCCTTTCATTTTGTCACAGAGGTTAGGAAACACCCTGTAGAACTCCTCATCTGAAAATTCTATCAAAGAAATTATAACAATATATTATACAGGATGATCTATAAACCGGTGCGTAAATGTATAACTTTTTTTCAAATGCAACTTTCCAGAAATCATTCCTCCTTTAATTTCGGAGATATTGAAACTTGCAAAAGATATACTTCATTGTCTTTTTTTTATGGACCCCTTTAATCAAAAATATTGGAAAATAAATCATTGCGCCAAATACAGGGTAAACCGCTGATAACATACAGGGTGTTACATAATGGTATGTCATAATTTCAAGGGGGAGTTCCTGGATAAAGTCGAAAAAGTCATATAAACTTGGGTCTAAAAACAAAAAAAAAAACAAAAATAAAATATAATGAAAAAAATAAAAATAAAAATAAAGAAAAGTTTGTTCCTATACCATAATATCATGTGACAAAATTCAGTTCAATATCTCAAACCGTCTTTGGAAAATGTATTAAAAACTGAAAATAAAAAAGAACTTTAACACCCTGGATCTTGAAAACCAAGCAATTCAAGACCCAAGTTTATATGACCTTTTCGACTAAAAATTTATCCAGGAACTCCCCCTTAAAATTATGACATACCATTAAGTAACACCCTGTATAGTGTTGTTTTAGGATGGTGATATATAGTTTTCGTCACTTTAGGTCAGTTTGTGATCGTTTTGGGTCAGTTTAGGTTGGGTTGTGTTAGTTTTCGCCACTTTATATTTTTTTGATCGGTTTCGGTTAGTTTTGCACAGTTTAATCTCTTTTGAGATCGGTTTGGGTTAGATTTGGTCAGTTTAAGTTAGCTTTGGATCGGTTCTGATTAGTTTTGGAAAGTTTGGATCAGTTTTTTATCATTTTGTGTCCATTTGGTATAGTGTTGGTCAGTTTAAGTTAGCTTTGATCAGTTTGAGTTGGATTTGGGTAAGTTTTGATCGTTTTTTTTTTTTATTTGACTATGGTTTGTTTTTGGTCAGTTTGGGTTAGTTTTGACTCGTTTTGTGATAATATTCAATCTGATCCAAAATAACTCAAATTAATTCAAAAAAATCCAAGCTCACAATCTAAGCCAGGCTAACTCAAACTAGCTCAAAAAGTACTAACCCAAGTTCATTCACACAATCTGTGAAGATACGATGGTCATTTTCCCATTACAAACCATCAAAACCATTCAATTCCGTAATACATTTACCTACAAACCATCGCAAAAATATGCTAACGTCTGGAATAAGCCATTTTTAGGGGTATATACCCGTAATAAATTGTGCCTAGACTCAAATTGTTTCTCGACTAACAAAGAAAACCGAGACAATCCAATTGTGATGCAAATTCGTGAAATGGCGCTGCTCGTACACATGTAACATGCGATCAGGGACGGAATAGCAGGATTCCTGCTAACATGCACTTTTTTATTCATACAAGACTCTGGTTATGGGTTGTTTGGTCAGTTCCACAAAGTGCACGGGGTATTACACTTGGAAAAAAGAAATCTAACCTACTGCGCAAACTGCGAATCCACTCCTGCAGCAACCATATAAAAGACAGGCTTATATTCGCCTATTTACATGTCTATACGTCGTGCAGTGGAATTTATGGTCGGGGGTAAAAATTCCACCATAAATCTGTCGCGGAGATTAGAACGATTCCTTTGGAAATTTACGTAAGACATGCCCTTGGGCCACATACTTTGCGTTTCTTTAGATTATGATGATTTGTGTGTGGATAAAAAACGAGTGGAGGTGGAAATTTGCCATTCAATAATTATTATCGGGCATGGGGATGACTAACGATAACTGCCGTTTCGGACAATGCAAGCGTTTCGCTCGTGTGGAGTTATGGGGGAGCTGTTGCTTATCTTGGGAACAGTGGCGGGACATGTTTATGAAGAAATTACGGTAATGTTCTCGTAGATTGTGTGTCGTTGATCACTCCATTGGTTGAGTTTTGACAGCCATCAAATTTTGAAAAGACGCTTCAGTTTTGCAATAATTTATTTCTTTTAAATTTGAAGTTGATAACCCCATTGATGGGTTTTAACAGCCCCTCAACGTTGTAACTTGAAAGATTGACAAAAAATGGAATTTGCAAATAAATTATTCGCATCAAATGATGAGGAGTGTTGACAATGATTTATTGAAAATGAGTGTTTGAGGCATGCTTCCTCCAAATTTGAAGTTGATATCTCTATTGGTTGAGTTATGTCCGCCCTCTAAAGTTAAAACAAAAAAATAACGATTTGCAAATAAATTTATTATATGAAAAATAATAAAGATTCAGGCGTCTTGACAAGGATTTATTAAAAAACGGGTTTGAAGCAAAACTTTTTGATTAGTTGAGATTTGACCGCCCTTCAAAGTCAAAACAAAAAAACAAATGATGATCTGTAAATAAATTGATCACGATAAATTTAATGGATATTTTGGAATTTTGAGAATAATTTATTGAAAAAAAAAGTGTTTTTGGCATAACTCCTTCGAATTCAATATCTCCAAAACTAAAAGGAAAATAGTTTTTTGGAAAATTGAATTTGAAAAGAAGTAATAAATTTGTGCACCAGTCCATAATTTACTTTGTATGGAGGATTTTTCAAGACAAAAAACCAAAACTTCTGAAAATGTCAGTTCAATATCTCTTTTCTCATTGTTTTTGGATACAGCACTTTATAATGAAGAAATTCCCTGCAAATTTCAAGTCAATATCCTCAAAACTAGAAAAGGAACTATTTTATAAATTTGCATTTAAAAAAAATTGTATCACCGTGTTTATAACGCAATTATTTTTTCTTGATGTTTTTGGACACAAGATTTGATAACCAAGACAATAATCTCCCACAAATTTCAAGTCAATATCTTCAAAACCAGAACAGGAATTATTTTATAAAATTGCGTTAAATGAAGATTTAGATCTATGCACCCTTTCATAAATCATGCACCCTGTACATAATGCATTTGTTTTCACTGTTTTTGGATACAGGGTCTATATCAAAGACAATAAACTTTAATTCCTGCAAATTTTAAGAAAATATCTTCAAAACTGGAACAGGAAATTATTTTTATAAAGTTGCTTTCAAAATAAAGTTGGAAATTTATGCTCCGTTCCATAAATGGGCCTGTATACAGGGTGTTTCATAAAGGTTGTCTCAAAACTTTGGGAGGTAATACTATTCACAAAAAAAAAAGAAAAAAGTTCCTATGAACATATGTCCGGAAACGATTCTTTTCTGAAATATGTGTTCAAAATTTAAAAAAAGTTTCTTAATTAATTAATATCTAAAAAACGCTTTGATCAATTTGAATGAAATTTTTACAGTTTATTCCAGGTATCCTTTGGACCTATCATAGTTCATTTGGGGATTTCAGGGGACTACAGGACAAGTCGGTTGGGTTTTTGCACGAAAAATTACGCTTAGCTTGCTTATGCAATTTTTATTATTTTTTTTTTAAATAAAGACACTTTTAGCCATTTTTGTAAGCTGTATCATTAAACTGATAAGTACTAATTTTTTTTTTCCAATGCTCGAACTGCTTGATGACGTCCAAAAAACTTCGTCTTTTAAATTTTGAACACTTTATTTCGGAATCGAAGCGTTTCCGGACATATGTTTATGGGAACTTGCTTCTTTTTTTTATGATTATTATCACCTCCTAAGTTTGGGACAATCTTCATGAAACACCCTGTCTAATGATATTATTTTTTCATAATATTTTTGAATATGGAACTTCAGAATAAACTCATATTCCTGCAAGTTTCAAGTCAATATCTTCAAAACTGGAGCAGGAATTATTTTATAAATTTCCGTTAAAAAAAACTTTAAAATTTATGCACCGTTTCATAAATCACCCTGTATATAATACAATCATTTTTCCTCAGTGTTTTTGGATAAGGGGCTCTAAATTAAAGACAATGAACTATAATTCCTGCAAATTTCTGAAGTAGAGCAGGAATTATTTTATAAAGTTGCGTTCAAAAAAGTTTGCCAATGTATGCACAGTTACATAAAACACCCTGTATATGATGCAATGATTTTTTTTTAAACGACGCTTCATAATAAAGACAATAAACTAAAATTTCTGCAAATTTCAAGTCAATATCATCAAAACTAGAGCAGGAACTTGCGTTGAAAAAAAGTTGTAAATGTATGTACCACTTTATTTATTAACCTGTATATAGCTCAATGATTTGTTTTGAGTATTTTGGAGGGGTTCTATAATTGAAATAATAGACTATTACTTCTGTAAATTTCAAGTCAATATCTTACTCCCATATGATATCTGGCTACATAGATTGGTGAATGCGCAAAGCAAAACGTCCCATTAATCAAAAATGTCCCCCGTGCCCACAGGTGGTTGGTACACGATCAATTCGCATAAAAATCACGCAACTTTCCACAAAACACGCAACCTTGTTGAATGCCTCAATTCCAGCTGCACATTATATCGGCGATAATCATCGGACGACTATTTGTTTAATTGGCCATTTCCATGGATTTTCCATCGCACCATATTTACACCATCCACTGCTAATGGCCGGACCAAATGTAAAATATTTACAAAGCTCGGTTTTATTGTCGCTAAAACGCGTTAAGAAATATTTAAACTTTAATGTTATTTACACGTGTAATTGATTTATGGTGACATGGTCTAAATAAATTCAAAATAAAAACCGCGTTCGCAACAACCGAGCCAAGCAAAATATTTATATTAGTCTAATAGTTTATGTTTCTTGTTTGTTGTATTTAGTTTCTTTTATCTTGCGGATGGTAGAGTCGGCTTTCAAACGGCCAGGAAATGGCTATTTATTTGGAACGGAGGTCTTTTTGGGTTTTCGGGGAATTGCGATACAGTTTCCGTTTTGATTATACAGGAATAGAGCGCTGGGGATTTTTTAAAATTTTTGTTGCCTCATTGACATGGTTTCGCATTTTATTCAATTACTCATCAAGTCAATATCAATCACCAAAGGATTTGTATGAAAATTTTACGTAATTTTTGTCCCTCGAGTCATTATGGTGATTCATAATTAAAATTTGATTATTTCAGCAACTCATTGTCATAACTTTGATTCAGTTGATATTTCCACTTTGAAAAGGGCAGAATCACCCGGCGTAAGACTTTGGATAAGTGCTTGGGGCTCCATAGGTACCTGGCGAATGCGCCATGCCATGGTGCCAGGTTAATGTGTTACAGTTGAATTTCATTTTTATTTGATTTCTCCTTGTGATTATACTTGTGTTATTGTTTGTTCTCAGGTAAGATTCAATAAAAACCACAACATTTGGAGTAATTTCTTAGAAACAAAAATGAAAATGTAACAAAATTTATTGAAACATTTCAACTTATAAAAAAAATTAAACTTCCCCATTGGTGTTCTGGTGAATCCAGTCGACGTAGGCAGAAACCTTGACGTAGACGGAAGGAGCATTCAACTCACCACAAGGCACCAAACCCCAAGAAACAACACCAATAACTTCATCATTTTTAGCTAATGGACCACCAGAGTCACCATTGCAAGCAGATTCACCGGGATTGTACAGTCCAGAGCAGATGTTCAAATTGTTGTCGAAGGGATTGTCCCTGACGTACATGTCCAACTCTCTTCTGCATTCTGTTGGACAACCATAAGTATTCCGATAAGATAAAACATGGACTCACGTATTTGGTCCATGATTGGTAAGCGTGCCCATTGTAGATTGTTGGGAATGGAACCACCAGTCCTGGTAAGACCCCATCCAGACAAGAAAGCATCGCCACGAGTAACCTGGTTAGGCCTTGGCAGACTGATTGGATGAGTGAGTTCATCGTAGATCAATTCAGTGCTCAAACGCAGCAGAGCAATGTCGTTGGGGGCTACATTACTATAACCTCATTACTACTTGAAGCTTTGCTCAACCAACTTACCCAGGATATCTGGCATGGATGATGATTTGTTGAACACCAGCAGTCTGTCCAGATGCCTCGTTCAAAAGATAAATTCCTGATCTGACTTGGAAGTTGGCAGGTTGGCCACCGCTGACACAATGGGCAGCAGTCAAGATCCAGCGGTTTCCGATGATGGAACCACCGCAGATGTGGCTGTAGCTGAAGATTCCGCGCCTTTGGAGGGATATTTGGTAGGGGAACTCACCTCTATGGGCGTTATTCCCATTGGTTATTTTCAAGGAGGTGTCAATTGGGAGGGGGTCAATGGGGTAGAAGGAGGCTTGAAATTCGGCTTCAGCTGTGACAACATTTATTAAAACCCATGGATTATATAAGTAAGTCTCACCCAAACAGGCTGCCACTAGAGCAAACAGTACTATGATAGCCTTCATGATGGAGTAACTAGTTGTACAAAAAGTGGACAAGCTTTTTATATGTTGTTGTGGATCAACAACTACTTGAAAGCTGTCTGCTATTGTGATAGCAGTGAGTGAGTGGAATTCCTGAGATGATAAGAATTATTTTACACCGTATCAGATGAGGAACTAATTACCGGACTATTGTTTTCTTGATTAATTATTACTGAGTAATTATTCAAGTCCTGTTGTCAACACAGATTTGATTTACCATGGACCTATGGATCTAAAAATGATCCATATGAGCTAAATCACGTTTTATGAAGGTTGGGCGTAGAAGACCATGTCTTGGATACTTACTAAAAAAAAATCCATAAGAGTCAAATCAAGGTAGTGCAGTACAAATAGAGGAGGTTTGAAGAAATTGATTGTTTAAATTTTACAACTCCAGATATTTTGACTCGCTTCCAATGACCTGGGATATTTTTTTTTGTAAAATCTGTCCTGAAAAGAAATCCATTGGGCTTAATCAGGGGTTATGGGGGTGGCGCAGTGAAAACATTTCGAAGAGGGAGGCTTGAGGGGATAATTTTTGTCCAGATTAAAAATGAAGACAGTTATTGACTGTGACTAAAGCCAGAGATCACACGTCTTTGAGAATGGAAACTCTATAAGGAAACTGGTCAAATTCGACATTGTGCGAAGAGTTTTCGATTGGACGGATTTTGATGAGGTTGAAGGCGGCTTGGTAAATTGATAAGATATCTACAAATGAAAAATCAGTTCGCAATAATCGATATGAAATTATTTCAAATTTCATAAGTTATAGTCCAAGAGATAAGGGATTTATGTGTGCCCCATCTTTTGGATAATTCGACATTGGATATTGACAAATATGTAGTGTCAAATGGAGAATATTGAGAAATTATTTCCGCAGAGTTGAAAAAAAATGACATTTAAGCTATGCGTGATTTGATTTTCAACACAGTCTACTCTAACAGCGTTAACGTTGTTTACGTGCTTATAATGGACCTTGATCCAAATAATCTTATCTCTGTTATTAAATTACAGATCACAACAAAAAACTTATCAATGTTGCTCTGATACGATCATTTTCAAAAACAGTCTTTTGTAGCGCCTATCCCGAACCACCATTCAAATTCAGTGAATTTTTGTATCAAGTGCATTGTGAAGAAAATATACCAATAACATGAAATTCAAAAAAATATAATGAAAACTTTATAAAAGCTTTTAAACTTCTGCACAAAAGTACCAAGGCGTTCATGTTGGAGGAATTACTACTTGTAATCAAGCAATCAGTTTGTATATATAGTCCATAATCATGTGAATTTTCAAGTGAGAGTTACCTGTGATAAAATATTTTTTTTGTTTCTGAAGCGCTAGAAGCAGAACAACCACTCGAACAAATGCCTAGCTGAGTTTATTGACATTGTTTTTTTTTATCAAGATGTCTTAAGAAATTCCCTACAAAATGACGCAAGAATCATCAATATCAGTCCAGCTGTTCAAAAGTTATGGAACTTTTGTAAAGTTGCAAGAGTTGTATATTATCTTATTCGTAAAAAAAGTTTGAGATTTTGACAATTTTTTCCATGTTTTTACACCTGCCAAGGCTCATACCTTTTTTATGTTTTGAGATATCGAGATGAAATTTACGCCATTTTCTTGGCAACATGTAACATTCTCAAATTTTTCTTTGGTTTCTCAAAAAGAATTCCTTTTTATTGAAATTAAGGAGCAAATTTGACAATACTATGTATTATCCAACACTGATTAATCAAATTTCATTTTATCATCAAAGAAACTTTTGTGTGACAGGTGACAGGTTGAGTCAAGAAAAAAATCATAACTGTTAAAGATTTTATTAAAAATTTCAAATCACTTCACAAAACGTCTTAAACTGCTCCATCGGTGTTCTCAAGGATCCAGTTGACGAAAGCAGAAAACTTGACAGAGGGAGCGGACCTCTGACCACATGGAACCACACCCCAAGAAGCAATGCCAACAACTTGGTCATTCTGGATCAATGGACTGCCAGAGTCACCATTGCAAGTGGACTGTCCAGCATTGTTTGCTCCAGTACAAATGTTCAAATTTTTGTCCAAGGGGTTATGTATAACGGTCCAACTGTTTTCTGCATTCTGTTGGACAACCATGACATCCCAGTTGATATAAAACAAGAAAAAC
The DNA here is from genome assembly GCA_958502075.1 of Orchestes rusci. NCBI lineage: Eukaryota > Metazoa > Arthropoda > Insecta > Coleoptera > Curculionidae > Orchestes > Orchestes rusci. The sequence goes on from OY293311.1 coordinate 32,228,249, forward strand.
GCACGTTCTTGGCCTATCATTGGTACATCAAGCCATTGTAGGTTTTTGGGAATAGAACCACCGGACTTGGTGAGACCCCATCCAGACAACTGAGCATCACCAACACTTTTTTGACTAGCGTATTCTCTTGTATTTTTTACTTGAATGTCCATAATATTATGATTATTCATTTTCCATATTTTTTCATTTATCATTTTTTATTCGTTTTTAACTTTTCCTCAAAAGAGATGATTTCTCAGAAATAATTCTACCTTTTCCAACATATTTTTTCAAATTTCTTTGGAAAAATTATTTCCCCATTGTTTCAAGGAAAAATCATAAATTCGACAATAATTATTGTTGAAAAGAAAAATGGAAACATGTCGTTTTAAAAGATTTTCGATATTAATAAATGTAGGGAAAAATGTGTAGGTAGGTAGTACAATAAATTATGAGATGAAATAAACAAATTATACAAACATATAAAAAGGACACTGATTTGAAACAAAAATTTTGGAAAAATATAAACAAATTTATAAAAAACGTTATAAAGTTGATGAAAATCTCTCAATATTATTCTACTTGTGAAGGATTGTTTTGCTAGATCAATTTTGTTTTGACTTTTTGTTCTATGTCATCACTTGTTACATTTTAATAATTTTAATAATAATTTAGATAATAATAATAAGCTTTTCTGTTATTTATATTATTATATATATAATATTTATATTTTTATCTTTATACTTTTGAAGCATTTTTCATGAATGAAGATCATTATTATTATTGTTCCCTTATAACAATTTTTGCTGAATAAAAATTATTATTTATCATTCATTATAATATAATATATATTATTATTTTCTTTGATTCGTTTGTGGTTGCCTTCTTTGTTCGGTACACTTTTCGAAAGATTTTATTGTTTGGTTTGAAAGCATAATGAAATTAATGAACCCAAAAAAAAAATATTTAAAAATGAAAATATAACATGAGCTAAAATTTTTGATAAAAATATAAAAAAAAAAACAAAATATTAGAAATCTAGTTAGGAAAATGACAGGGAATACAGACAGTTAATATAAAATGAAAAAATAAATGAATAATTACAAGAATACTGTACCCAATCAGTATATTCTTGTAATTATTTATTTTTAGAAGGAAAACCCCAACTTGAACTCCAACCTGTATACTTTCTGCAGGAGTGAAGAGGCACTTTCCTCCTTTAGTATGTAAATAGCTATTTCATATCCATAAGTTTCAAATCAGTTTGTAGATACATTTCTCTGAGTTTTCTTTTTTATTTTTTCATCGAAATCTTTTTGGAAATTTTTTAATTCCATTTTATCTTTGTCTGTAAACATCGCACTTTTTTACTATTACTATTTTACTTACTATTCTAATTTATTTGTTAATGATAATAGCCCTTTACTCAGCAGAAGTGTTGCAAAAACTACACCTCGTATAATATAAATTATAAACAATAAATAAAATAAATATCAAATTCTAAAATGTAATCCCTCAAACTAGCTTTAAAATCCTCAAGATGTTGTATTTTTTGGATAAGATGGAAGAACATTATATTTTGGATCGAGTACTTATTATCTACGTATTGTAGTTTTTGTGAAACTTGTGCTTAATACAGGGCTATTATTATTATTCTCATTGTAACATCATATTCTGATTACTGGTTTCCATATTTTTCCAAAATGTCCGCTTATTAAAAAAAAAAAATTGTTAACATCAACAGTTTAACAGTTTATTAAAACAACAGCATCACTTAAAGATCACCCTCGGTGACTTGGAAGATCCATTCGACGAAAGAAGAAACTTTAACGTAGACAGATGGAGCATTGTTCTCACCACATGGAACCAAACCCCAAGAAGAAATACCAACAACTTGATTGTCTTGGACCAAAGCACCACCAGAGTCACCTTTGCATGCAGCTTCACCATTATTGAAAAGTCCAGTGCAGATGTTCAACTCGTTGTCGAAGGGGTTGTTTTCTCTGAGGAAATCGTCCAACTCTTCTCTGCATTCTGTGGGACAGACATAAGAACACCATCGACGTTAAAAAAAGACTTACGTCGTTCGTCTCTGATTGGCAGAACCACAAATTGCAAAAGATTATGGATGGAACCATCAGGCCTGGTGAAACCCCATCCAGCCAACACAGCATCACCACGAGGAGGTTCAGGTCTTGGCAGATCAACTTTATGAACGAGTTCGTTGAAGAAGAGGCCATGTCTAAGGCGCAGCAGGGCAATGTCGTTGGGGTCTACTTCTGCACCACTGCAACCACGTTATTAACTGAGGCTTCGTCTAACCAACCAATAACTTACCCTGGATATCTGGGATGGACTGCGATCCATTCTACATCGTTATGTTCAACGTTGTCATCGTCCAAAAAGATGCTGCCGGCTCTGACTTGGAAGTCTTCAGGACGACCCTCACTGACACAATGGGCAGCAGTCAAGACCCAGCGTTGGCCAATGATGGCACCTCCGCAGATGTGGTTAAAACCGATTTCATTACGTCTTTGGACGGAAACTTGGTAAGGGAACTGGCCAAATTCGGCATTTTTGCCATTGGTGATTTTCAAGGAGGGGGTTCCGATGGGGCGGGATTCAACGGGGAAGTAGGCGGCTTCGTACTCGACGGTAGCAGCTATGAATGATGGATGGTCAATTAAATTTCAATAAAGAAGATAAGTGGAACTTACCCCAACTGCCGGCAACCAGAGCAAACAACACTGCTACAACTTTCATGATGTAGGACTGACTTGATTTACAATGTTTTCCAGATTTTTCTGAGTCTTTTATATGAAATCGATCAACAATCAAAACAATAGGTGCTTGATACACATCCTGTGCGTTTGATAAGATTCTATTGTTCCGGCAGTGAAGAGCATCCTCGATACATGTAAAAAGCAATCGAGATGACATCATTTTTTGCAAGTCATGTCCTTATAGAACATAAAAGAAAGCTGATATTTGTGTTTTGTACATCTGGATCCATCTATTTATTTTGAGGTACTCCCCTGCCTCCCATATGTCTCGATTTAACTCCGATGGATTTATTCGACTCTGAAGACAGGGGTTGTTTTTTTCCCAACCACTCCAGTGTGATTCTAGTGATTTGTAACGTTTGCACAAGTTTTGATGTTTCAAGTTCAAGTAAGTATGCTTATTTCGGCTGGGCTTGGATGTTTTCGACTGGGTTGAATGACATGATGGGTTATCAGCACAGCTCACACAGAAAACATTTTTCTGCACACGACTATACCAGATTTTGTATGAATGATTTCGGAAATGTTGGCTTTATTGGCGTTGGGAGCTTTACCATGGATGGACATGAACAAAAAGTAGTATTTTTACCAAAATAAGATAAGGAGGACAACAGGCTACCAAAATCCCGCACGCAAATCAGCCTGACATTATTTTCAAATATAAGCATTGGAAAAGATGATTGATAGGTATTTCACAATCGAGATCTCCAATTCACAAGATCTAGAACGCCTACTGCAAGGCCAGGAGTACGAAACCCGGCTCTCCATGCTACATGCTGAAGTGCAATTAGCAGAAAAGACTATTAACGGCAAAGATTTTCTTTGACGTATGTTGTCATGAGGGCCAAATTGTGGGGGAAACTGGAGATAGCGATAGATCGAAAATCTTGTTCAAAACCCACCAACCAGTGGCCCTGATGGTTTTTTTGCCAACTCCGCGTCACCAACCCTAACTTCTCCTCAAGCAGCTGCGTTAGGGGCAACCCTATGCACGTCGGTCTTCATATGGTAGTCTCCTATAGGCGCTTTTATATTTGTTGATCCCGAAGGAACCCCTTATCAAGAAGAAGGTGATCCTTTTGCCTTGAGACCCTCGCAAATGGCGTCCATTTCAAATACTCCTTCTATATTTACATGTAAGAGTTTGAAGTTATTGTGTGAAATGGAACGCTACACCTTCCCGGGAATGTTGAGTATGGAAATCATTCCTACAGACCAGCAGGCCAGCACACTGCTTGATATTCTCCTACCATGAATCAGCTCTCCATGGACATTCTTAATTTTCCCATTTAACTATGTTTCCTAGGAACCTATGACAAGCATAGAGACACTATTTGGTCCAAATTAGAGCTGGTCGAATTCCATTTGATTTTTTTCTACAGGATCATTAGTTTACCCAGTACATATCATGGAACATATGGCCATAGATCATGGATCAGGTACTGACAATTTTTCACTTATTGCCAGGCTATAAGTTTGCAAGCAACAAAACAGAGAACTTGATTTAGGCTCAAATTGTAGTAAATCTATTGATCTTCAAGAAAGTTGGTGTCACAAATTTCCGAAAAACGCTTCCTTTACAGTTGTTTTGGAAAAACTGTGTCAAAATGTCGAAGTTTGCCAGGACCTATTTTATTCTACAAAAATTCTTACATACCAAAAACTCGTAGGAAAATACATCCATGAGCATATCACAAATCAGTGTTCAGGACGTAGACTGAGGGAGCATCCGTCAGACCACATGGAGTCAAACCCCAAGATGCAATACCAATAACGCTGTCATCTCGAACCAATGGACCTGCCAGAGTCACCAATGCAAGCTGATTCTCTAGGTTTGTTCACTCCAGTGCAGATGTTTAACTCATCGTTCAGGGGACTCCAATCGAGCCGATCGTCCAACTCTTCTCAACAACTATTATCATACCATATATATACAGGGTTATTCACGTTATTCGACACGAAACATTATGGCTGAAGTATCTGATTTTGAAGAAGTTTTTTTTTCTGGATGGATAGGGACCCCTTAAGGCTACATTTTAAAAATATTTTCCTGTTATACAAGGTGTCCCTAAAACACGAAACTTATCAAAGTTGTAATTTTTTAAATGGGATACCCTGTATTTCATGTCAACAACAGATGTAGAATTTAATTATCTATCAATTATTATCATACGTTCCTATTGCTAACTTCTCACGTTTTCAAGTAAAGCGATAGGATGGTTTCTGTTTGGAAATCTTTCAGAGTAAACTCTTGATGCTAAGAGGTAGCTCTGATGGCATTCTCCCAGTATAAAAATCATGTCGATCCGTTCTTCTTTTGGATAAATTAGCATTTTTTCTACAAAGATCACAAGCTATTGCTAGCACTAATAGAACGATTAGTAATTGAAAATATTAATCAATAACTGACAACTTTAACAAAATAGTAATAGAAGCTGTCAAAATACCATAGGTGAAATAATGTTCCTAACGAGGGTTTGTAGACGGCATCTCCATCTATTGGTGTTAATGAGAAACCTATTAATTTTCTTTTTCTTCGCTTTACTTGAAAACGTGAGAAGTTAGCTTTATAGGAACGTATAATAATAATTGATAGATAATTAAATTTTACATCTGATGTTGACATAAAATACAGGGTATCCCATTTAAAATAAACAAGCTATTACCGTTTAAAGATATTGATTATTTAACCATAATTTTTAGACACCCTGTATAAGTTATAAAAAGTTTCATAAGTGTGACATCAAACTTGATCAATTGGTAGACTTGATTATTAATTTGGTAAAAAAAAGAAAACAACAGCTGAGAAATTAAGCATTAAAATGAATACTACATTTTCGAAAATTGAAGATATTTCAAAAACCATAAGGTTTAGGTGTATTAAACCTCAATCAAACTTACCTTGATTTTGATCATGCAAACCAAAAATTAAATAATATACAAGGTATTCCGTTTAAAAAAATACAACTTTGATACGTTTCGTGTTTTAGGGACACCCTGTATTACATGAAAATATTTTAAAAATGTAGCCCTAAAGGGTCCCTATCCATTCAGCAAAAAAAAAATCTTTGAAATCAGATACTTTACCCATAATGTTTCGTGTCGAATAACGTGAATAACCCTGTATAATATACAGCGCCGTGCGAAGGGGGGGGGCGCCCACCCCGGGCGCCACAAGTGGGGAGGCGCCAAAAAACGTACATAATATTAACATTAAATGAACTTCCCCCACTAGAAATGAGGGAAAATTAATTATAAAGGAGGGGAAATACAACCAGAATTTTTTTTTAATACGGCGCTTTGCCTGCGGCGCTTTCTGCCCTATTGGAAACGTGGCAACCCTAGCGCCGATCCCAGAGTTCGCCCCGGACGCAGTTTTACCTTCGCACGGCCCTGATAATATAGTCCATAATCATGTGAATTTTCAAGTGAGAGTTACCTGTGATCAAATATTTTTTTTGTTTCTGAAGCGCTAGAAGCAGAACAACCACTCGAACAAATGCCTAGCTGAGTTTATTGACATTGTTTTTTTTTATCAAGATGTCTTAAGAAATTCCCTACAAAATGACGCAAGAATCATCAATATCAGTCCAGCTATTCGAAAGTTATGGAACTTTTGTAAAGTTGCAAGAGTCGTGTATTATCATATTCTTAAAAAAAGTTTGAGATTTTGACAATTTTTTCCATGTTTTTGCACCTGCCAAGGCTCATACCTTTTTTATTTTTTGAGATATCGAGATGAAATTTACGCCATTTTGTTCGCAACATGTAACATTCTCATATTTTTCTTTGGTTTCTCAAAAAGAATTCCTTTTTATAGAAATTGAGGAGCAAATTTGACAATACCATGTATTATCCAACACTGATTAATCAAATTTCATTTTATCATCAAAGAAACTTTTGTGTGACAGGTGACAGGTTGAGTCAAGAAAAAAATCATAACATGTTAAAGATTTTATTAAAAATTTCAAATCACTTCACAAAACGTCTTAAACTTCTCCATCGGTGTTCTCAAGGATCCATCAGTTGAAGAAAGCAGAAACCTTGACGTAGACAGAGGGAGCGTTCCCTTGACCACATGGAACTGTTAACAAGGGGGATTTCTGGTACTTGTAGGTATAATGATCGACACACTTTTGTATCAAACAACGGCATATATTATTTTATACAGATGAATACAAACCCAATATTTTTTTTTTTTTTAGCATCAAATTAAATTGAATAGCAAGCGAGAATTATGGACATAATAATAACACCAGTGACAATTCACCTAAACACTACTACAGTGTGTTCAGTGATCACACAAATTATATCCAACACCCTCCTTATTTGTGCAGTCCCTGGCCATTGACACATTCTTTGAACTTCCTTGCATCAAGAGCCTTAGTTAAGGAATCTGCAACCATCTTGTTGGTAGGCACATATGTGAAAGACAACTCTTTAGTTTCAATTCTTTCTCGCAAGAAATGATGCCTAACATCAATATGTTTTGTCCTTGCTTGATAAACTCCATTTAGCGCTAGATTTCTTGCACCTTGATTATCACAAAAAATCTCAGTAGGGTTTCCTGAAGAACGCTCAATCTCCCCAGCTAGTCCTTTTAACCATAATGCTTCCTGTGCTGCTGCTGACATTGCCATGTATTCAGCCTCAGTGGTTGACAAAGCCACAGTAGTTTGACGCTTGGTACACCATGATATAGGACCATCACATTTGATAAACATGTATCCAGTGACTGAACGACGTTCTTCCGGATCACTAGCCCAATCAGCATCACAAAATCCATGCAAAGATCCTTTAACATTGCCATCAACCTGAAGCTTCCACGAAGATGTACCTCTCAGGTACCTGAAAACACGTTTGACAGCGGCTGCCCAGTGTGCCATTCCTGGGTTGTTGTTGAATCTGCTCAAGCTGCTTATAGCATAAGCTATGTTAGGTCTGGAAACTTGTGCCGCAAATAGAAGACTTCCAATAGCTTCTTGATAGGGAATATTTCTCATTCTGTCTCTATCTTCGTCAGTTTGCGGTTCTTGGGCCTTTAAAAATTTCTCACCACTGCCCATCGGTGTAGAAACTGGGTTAGCTTCATCCATTCGGAAACGCTTTAGCATTTGTTCGATATAAGCTTCTTGACTCATCCAGATTTTCTTTTCACGTCGATCACGCGTCAGCTGGAAACCCAGTACATGCTTAGCCTCACCTAAATCTTTCATCTTGAATGATCTAGAGAGCTGAGACTTAATCTGATTTTTCAACTTTAATCTAAGCCAAATCTTTGAAGGGCAGAATCCAGTTTTTGATTCCATACCCTACTGGCCTGTTTTAGCCCGTAGATGCTCTTCCGGAGACGGCAGACCTTCGATGATCCATCATGATATCCCGTAGGTTGACACATGTATATTTCCTCCTCTAAATCTCCTTGTAAAAATGCAGATACCGCGTCCATCTGATCTACATCAAGGTCCAGCTCAGCAGTCAGTGACAGTTTTTGTTCTCTTTGCGGCCTAGCTATAGCATTGTCAGGTATCCGTGCTGTGACAATCGGTAATAAACTTGAATCCGAGTCAATCAACTGACCATCATTCACACTCGACGCTGTTAAAGAAATATTTTTGAAATCAGAAGAAAATTCAGAGTTATTTTCGGAGTGCAACAGCTGAACGTCATTATCATCCAGTGAATCCGTCAAATCCTCAGAATCCGGTGCACTACCCTTACTCTCGTCAGTTTCAAATTCTTCTGGCAGTATATAAAAATTTCCATCAGTATCTGTGGATCGGTTTTTTAACAATGAACTGCCCCACTTATCTTCCGAGAACTTCACATCTCTTGAAATAAAGGTTATCTTTTTCATCGGATCATACAGTCTATACCCTTTTGTTTCTTCGCAATAACCTACCAGTATACTAGGAATAGATCGTGGGCTCAGTTTTGATCGTTTCGGTACAGGGATGTGTGCATACGCCACAACCAAAGATTCGGAGATGTTGGGGAGTTGGCTTCTTGGTTGACCATATTTGTTCCGGAGTTGTAGCAACAGACTTGCACGGTGACCTGTTCAAAAGATAAGTAGCACAGTTTATTGCTTCGGCCCAAAAAACAGTTGGAAGCCCTGACTCTATCAGCAAACATCTAGCTCGATCCAGTAGCGATCTGTTGAGGCGTTCTGCTTTTCCATTTTGTTCCGGGGAATAAGGACACGATTTCTGATGTACAATCCCCGACGATCTCAGAAACTCACCCAATTTTTTGTTGCAGTATTCCCCTCCATTGTCAGTACGTAGGATTTTAATTTTTCTGTCAGTGTGATTTTCTGCATAGGATTTGAACATTCTGAAATAGTCGATTACTTGTTCCTTAGATTTCAAAAAATAAACGAATGACTAAAATCGTCTGAGAATGTTAAAACATATCTTGAACCTGCCAAACTGGTTACCTCCATCGGTTCCGCCAGATCGGAGTGAACTAGTTCCAAACAATGACTAGTACTATATAGAATCACTTTTGGAAAAAGGCAAACGGTGGCTTTTTCCTAAAATGCAGATATCACAGGTTGTACTTGGTTTCTTAAAAGACAGTTTAACCCCATCCGTGAGATTACTCAATTTGTTGAGGCTCTCATAGTTCAAATGTCCCATGCGCTTATGCCAGAGATTCGTATCGCATTGCATGGACAACGCACAATTGCTTTGAGAAATATCCAATTTGAACAAATTGTTCACCAAACTCGCTGAAGCGATGAGCTGCTTTCGATTATTGAACACTTTTGCTCCCTTACTATTGAATATCACAGAATGTCCTTTACTCACAATTTGGCTCACAGATACCAAATTAACTTTAAGGTCAGGTACATAATATACATTTTTAACATTTATATCAGAGGGCTCACCTGAAATACTCAATGGAAGTGCCAGATCGCCGACAGTATCAGTCACCATTTTCTGGTTATTTGCGGAGGTGATTGTCAACTCTGGAGCTTTTCTAACATTGTGAAGTATTTAAGAGTCTATACATAAATGATAAGATGCACCACTGTCCAAAAAATATTCATTTGCACACGATTGCATTGAAAATGCTGCAAACAATGTCTTATCCTCGCCAGATTCTCTCGTGTTGAAGTGCTTTTTGCCAGCCTTCGACGATGAACAGTTCTCCGACATATGTCCGTAACCGTTACATTCATAACACCGGGGACCTTTTTGTCTCTTCTCATAGTTATTACTACTCCTGTTTTTCTTTCCCTGGTTCATTCCTTTGTATTTGGAACTGGAACTGTTGCCATACAGAGCAGAATCCAAATTATCACCAGAACCTGATTTCACCATGGAAATGTCTAGTAATAATTTAGTTTTCACTGCATCAGCCGTAATTGGAGTACCTGAGCTTTCGATGCCCATTATCATCGGTTCAAAATGACTGGGTAAACCGGCTAGTAAAATTGTACCAACCCACTCATCATCTACTGTCAAACCTATTGAGGTTAATTTATGAGCAGTCGTGACAATACGGTTCACATATTCTTCAACCGAACTACAGTCTTCCATCTTCGTAGTTATAAGAATACGTAGAAGTTCTACTTTTCTAGTCAATCCACTGTCCTGGAATGCTTTCGTCAAATTGTCTCAAGCCTGTTTAGCGGTGGTCGTATTTTGAATATGAACGTAATTCACCGGTTCAACTAATAAGACCAACTTGGAACGGCATTTCCTGTCCTTTTTTTCATCCTTTTTCAGTACCACTCACACAGTCCCACAATTCCAAATCTTCCAAGTAAGCTTGTACTGCAAATTTCCATGTATCGAAGTTTTCTCGTCCCTTCAAACGTTCGATCGGCAGCGAATTTTGCTGAGATGACATGGCGGCTTCACAGGAAACAGCCCTGGGACTCCGTGTATCTGTCGAATCCTAGCGAGCGTCGCTTTCCCATTCATTTTATGCAGAGAGCGAAGTGTCGCTATGGAATTCTACAGTACACGGAGTCCCAGGCCAGGCTTTTCAGACTTGGATTCACAAATTTCAGATTTTTATTTTATACAACGGAATCCATTCAGTTGAATCTATAGGCCCATAACCTGTTAACAAGGGGGATTTCTGGTACTTGTAGGTATAATGATTGACACACTTTTGTATCAAACAACGGCATATATTATTTTATACAGATGAATACAAACACAATATTTTTTTTTTTTAGCATTAAATTAAATTGAATAGCAAGCGAGAATAATGGACATAATAATAACACCAGTGACAATTCACCTAAACACTACTACACTGTGTTCAGTGATCACATACAAATTATATCCAACAGGAACCACACCCCAAGAAGCAATTCCAACAACTTGGTCATTCTGGATCAATGGACTGCCAGAGTCACCATTGCAAGTGGACTGTCCAGCATTGTTTGCTCCAGTACAAATGTTCAAATTTTTGTCCAAGGGGTTGTGTTTGATATAACGGTCCAACTGTTTTCTGCATTCTGTTGGACAACCATGACATCCCAGTTGATATAAAACAAGAAAAACTTACGTGCTTGGCCTATCATTGGTACATCAAGCCATTGTAGGTTTTTGGGAATAGAACTGTTTTGACTAGCGTATTCTCTTGTATTTTTTACTTGAATGTCCATAATATTATGATTATTCATTTTCCATATTTTTTCATTTATCATTTTTTATTCGTTTTTAACTTTTCCTCAAAAGAGATGATTTCTCAGAAATGATTCTATATACCTTTTCCAACATATTTTTTCAAATTTCTTTGAAAAAATTATTTCCCCATTGTTTCAAGGAAAAATCATAAATTCGACAATAATTATTGTTGAAAAGAAAAATGGAAACATGTCGTTTTAAAAGATTTTTAATATTAATAAATGTAGGGAAAAATGTGTAGGTAGGTAGTACAATAAATTATGAGATGAAATAAACAAATTATACAAACATATAAAAAGAACACTGATTTGAAACAAAAATTTTGGAAAAATATAAACAAATTTATAAAAAACGTTATAAAGTTGATGAAAATCTCTCAATATTATTCTACTTGTGAAGGATTGTTTTGCTAGATCAATTTTGTTTTGACTTTTTGTAAGTTCTATGTCATCACTTGTTACATTTTAATAATTTTAATAATAATTTAAATAATAATAATAAGCTTTTCTGTTATTTATATTATTATATATATTATATTTATATTTTTATCTTTATACTTTTGAAGCATTTTTCATGAATAACAATTTTTGCTGAATAAAGATTATTATTTATCATTCATTATATAATATATATTATTATTTTCTTTGATTCGTTTATGGTTGCTTTCTTTGTTCGGTACACTTTTCGAAAGATTTTGATGTTTGGTTTGAAAGCATAATAAAATTCATGAACCCAAAAAAAAATATTTAAAAATGAAAATATAACATGAGGTTAAATTTTTGATAAAAATATTAAATAAACCAAAATATTAGAAATGTAGTAAGGAAAATGACAGGGAATACAGACAGTAAATATAAAATGAAACAATAAATGAATAATTACAAGAATACTGTACCCAATCAGTATATTCTTGTAATTATTTATTTTAAGAAGGAAAACTCCAACTTAAACTTCAACCTGTATACTTTCTGCAGGAGTGAAGAGGCACTTTCCTCCTTTATTATGTAAATAGCTATTTCATATCCATAAGTTTCAAGTCAGTTTGTAGATACATTTCTCTGAGTTTTCTTTTTTATTTTTTCATCGAAATCTTTTTGGAAATTTTTTATTTCCATTTTATCTTTGTCTGTAAACATCGCACTTTTTTACTATTACTATTCTAATGTATTGGTTAATGATAACAGCCCTTTACTTAGCAGAAGCGTTGCAAAAACTACACCTCGTATAATATAAATAAACAATAAATAAAATAAATATCAAATTCTAAAATGAAATCCCTTAAACTAGCTTTAAAATCCTCAAGATGTTATATTTTTTGGTTAAGATGGAAGAACATTATATTTTGGATCGAGTACTTATTATCTACGTATTGTAGTTTTTGTGAAACTTGTGCTTAATACAGGGCTATTATTATTATTTTCATTGTAACATCATATTCTGATTACTGGTTTCCATATTTTTCCAAAATGTCCGCTTATTAAAAAAAAAAAAAAATTGTTAACATCAACAGTTTAACAGTTTATTAAAACAACAGCATCACTTAAAGATCACCCTCGGTGACTTGGAAGATCCATTCGACGAAAGAAGAAACTTTAACGTAGACAGATGGAGCGTTGTTCTCACCACATGGAACCAAACCCCAAGAAGAAATACCAACAACTTGATTGTCTTGGACCAAAGCACCACCAGAGTCACCTTTGCATGCAGCTTCACCATTATTGAAAAGTCCAGTGCAGATGTTCAACTCGTTGTCGAAGGGGTTGTTTTCTCTGAGGAAATCGTCCAACTCTTCTCTGCATTCTGTGGGACAAACATAAGAACACCATCGACGTGAAAAAAAGACTTACGTCGTTCGTCTCTGATTGGCAGAACCACAAATTGCAAAAGATTATGGATGGAACCATCAGGCCTGGTGAAACCCCATCCAGCCAACACAGCATCACCACGAGGAGGTTCAGGTCTTGGCAGATCAACTTTATGAACGAGTTCGTTGAAGAAGAGGCCATGTCTTAGGCGCAGCAGGGCAATGTCGTTGGGGTCTACTTCTGCACCACTGCAACCACGTTATTAACTGAGGCTTCGTCTAACCAACCAATAACTTACCCTGGATATCTGGGATGGACTGCGATCCATTCTACATCGTTATGTTCAACGTTGTCATCGTCCAAAAAGATGCTGCCGGCTCTGACTTGGAAGTCTTCAGGACGACCCTCACTGACACAATGGGCAGCAGTCAAGACCCAGCGTTGGCCAATGATGGCACCTCCGCAGATGTGGTTAAAACCGATTTCATTACGTCTTTGGACGGAAACTTGGTAAGGGAACTGGCCAAATTCGGCATTTTTGCCATTGGTGATTTTCAAGGAGGGGGTTCCGATGGGCCGGGATTCAACGGGGAAGTAGGCGGCTTCGTACTCGACGGTAGCAGCTATGAATGATGGATGGTCAGTTAAATTTTAATAAAGAAGATAAGTGGAACTTACCCCAACTGCCGGCAACCAGAGCAAACAACACTGCTACAGCTTTCATGATGTAGGACTGACTTGATTTACAATGTTTTCCAGATTTTTCTCAGTCTTTTATATGAAATCGATCAACAATCAAAACAATAGGTGCTTGATACACATCCTGTGCGTTTGATAAGATTCTATTGTTCCGGCAGTGAAGAGCATCCTCGATACATGTAAAAAGCAATCGAGATGACATCATTTTTTGCAAGTCATGTCCTTATAGAACATAAAAGAAAGCTGATATTTGTGTTTTGTACATCTGGATCCATCTATTTATTTTGAGGTACTCCCCTGCCTCCCATATGTCTCGATTTAACTCCGATGGATTTTTTCGACTCTGAAAACCGGGGTTGTTTTTTCCCCAACCACTCCAGTGTGATTCTAGTGATTTGTAACGTTTGCACAAGTTTTGATGTTTCAAGTTCAAGTAAGTATGCTTATTTCGGCTGGGCTTGGATGTTTTCGACTGGGTTGAATGACATGATGGGTTATTGGCGTTGGGAGCTTTACCATTGATGGACATGAACAAAAGGTAGTATTTTTACCAAAACAGGATAAGGAAGACTACAGGCTACCAAAATCCCACACGCAAATCAGTCTGACATTATTTTCAAATAAAAGCATTGGAAAAGATGATTGATAGATAATTAAATTCTACATCTGTTGTTGACATAAAATACAGGGTATCCCATTTAAAAAAATACAACTTTGATAAGTTTCGTGTTTTAGGGACACCCTGTATAACAGAAAATATTTTTAAAAAGTAGCCTCAAGGGGTCCCTATCCATCCAGTTTTACCTTCGCACGGCCCTGATAATATAGTCCATAATCATGTGAATTTTCAAGTGAGAGTTACCTGTGATCAAATATTTTTTTTGTTTCTGAAGCGCTAGAAGCAGAACAACCACTCGAACAAATGCCTAGCTGAGTTTATTGACATTGTTTTTTTTTATCAAGATGTCTTAAGAAATTCCCTACAAAATGACGCAAGAATCATCAATATCAGTCCAGCTGTTCAAAAGTTATGGAACTTTTGTAAAGTTGCAAGAGTTGTGTATTATCTTATTCGTAAAAAAAGTTTGAGATTTTGACAATTTTTTGCATGTTTTTGCACCTGCCAAGGCTCATACCTTTTTTATCTTTTGAGATATCGAGATGAAATTTACGCCATTTTCTTAGCAACATGTAACATTCTCAAATTTTTCTTTGGTTTCTCAAAAAGAATTCCTTTTTATTGAAATTAAGGAGCAAATTTGACAATACTATGTATTATCCAACACTGATTAATCAAATTTCATTTTATCATCAAAGAAACTTTTGTGTGACAGGTGACAGGTTGAGTCAAGAAAAAAATCATAACTGTTAAAGATTTTATTAAAAATTTCAAATCACTTCA
The DNA here is from genome assembly GCA_958502075.1 of Orchestes rusci. Taxonomy (NCBI): domain Eukaryota; kingdom Metazoa; phylum Arthropoda; class Insecta; order Coleoptera; family Curculionidae; genus Orchestes; species Orchestes rusci. Next base: position 32,243,568 of record OY293311.1, read on the forward strand.
CAAAACGTCTTAAACTTCTCCATCGGTGTTCTCAAGGATCCAGTTGACGAAAGCAGAAACCTTGACGTAGACAGAGGGAGCGTTCCTTTGACCACATGGAACCCACCCCAAGAAGCAATGCCAACAACTTGGTCATTCTGGATCAATGGACTGCCAGAGTCACCATTGCAAGTGGACTGTCCATCAGCATTGTTTGCTCCAGTACAAATGTTCAAATTTTTGTCCAAGGGGTTGTGTTTGATATAACGGTCCAACTGTTTTCTGCATTCTGTTGGACAACCATGACATCCCAGTTGATATAAAACAAGAAAAACGCACGTTCTTGGCCTATGATTGGTACATCAAGCCATTGTAGGTTGTTGCATCACCAACACTGTTTTGACTAACGTATTCTCCAGGATTGTGCAGACCAGTGCAGATATTCACCCGATTGTCCAGAGGGTTGTCCCTGAGACAAACATCCAACTCTCTTCTACATTTTGTTGGACAACCATTAGGGTTCCGTTGTTATAAAACATGGACTTACGATGCTGGTTTATTATTGGTAAGCGCAGCCATTGCAGGTTGTTGAGAATAGAATCACCTTCAATAGGGTCCGGCCCTGGCAAAGTAACTCGTTGAGTGTATGCGTCGTAAATGAAAATATCTTCAAAGCACCAGGGCTACGACCACTGCGACCACTTTTCTAATCAAAGGCTTTATCTATAACCAACCAACTCACCATGGATATGTGTGGTAGACTATGATTCTTTCAACCACCGCGGATGTGATTCCATCCCAAGACACCACGTATTTGGAGGGAGATTTGATAGGGGTACTGGTCCATGGGGATCTTGGCCATTGACTATTTTCAAGGATGGAGGAAGGGGGTTGATGGGGTAGTAGGAGGCTTGGTATTCTACGGAATCAGCTGTTGAGTTAAAATCTTTAAAGATGTTGAACTGAGTTGAACTTACCCCGGCAGGCTGCTACCACAGCAAACAACGTCAAGACAGCCTTCATGGTTTATAAGTGGCTTTGACAATATAATCGATACTATGCCTATATGTATATGCAATAAGTGAAGCAATAGGTACTTGATGATGTGGTGTTTGGAAAATGCGTTGTTGGAGATTATTTTCGGAATAGTTTATCGAGTGAACACCATTTCCTGTTCATTAAGAATATCTGGACAGGTTCATCATCATTTTCATTGAAATAAGAAATGTTCCTCTGAAATCACCAATGGATTTTTTTAGAGTGCAAGATCACAGCTGATAAGCTCAATGGACGTGAGTGGCTCCTCCAACTTTCTCTTTGGAGCGATTGGAAGTTTTTGCAGATTTTTGAGTCAATGGAGATGATTTGAGTTCTGGTCGAGGTGGACGAGATTGATCGGATTCTGCTCGTGAAGGTTGAACATCTATCCTACACATCATTGTCCAAATATTTTACCGATTTTCCCTCCCTGGCATTCTTCATCTTGTGCAAAATCACCAAAGCCTCATTGTCCTCCTGCTTTATGGCGCTTTTCTTTGTAAACCCGTAGTCACCCTGTATGTTGCTTCTAATAAATCCTTATGATAAAACTATAAAGAATTCAGAGTACTGTGTAGATAAACTACAATCTATAAACACGCATTTCGATCATGTAGTTGTCAAACACTTATAGTAGATCCTATCGAATCGATCAAATTTCTTAGAAGTACCTAAGTACTTGTTGATCATAATCCGGATATTGCTTAAAAAAATCTCCGTTGACACTTTGCAATTTGCAATAGTAGTTACTATATACCCACATGTAGTCCATGAATGATGTTGATGAAAAATGTAATCTTCACTATAGTTTGATGATTTGTTTTCAATTTTTTTTTTTTTGAATAAGACAATGGAGATTGAACAGAAGAAACATGAGAGGACTTTTTGTTCTAACTTGAACAAGGAAGTCAAAAATTATTTTTCAATTTGACCAAAACAGTGTACCATTTTTTTCTTCAAAACTATCAAATCAAGCAAATTGAGATTTTGAAAATCATTAAAATGTTCAAAAAAATAATCAAATTTATGTAAAATGGAAAACAAAGAGGAATCTTTTTCTTTTTCTTTTTCACTTTGAACGTTTAATTTTCCCTTCATTTTTTGATCAAATTGTTTCCATTTTTGTATCTTATTTTGCCCTTTTAAAACCTTCTTCAATTATATTTATTTGTATTCTTTACTTGAATGTTTATAATATTCTGATTATTAATTTTCTGTATTTTTTTATTTATTATTTTTTATTCGTTTTTAACTTTTCCTCAAAAGAGATAATTATTCCATTTTTTCCAACATATTTTTTCAAATTTCTTTCAAAGAAAAATCATAAATTCGACAATAATTATTGTTGAAAAGAAAAATGAAAACATGTCGTTTTAAAAGATTTTTAATATTAGTTAATGCAGGGAAAAATGTGTAGATGGTAGAATAAATTATGAGATGAAACAAATTATACAAACATATAAAAAGAACACTGATTTAAAACAAAAATTTTGGAAAAATAAAAACAAATTTAGGAAAAACGTTATAAAGTTGATGAAAATCTCTCAATATTATTCTACTTGTGAAGGATTGTTTTGCTAGATCAATTTTGTTTTGACTTTTTGTAAGTTCTATGTCATCACTTGTTACACTTTAATAATATAAGCTTTTCTGTTATTTATACTATTATATATATTATATTTATATTTTTATCTTTATACTTTTGAAGCATTTTTCACGAATGAAGATCATTATAATAATAATGATCTTCATACCCTTATAACAATTTTTGCTGAATAAAGATTATTATTTATAATATATATTATTATTATTTTTTTTGATTCGTTTATGGTCGCTTTCTTTGTTTGGTACACTTTTCGAAAGATTTTATTGTTTGGTTTGAAAGCATAATGAAATTCATGAACCCAAAAAAAAATATATTTAAAAATGAAATATAACATGAGGTAAAATTTTTGATAAAAATATTAAAAAAACCAAAATATTAGAAATCTAGTGAGGAAAATGACAGGGAATACAGACAGTAAATATAAAATGAAATAATAAATGAATAATTACAAGAATACTGTACCCAATCAGTATATTCTTGTAATTATTTATTTTTAGAAGGAAAACTCCAACTTAAACTTCAACCTGTATACTTTCTGCAGGAGTGAAGAGGCACTTTCTTCCTTCAGTATGTAAATAGCTATTTCATATCCATAAGTTTCAAGTCAGTTTGTAGATACATTTCTCTGAGTTTTCTCTTTCATTTTTTCATCGAAATCTTTTTGGAAATTTTTCAATTCCATTTTATCTTTGTCTGTAAACATCGCACTTTTTTACTATTACTATTCTAATTTATTTGTTAATGATAACAGCCCTTTACTTAGCAGAATCGTTGCAAAAACTACACCTCGTATAATATAAATAAACAATAAATAAAATAAATATCAAATTCTAAAATATAATCCCTCAACTAGCTTTAAAATCCTCAAGATGTTGTATTTTTTGGATAAGATGGAGGAACAATATATTTTGGATCGAGTACTTATTATCTACGTAGTGTAGTTTTTGTGAAACTTGTGCTTAATACAGGGCTATTATTATTATTTTCATTGTAACATCATATTCTGATTACTGGTTTCCATATTTTTCCAAAATGTCCGCTTATTAAAAAAAAAAAAAAATTGTTAACATCAACAGTTTAACAGTTTATTAAAACAACAGCATCACTTAAAGATCACCCTCGGTGACTTGGAAGATCCATTCGACGAAAGAAGAAACTTTAACGTAGACAGATGGAGCGTTGTTCTCACCACATGGAACCAAACCCCAAGAAGAAATACCAACAACTTGATTGTCTTGGACCAAAGCACCACCAGAGTCACCTTTGCATGCAGCTTCACCATTATTGAAAAGTCCAGTGCAGATGTTCAACTCGTTGTCGAAGGGGTTGTTTTCTCTGAGGAAATCGTCCAACTCTTCTCTGCATTCTGTGGGACAGACATAAGAACACCATCGACGTGAAAAAAAGACTTACGTCGTTCGTCTCTGATTGGCAGAACCACAAATTGCAAATGATTATGGATGGAACCATCAGGCCTGATGAAACCCCATCCAGCCAACACAGCATCACCACGAGGAGGTTCAGGTCTTGGCAGATCAACTTTATGAACGAGTTCGTTGAAGAAGAGGCCATGTCTAAGGCGCAGCAGGGCAATGTCGTTGGGGTCTACTTCTGCACCACTGCAACCACGTTATTAACTAAGGCTTCGTCTTACCAACCAATAACTTACCCTGGATATCTGGGATGGACTGCGATCCATTCTACATCGTTATGTTCAACGTGGTCATCGTCCAAAAAGATGCTGCCGGCTCTGACTTGGAAGTCTTCAGGACGACCCTCACTGACACAATGGGCAGCAGTCAAGACCCAGCGTTGGCCAATGATGGCACCTCCGCAGATGTGGTTAAAACCGATTTCATTACGTCTTTGGACGGAAACTTGGTAAGGGAACTGGCCAAATTCGGCATTTTTGCCATTGGTAATTTTCAAGGAGGGGGTTCCGATGGGGCGGGATTCAACGGGGAAGTAGGCGGCTTCGTACTCGACGGTAGCAGCTATGAATGATGGATGGTCAGTTAAATTTTAATAAAGAAGATAAGTGGAACTTACCCCAACTGCCGGCAACCAGAGCAAACAACACTGCTACAACTTTCATGATGTAGGACTGACTTGATTTACAATGTTTTCCAGATTTTTCTGAGTCTTTTATATGAAATCGATTAACAATCAAAACAATAGGTGCTTGATACACATCCTGTGCGATTGATAAGATTCTATTGTTCCGGCAGTGAAGAGCATCCTCGATACATGTAAAAAGCAATCGAGATGACATCATTTTTTTCAAGTCATGTCCTTATAGAACATAAAAGAAAGCTGATATTTGTGTTGTGTACATCTTGATCCATTCATTTATTTTGAGGCACTTCCCTGGCTCCCATATGTCTCGATTTAACTCCGATGGATTTTTTCGACTCTGAAAACATGGGTTGTTTTTTCCCCAACCACTCCAGTGATTCTAGTGATTTGTAACGTTTGCCAAGTTTTGATGTTTCATGTTCAAGTGAGTATGCTTATTTCGGCTGGGCTTGGATGTTTTCGACTGGGTTGAATGACATGATGGGTTATCAGCACAGCTCACACAGAAAACATTTTTTTGCACACGACTATACCAGATTTTGTATGAATGATTTCGGAAATGTTGGCTTTATTGGCGTTGGGAGCTTTACCATGGATGGACATAAACAAAAAGTAGTATTTTTACCAAAATAGGATAAGGTAGACTACAGGCTACCAAAATCCCGCACGCAAATCAGTCTGACATTATTTTCAAATATAAGCATTGGAAAAGATGATTGATAGGTATTTCACAATCAAGATCTCCAATTCATAAGATCTAGAACGCCTACTGCAAGGCCAGGAGTACGAAACCCGGCTCTCCATGCTACATGCTGAAGTGCAATTAGCAGAAAAGACTATTAACGGCAAAGATTTTCTCTGACGTATGTTGAGGGCCAAATTGTGAGGGAAACTGGAGATACCGATAGATCATAAATCTGGTTCAGAACCGACCAACCAGTGGCCCTGATGGTTTTTTTGCCAACTCCGCAATACCAACCCTAACTTCTCCTCGAACCGTTTCGTCTCCAATGTAAAGCAGAGCAGGCCATTCCTCAAACTCCTCTCGAAGAATGGTTATCGTTACCAGAACCCTCCTCCCCAGGTGACCCCACCTATTTTAGGCTCCCTTGGCCTAGGCCTGCGCATAAAAGCTCTTCAACTCCAATCTTGTCAGACATCAAAGCCTAAATGTCAAGCAGCTGCATCAGGCGCAACCCTGGGCACGTCGGTCTTCATATGGTAGTCTCCTACAGTCGCTTTTATTTGTTGATCCCGAAGCAACCCCTTATCAAGAAGAAGGTGATCCTTTTGCCTTGAGACCCTCGCAAATGGCGTCTATTTCAAATACTCCTTCTATATTTACATGTAAGAGTTTGAAGTTATTGTGTGAAATGGAACGCTACACCTTCCCGGGAATGTTGAGTATGGAAATCATTCCTACAGACCAGCAGGCCAGCACACTGCTTGATATTCTCCTACCATGAATCAGCTCTGCATGGACATTCTTAATTTTCCCATTTAACTATGTTTCCTAGGAACCTATGACAAGCAAAGAGGCACTATTTGGTCCAAATTAGAGCTGATCGAATTCCATTTGATTTTTTTCTACAGGATCATTAGTTTACCCAGTACATATCATGGAACATATGGCCATAGATCATGGATCAGGTACTGACAATTTTTCACTTATTGCCAGGCTATAAGTTTGCAAGCAACAAAACAGAGAACTTGATTTAGGCTCAAATTGTAGTAAATCTATTGATCTTCAAGAAAGTTGGTGTCACAAATTTCCGAAAAACGCTTCCTTTACAGTTGTTTTGGAAAAACTGTGTCAAAATGTCGAAGTTTGCCAGGACCTATTTTATTCTACAAAAATTCTTACATACCAAAAACTCGTAGGAAAATACATCCATGAGCATATCACAAATCAGTGTGCAGGACGTAGACTGAGGGAGCATCCGTCAGACCAGATCAAACCCGAAGATGCAATACCAATAACGCGGTCATCTCGGACCAATGGACTTGCCAGAGTCATCAATGCAAGCTGATTCTCCAGCTTGGTTCAGTCCAGTGCAGATGATTAACTCATCGTTCAGGGGACTCCAATCGAGCCGATCGTCCAACTCTTCTCTACAATCTGTTGGACAACCATTATCATAGCATAGATATAACACCAAGGACTCACCTCTTTGGTTTATAAGAGGTACCACCATCCATTGTAGGGTGTTAGGAATAGAATCATCATCCTTGGTAAGGGCTGCTGCAAGACCAAACAGTACTTGATTGAAGTTACAAGCGAATACTTTTGACAATGTAGTTGCAGTGTTTTATATGTGAATATTTATTGTTTAGGATATGCCAGATGAGATAGACCACCCAGTAAAATCAATCACATTAATGTATAGAATGTTTTTCAGTTTTGGTCAATAACCGCTCAAAACATTTTTTCCTATATATGCGATGTCAAAAGGGCAATAATCGTCTCGCAAACGGGACAATGAACACGAAATTGATTGCTTGGCGATATTACAGCCCCCTACAGATATTTACTGCAAGATTTATTATTTTTACTGACTTATAGGATTTGCGTCTTTCTTCATGGGCTGATTGATGATGATTGCGGTACAGGTGATGAAACGTTGATTAATGGGCTGTTTTAATTAACACGTTATTCATCACCAACAAATGGGATTTTGTCTTTGGCTTTTAACAGTAAGTAGTGCACAAGGGGTCTGGAAAGCTGACTCAACTGCTCTCTTATTGAAGTACTTATAAACCACTAATCCCAAACAGTCATATTCAATCATACTTATAGATTATAAAAATTTTTATGAAAAAGTTTCCAACACCGGTCTTGTAGGAGATTTTGTGAGCTTTATAGTTTTCTAGGAAGTGACTGGAACGATTTGGAAAGCTGAAATTAACACGAACCATTCCTCAAATCGTTTTTACTGCGCTACCCTCAAAACCCCAGATTTAGCTTTTATGGATTTTTTCAAGGGAAACCGTTTTATCTAAAATATCAAGTCTTCTAAGTAGTTGCTGGAGAGCTACGATGAACACAATTCTCTCAGACCTCAATTTCTAAGTTGATTTCACCCCCATAACCTCTGATTTAGCACCAATGGATTTGTTATGGGTGAGTGCCCAAGTCAGGTTTTACCAAAAGTATTTGTGCTTCTCCTCTTTATACAGTACGTCCGTATTTTGAGTGACGAGTGACTCTCCTTTATATACGCATTATAATATAAGTTAAATTTCATCAAGTATTTGAAGTGGACGATAAGCACAGTCAATCTAGTTTATTCCAAGTATCATTATGAAGGACGATGATTCTAATAATTTTATCATCAGTAGTGTAGGCACTTTGTTAGAAAAAAATGTAGATTTGAATCGTAAATGGTTGCAAAATTGTAGGTTCTGACTGTTTTGAGATGATTGTCTGCTGTACTCAACCAACGTTTCTACATAATATATCTCACATGAAAAGGAAATGATGTGAGTCTCTTAATCATTCAATTCTGATGAAACCATATCAGATGTTTCATCATCCCGCCAATCAAATCACGCATTTGATATAAATCGTGTCAAGAGGCTGTTCTGATTGATATCGCTGGATTTAGATAATTTTGCAATAAAACCTCCGTCCACATCGTCGCCTGTCACATCTCAACCATGAAGATTGTAGTAGTTCTGTCTGCTTTGGTAGCCGCCTGTTTGGGTAAGTTCTGCTCACCACCACCATGGTTTTAATTGTATTCGTCCACAGCTGATGCGGAATTCCAAGCCGCCTACTACCCCACCGACCCCCTCCCCATCGAGACCTCCTTGAAGGTAGTCAATGGTCAGGGAGCCCTAAGAGGTCAATTCCCCTATCAAATCTCCCTCCAAAGGCGCGGAATCTTCAGCTACAGTCACATCTGCGGTGGTTCCATCATCAGCAGCCACTGGATCTTGACTGCTGCGCATTGTGTCAGCGGTGGCCAAGCTGCCAACTACCAAGTTAAAGCTGGAATCACCCTTTTGAACGATGCTATCAGCCAGACACTCAATGTACAACGCATTATCATCCACGCCCTCTATCCAGGGTAAGTTGATTTGTTAGAATATGCCTTGTTTAACAAAGTTACAGTGGTAGTTCCGTGGCCCCCAACGACATTGCCCTGCTACGTTTGAGCAACGAAGTCGAGTACGACGAGCTCGCTCAGCCAATCAGACTGCCCAGGGCTAACCAGGTTACACGTGGCAATGCTTTTCTGTCTGGATGGGGTCTTACCAGGACTGGTGGTTCCATTCCCAACCAGCTACAATGGCTGCAGCTGCCCATCATCGACCAAACACGTGAGTTTAATCAACGTTTATATCAATAGAATCCTAATGGTTGTCCCACAGAATGCAGAAGAGAGTTGGACGCTCATGTCAACAACAACCCCTTCGACAACAATTTGAACATCTGCTCTGGACTGCACAATCCTGGTGAATCTGCTTGCAATGGTGACTCTGGTGGTCCATTAGCTAAAAATGGTGAAGTAATTGGTGTTGTTTCTTGGGGTTTGGTGCCTTGTGGGGAGAGGAACACTCCCTCCGTTTACGTCAAGGTTTCAGCCTACGTCGACTGGATTTATCAAAACACTGGTGGTGAAGTTCAACCTCTGTGATTCGTTTAATTTAAAGTGATTTGAATAAATTGTTTGATGTCTATAGTTATACCTACTTTTTTATTTCCTTTGTGCTATTTTGTTGAAAATGGATTTCATACATAACAGCATTTTGTAACAGTCACAAATCCATATAAAAATACAGTTACAAAAGTAATACATTTTGCAAAATAATAAAAACTATACAGTGTGTCCTGGGATCGACGCATGAATAGGTGAAAAATTTTGATTTGATATCTTTTGGAAACTATCTCAAAAACTATTTTATTTACCAGTTAAAGAGCTTTTCATATTGGAAAAAAAATAGTTGTACAGAATAAAAAACCGAGTGAGAATGCAAAATTTCAAACCCCTCCTCCTGCTTTGATATTTCATATTTTTCCATACCAGGTTTCCAGAATAACATGAAAATAGATTAAATGTTCATATTTTAAACGTTTGTTTCTAATTTTTCAATTTCATGATTATAAGAACTTTTGCTGATGAAACTCTCTAAAATCTTCAAAATACGAAGTAGGCCGAGCGTTTTGAAATTTTGCATTCTCATTCTCACTCACTTTTTCATTATGAATAACTTTCTCCAATCACATAATTTTTTCGTATCTCCCATGAAAAAGCACTTTACTCGTGAGAAAGATAGCTTCTAGGTTAATTTCCAAGACACACTTGTTTTTTTTAAACTAAAATTATGACACCAATTAGTTTTTATCAAAGCAGGGCTGAATCCCAGAACATAAAATTTCAATTCACAGATTTTTCGTCTTTTTCGCCTATTCATGCTTTGATCCGGGGACACACTGTATATTAGAACTCAAATTAAAGCAAAACCAAACAAAAATGTTCATATAAAACCAAACTTGCCCTCCTCCATAACTCCTGATTTAGCACCTATGGATTTTCTATGAGGAAATGTCCAAGACTTTTTACGAAAAATATTTGTCTCCTAGTGACTCGATAGTTTAAGAAATCTGAAATTATCAAGATTTATGACTCAACTCTGTTTAAAATGTTTTTACTGCACTTTCCCCATAACCCCTGATTTAGCACCTTGCTTTTTTATGAACCGAGTTTTCAAAAATTTTACGTGGTGTCCTAAGAAGTGCTTCAAGAGATCTTGAAAGCTAAAATTGATACGATTAATTGCTCTAACTTTCCTCTTCAGCTAGCTGCGTCATTTCCATGCTAACCCCTGATTTAGCTCCTATATGGATTTGTTTATAGAAAATTACAGCAAAATTTTTCCATTTTTCACTAAAAATAACAAAAGCAAATAATCATTTCCATTTCAATTTCTCGATTTACGTCCGCTGTCAGCATTTTTCCCATCCACCCTTTGCCCTTTTCACTTTGCCACTCTATCAGGGCGTTCTCATTACGAGAAATAGGAAAATGAACGAAACAATATTTAACATCAAGGCTGGGCAAAAGGAAACTCGACTGTCAAAAGCCAGATTATTAATTTCTCGAAAGGAAACAGATAGATTTCGTTCTATGGCGTGTTCTAATTGATTTAGCTGCACGATTTTCGCGCGACCCTGTATAAGAACGCACACAACGCGAATTAATCTTGTAACAAATTTATCTCTCAAGCCTCTTTGAATGGGGCGGAGCGTATAAACATTTTGTCACAATATCACTGTGAAGAGACCACACAGGTTTTATGGCTATGATGTGGTGACAGCTGTAATGTTGTGTTATTAGAGAAAATATGTTTCTGCTTCGGTTCACTTTTAACAGCGATATGTGCTTTCATCTTTGACGACTTTAAAGTCTGTTTTTTAACTTTGTTTTTTAAGTTTGTTTTGATGCCTTGAAGATGGCCTTATATAGACTGAAACGTTCATTTGGTGGTTTTGGTTTGATCAACTATTGTGACGTAGACGTATTTCCAGATTCTGGAACAACTTTTGAAATCGTCAAATCATAAGTTTGCAATTATCAAAGGATTTAGATGACTTCTTATTCTTATCTTGAAGGCTTGATTCATTCTAATTTATCCAGAAGGTTGGAAACTTCATTTGTTGCCTCTGGTCTGATCAACTAGTATAACATCGAGCTGTTATGATGGCAACCTCAAATCGCCAATAAATCTCAGGGCACAACCATAAAGTGCGCTTTCCAGACACGACACGAGATCCTTATCCAGTTATCCAGTGCATGTGTAGAAGCCGTATCTAATTCATTAGATATGCAGCCCGTTAAAAACAACTATTAGGAAGATAAGTGGAGCGCCGCTTGCATTCAAATGTCGGAGATTTACTTTTACTATGGGATTGTTTGCCTTCTTTTGTTTGACTTTCCTATGAATATGGAACGGAGATTTTGGCTCTGGATTTTGCCAAGATCGAGTCCCACTGGCAATTGCAATTTGGTTTGCATGACTTATGCGTGCCCCGGACAATATTGCTAATTTGACTGAATTGAATTTGATAATTTTGCAGTTATTTGGTTGGTAAATATTTGCGAATCGCTTTGCTAATGTTGCTATTTGCTTTTGGAGTATAATTATATTAAATGGGGCTTGGGGATGTGTTGCAGCTTACCGGTAGTTTTAGTTTGCACATTAAATCGAGCCAAGTGTCGGGTATTTATCTTGACCATCATCAATTCAAGCGCATTTTCTCATTTCTTAGCAGTCCTTTTCCAGAACCATCGCTGATATGGAAAAACTTTCCAAACAACAAATGTAGAACTTTTAATTTTTTCTTTGGGGCACCATAAGATAGGAATTTATAAAAAAACTACCCCTCACCTCGGTCTGTCGGTGACATCATGAAACTCAAAATCCAAAAATGTTGAAAACTAGCGCTCCGGCGGAAAAACTTGCTTGGCAAAAATTGAAGAAATTTTCATTGTCTATTATAACTTTCATCAGAAGATATTTTTCGTGAGAGACAACATAAGAGAAATAAAACCCAGCCCATATCAGAAAAACGAATATTTTTGCTAATTGGATAATATGAGGCATATCCAGGTACAAATCCAGACTTTTTATCCAGCTTTCTCACTATCATTAATGTCTGCCACGTCAGCACAAGTGATTTTGTACCTGTCGGAAACACAATATGGGGCCGATGGAGAAAAAGCATTTTCACGCACGTCGCTCAACAATTAGCGACTCTGGCAAGTTTGTATATGAAAATTCTGGCAAACATGCCGCGCCAGTGACAGTCTGTGAAATATTATGCTGTGTGGCAAACTTTGACTTACTATTAATTTTCTGTGTATATGGGGTGGGATGAGAAATATTCAAGTCTCCCTCTCTAACTCGTCAAAAAACAGATTCAACAACTTTGAAGGTGTCACAATGTGTTCCAGAGTCTGGAAATGAAGGGAATATGATGATTTTTGCAAAATTTCCTCATTAATTGTGATTGACATCCTTGAGGTGAACAAACCAAAAATGCCAAATATAATAGTCTTTAAAATTCTGGATAGAGTGGAACAACAAGTCCTGATAAGCATTCAAAACACAGATTGTGTTCCAGAGGCTCGAAATGAGAGAAAACTGTCAATTCACGCTTGGCTTCTTTACGAATTTTGATTGATACCAGTTGAAGTGTTCAAACCAAAGGGTCCACCATCATCTGGATGACTTTTTCCATATCAATCAAAACCCCATAAACCAAACAGACACGTCATTATCCGTATTTACCGTGCATCCATTTATGTTGTCTATTATTTGTCTTAGCTCATCCCCATCCAGATTTGTGTTGCGTCAGACCCGCAGGATCGTCAGGGAAACAAACATGTCCCTAACAATGCTATCTTCGCTCTCGATTCGCTGATTCCGAATCTCGATGTGATTTTCTTGTTTGGTTTCGGAGTTTACGTCGATTCTGGCATGGAGACATGCCAGTTTTGCCATAAATTATTCGATTGCGATTTTTTGCCTTGTCACACGAAAACAACTTCAAGTGGATATCAATCAATGATAAAAACGATTAAAAGTGTCGATTTCCTGAAAAAAGCGACGTTCGTCCTGTTGCTATAAAGAGAAAATACATTTCCAGATAGGGCACCTCCCCTTTCCCACACCCTTATCTAGGAAATAAAGCCGCGGTTTTAGTGTCTCCTAAATACGCCGTAAACATTATCTTGGGCTCTGTTCCGATGATATGTTCGGAACTAAAGTTGCTTTATCCCCCTTTATATCTCTTTCCACGGTTAATGAAACTGTTAGTGGAAATGGTCCGGAGAAAATGAAAAAAGTATTATGTTTTCTGGGATGCAATTGGATAAGTTCTGGCTTGGTTCATCGTTGTTTGTTATTTCAGGATTGTCCTGCTCTCTTTATATGTATTTCCATCTTTTTTTTATGGCGGGTTTCTACAATGTACAATTCTATGAATCTCACCAACGATCCACTTTGACTAGTACGGATTTTTTATTGGAAATTGTACCAAATTTTCTTGGGTGAAAATATTTCAAATTCATGGACACCAGAGATTTGGAATGGTTAAATTCTCAAGAAGTAGTTTTCAAAGCTTTATTTTTGACATACTATTCTACAAAAAAAATCATATCAAAAAGTGTATTGTTTTTGGAAAACATATTCATTTTATCGCTGATCACTCAATAACTGTCGCAAATTTTGAGATATCCACTTTAAACTCGTGTCGTTGATTGAATAAAAGTATAACTCAGTTTTTTTCCAAAATTAAATCTCGTAATCAATCAAATTTGAAACGTTCGAGACTATTTATTTGGAATTTAATCTCAATGACAATGACTCAACAATTCAAAAATTATTTAATGAACCAAACCCAGAATGTCCAGATAAATCGTGCTAGTGAACCGAACACACTTTTATACTCTAACGAATTAAAGGGCCCCTCCCATCAATGGACACTTTTCTTCAATGAACTGTAGCTTTACAATGGTGCTATTCATGCGGAGCTGGTTTTCAAGTACCATGTGTCGATTATTGCTTTGTAAACAATTTTATCGGCTACTGTTAAATTGTTGACAAGTCGATAAGATCCGGTTTTCTCGATTTTTATCGTTTGCCAAGGTTTTATTGTCAACTAGAATATTCCGAGATAGGTTTATTCAAAAAATGTTACAAAGCAAGTCAGATAAGATATTTATTTCCAAAAAAAAATCCGGTACAATCATCAATATAAAAATGTGTACTAGTCAATTTGGCTGATTTTGTAGAAAGACGCTTTCAATATCAAAAACCATCCCCATTCCGGTTCTGTCCAAAAAAAAATCTCCATATCGACTTTATCATCAAAGTTCCATCTCATCGGAAAATCATCAGTCAAAAGGTTAAAATAGTGGCAAACACATCAAAACAACTATGATTGATCTCCCTGTCTTGTAAAGTCAGGAATTGAGGAGAAACGAGAGCAAACAACATGGGTATGAGTCGTCAAACATAGCAAAAATGGGCCCCCATTATGAAAGGGAAATACGCTCAAGAAGGAAAGATTAATATTTATTGTAATGTGTTATCTATGCGTCTTATTGCAGTGTTTTTCAAATATCTGTCGAACGATGGAGGTTAGAGTAAAAATTAATGGAATAAATTTATAGAGCATGAAATTCCCACAAAAATGTGTCAAAATAATCAATGATTCACTTTTTGTCAAATATCTTAGGAATGTTCCTCTCCTCCTCTGTAGCCACGCAGCGCAAAAGTGAAAAACAAGATCCTTATAAAAAGATTGATCCAATGTTTTTTGGGAATAGAAGGGTTTTCAGGATGGAACGCCACAATATATCAATAATTCACTTCTTGTCCAATAACGAAGCAACATATCGTAAAACTTTAAATAACACGTTTACAGATCTCAAAGTTTTCTACAAAAAATCTCCAATCACACTTTTTCTTAAACGCAAGGGTTTTCGAAATATACAACTTAAAATAATCAATAATTCACTTTTACCCAAATTAAACGCGCCTCAAACCCCATTCACAGACCCATGAAAGATGCAACCAAATCATAATTTTCCGCTCTCGCCCATTCCGTCGACCTTTCCAGTCGGTAAAAAATTGCTCGGCAATTTTTTCCCAAATAAAATGTGTTTGTCCAGTGATTCGACCGGCGAAAAAGTGCCTTTTCAGCGAACGGTCGAACGGCTAGAATTAAATGGTTCATTTTATTTGCCGACGCCGTTGGTTGTATTGGAGAGTTTTACCAAAAACAAACAGCTTGGGAATTTTCTCCTAAGCTGGTCCAATCTTAATAATACCTCATCGCAGCTTGGGTATTTTGCGCTAAGCCTAGGATTTTACTTTGTTAGCCTTGTTAAACTTGAATGAACTGAAGGGTTTTGTCTATTTTTTTATATACAGGGTGTTTCCTAAAGATTGGTAAAAAATTCGTTGTGTGATTCCTGGGGTATTTTCATGAAAAAAAGTTCCTATAAACATTTGCCGAAAAATGCTTCCTAAGGGAGCTACGCCCCTTTAAATAGGGCACCCCGAAGACGGTTTTTCCTCAATATTTCCGAAACCTTACATACAAAAATCATGAAATTTGGTACATCATACAAACTTTTAATGCTGAATGAGAATTTGAGCTCAGAATTTCAAAATTTTAATCAGGGGCGTACCATACTGGCGGGGTTAAAGGTTAAAAGAATCCAATTTTTTAAATGGTATGGTACGCCAGTATGGTACGCCCCTGATCAAAATTTTGAAATTCTGAGCTCAAATTCTCATTCAGCATTAAAAGTTTGTATGATGTACCAAATTTCATGATTTTTGTATGTAAGGTTTCGGAAATATTGAGGAAAAACCGTCTTCGGGGTGCCCTATTTAAAGGGGCGTAGCTCCCTTAGGAAGCATTTTTCGGCAAATGTTTATAGGAACTTTTTTTCATGAAAATACCCCAGGAATCACACAACGAATTTTTTACCAATCTTTAGGAAACACCCTGTAGATTACGCTGACTATGTTCAAGTTTTTCCCTAAATTGCATTTGGATTAATCTTAGTCCAATTAAAATAAAACTTATTGGGCCCATTTGTCAAACTATGCTTGATAACATCGAGTCTAACTTAGGTTGATAGTTCAGGCATTGGACAATTTAACATTCCCAATCCACATTTTTCAATAAAGGAATGTCAAAGCTCTTTATGATCAAAATTTCAATCCGAAATGTCAAGCGGTTTGAAAATTATAGCCTGTAATAGTTAAATGTTGAATTTTTGTCCAACAATTTTCTAAAATTCACCATAAATTTCAAAATCAAAATTTCAGTTCCCAATCAACAATTTTCAATAAAGGAATGTTAAGGCTCTCCATGATCAAAATTTCAATCCAAAATTGCAAACAGTTTGGAAATTATAACCTGTCAAAGTTGAATGTTGAATTTTTGTCCAACAATTTTCTAAAATTCACCATAAATTTCAAAATCAAAATTTCAGTTCCCAATCAACAATTTTCAATAAAAGAATATCGAAGCTCTTTATGAACAAAATTTCAATCCAAAATTTCAAGCGGTTTGAAAATTATAACTTGTCAAAGTTAAATGTTGAATTTTTGTCCAACAATTTTCTAAAATTCACCATAAATTTCAAAATCAAAATTTCAGTTCCCAATCAACATTTTTCAATAAAGGAATGTTGAAGCTCTTCATGATCAAAATTTCAATCCAAAATTTCAAGCGGTTTGAAAATTATAGCCTGCCAAGGTTAAATATTGAATTTTTGTGCAACAATTTTTAAAAATTTCAAAATCAAAATTTCAGTTCCCAATCAACAATTTTCAATAAAGAAATGTTGAAGCTCTTCATGATCAAAATTTCAATCCAAAATTTCAAGCGGTTTGAAAATTATAGCCTGCCAAGGTTAAATATTGAATTTTTGTGCAACAATTTTTAAAAATTTCAAAATCAAAATTTCAGTTCCCAATCAACAATTTTCAATAAAGAAATGTTGAAGCTCTTCATGATCAAAATTTAAATCCGAAATGTCACTTTTTTCTATTATTCAACATGAATTAATGAAGCACAATATTCAGGCTTCAGATCAAGCTTGTGAGACTAACCATCAGACCATAAGCTTGAGTCAATGATATAATCCGTAATATTAGCTTGATTTTTTTTGCTCAAAACTTAAGTATTTGCTGCAAAAACTCCCAAAATAAATATTTCAAGGCGAGAGTCCCATGTTGCACTTATACGTGTTGCACTACATCCCGATTCCCGAAGTTCGTTCCCTGCGAAGTTTGCCAGTCGGAGCCATAATTTATTTGGCTAATCGGATTTCGAAACTTTTAAATTTCTCTAATGAAAAATCTTCTCGGTTGTGAGAGAGAGTTTCGGATTCCGTTGTGCGGCTGCGACTCGGCCATACATATTTTAGTTTTGCGTCAAGTCTAATGGATTAGGAAGTCTTGGAGTTGGTTTTGCATGATTTTTTTTTGAATAAACGTGCGAAAAAAGTGTAGTGTGAGGAGTATTCTCGAAATTTCATCCCTCTCTCTCCAATTTAATAAACTTGCAGATGATTTTTTCCCGTTTCAAAAACAATTATAAATCTCAAACTCAAAACTCCGGAGCAATGCAAATTTGTAGGGTTATTTGAGGAATGCCTCTTCAAGATAATCAATTTTGTATAGGCCCTCAAAGTTATAAAGTGGCAAAGTATGCAAAATAGAGTCACTGATCATCCAAATCAATAAAACCCAAAGTCACACATGCGACAAGTGGTTTATTTAATGTGTCGGCGCATAAAAGGCATCCAATAAAACACGCAGCATAATAAGAAGCATTCAAAATAGAACTCAAAGTGCACCGCTGGAAAAACAGTGTCACTGGGAGTCTCTGAATTGATGAATGAGTCTCGGGGGCGGCGATTATGTGTGTAGAATCGTTCCATCAATTGGTTTCTGCTTCGGGGGTATTTTTTGTTTACTTTGAAAATATTGTCACTGGGGAAAGCTTTTTGGTTTTCTTAACGTGCTAAAATAATACTGAAGGTGGATATTTTCAGGAATTTGCCAAAATCACCCCCACGACACTTTGATATCGAATAACCAATTATGAATTTATAAAATATAGTCAATCGATCCCCAATAGGGCTATAAAACAAACAAACCCCCCCAAAACTAATCAATGTTCCGATCACGAACTTCAACTGAAAAATTCAAAATCCCACTCAAGGTCGAGGTAATTCCGATCAATACCCGTGTAGGAAATGAGTTAATAAAAAAAAGACAATTTCCTGAGGTTATAAATCAACCTCAGACAGGATAATCAACATTTTAACAAATAATTTCCGATGGTTGATTGGAGCAGTTGTTGGGTTGATCGCCGTAGATTTCCACGTTTGTCCAGTGAAAGTCGAAACAGCCTTTTTCGGCACAGATGATCGAAATTGGAGTTGCGTTTTGAGCACTGTTGCCGGAGATATTTTCCAGAGTCAAATTGTGAATGGGGATGTTGTTTTTGGCGGGAACTATGCTGCCGTTTTGTGAGTTTGGATAGTTTTGTTGGATGAGTATTCCGTAGCTGCTTGCGTCTGGAAAAGTTTATTTGTTAGGATTCTGGAGAATTGGAAACATCCAGAATTGAGGTGGTTGGTTAAAAAAATTGAAAAACCTCATCGTTATTTCCTTTCAACTTTTACAAATGTTCATTCTGAAGTAAAATCTCAACCCTCAAAGATAAACCATTAAAAAAAATTATAAACGAAGGGTTGAACATTTTTGAAAAACCCCTTCAATCCTCCCTCTATATACTTCAACAGATTCTTCATCAGAAATTTCATCCCCCATTTAAAAAAAAAATGATAAAAAAACTCCTGGGCCTCTCAAAACTTCGAAAATTGAGGTGGAAAGTCTAAAATTTCTGAAATACCTACTCTTCTGAACTTCTAAAAGATTTTAATTACTGTAGTGAATTTCAAACCTCAAAGTTGGTAAATCCATTAAAAAATGAATAACGAAATATTTCTCTCGCCTCTTAAAACTTGGAATTGAGGTTGAAAATGTCTGAAAATACTCTCCGATCCTCTCTTGAAATGTACAAAACCAAAAAAAGTCTTCGTTTCAAAAGTTCCGGAAATTTCCTCCTAAATTCCCTGATCCCCAGCCCCATATTAATACAGTTCATAAAATCTATTCCATATAACCCAGACCCATTCCATCATCAAAACCTTCACTCACCAAATATCGTTATATTTCTGTACACCACATTCTGGATAAGACCTTTGCCCCCATCAACATGGGTCTTGACATGTAACCCATACATAGGTTTGACCATTATGGAGTCTTCCATTAAGACATTTGTAACATTATTTTCATTAACGCTTAGGGATAAACCATGACTTCCATGGCAGAGCAGGTTTCTAACAGTTATATTTTCTCCTCTCTCCACGACCGCACAGTCATCCTGGTTGTACACCTTGGTATGTTCAATAACCACATTGCTGGCTCCATTGATGCCAAACCCATCAGTATTGTGGCCCTCTTTTCCTGCAGGTGCCACCCCTTTGTCCCCCTGCAAACTATCCACCAACCAACCTTTTATGGTAACATTGTTTGATGATTTTATGGACACGCACTGGATGGGGCAATTGCGG
Organism: Orchestes rusci; assembly: GCA_958502075.1. Classification (NCBI taxonomy): domain Eukaryota; kingdom Metazoa; phylum Arthropoda; class Insecta; order Coleoptera; family Curculionidae; genus Orchestes; species Orchestes rusci. The sequence goes on from OY293311.1 coordinate 32,263,446, forward strand.
ATGTGAATGTTTTCCAGAAGGGCATTGGTTAGCTTCATGCGCAACAGCTTGGGTTTGGCAACCTTGCCCGAACCTCCCAACCCATCCCACCATAAGGGTCCTTGACCGTCAATGATAGAACCTTCCTCCCCCACCACCTGGACGTTGTTGCCAGTTATTTCTATAAGAGGGCCACGCCATTCGTGGTACTGGAATGTGGTGGTGCCACGGAACGTCAACTTGGTGTTGTTCAGAAGATTGAGCTTTAGAGTTTGGTTTGATGGTACTGCAACACTGTCAAGCACTATATTGTGGCACTGCAGTACCAGTGGGATGTCAGAGTAGTTGGTGGTGGTGCACTGGTTGGAGTGGGTTGTACCAAGATAAAAAGCTAAAATGAGAAATTGGAACAGCATTTTTGTGTGTTTATGAACGACAGTGTTGAAGTAATAAATTATTATCAGTCAGGTGGTACTTGAAATAATTATTTTACGTCAAACATCAAAGTATGTAGAAGGTTATCTGGAAAAACATGCATAATCAGATTCCTATTTGTTTCCACATAAGATGAGGCAAAATTCATGATAATAATCGGTTCAATGTTGACTAAAATTCATCACCAAGTGCGTCAAAGTCAAGGCAGTCGCCTTTTTTAAAAGAATGTCATCCCAGTTGATACACAATTTTTTTACCTTATTAAATCAAATAGAATTCATGAACATCAACTTCCCATGAATATACGGAGTATCTGTGTAGCTCAAGAGGGGTTCTTCTTAAAAAGGTCACCCTCTATAGTGGACACACTAAACGACCATACCAACTAACCCAAACCCAGCTTTTGAGTACTCTAAGATGGTTGCCCTTTTTTTAAAAGCCCTCAGTTTTTTCCGCTTCAAATAAAGTGAAGCTCATGATTTTCTATTGATCAGACTCCATTTGTGGGTAGGTTTAAACGGTTTTCCATTTTCTTGAAAAGGTCGCCTTTTTATTAAATTTATCCATCTAAAATGAAGCAAAATTGAGATCGGTTCACCATTTACTAAGCTTGTTTTCTGAATACCCGTTCTTTCTAGAATACTTCATTATTTTCGAGTTCAGTCAAACTGATTCATTTTTGCAAGTTTGAATTGTATTGAACACAGAAAAAATCGATATTTTTTCAATGTAAACAGATCAATGATTGGAATGTTTTCCACTGACAAGTAATTTCAGGCTCCAGTTCAGCCGTATTGAAAAACAGCCATACTATTGGGAATTGACATTTCCATAACACCCTCCGACAAGAGGTATCAATAAACCCGGCCAAAAGCGACTTTTTCCAGATCTTACATGGAAATCGTTTGATAAAAAGCTGACTTTTTTCATTGGCAATTTTATTCAACTTTTACTGCCGATACCAAAGAAAAAAGAAAACCTGGAACAAAGGATCGCGCTTTATGAACATCTCAGCAACGGCAATATCAAACGAAGTACGTTGCATATATGATTTCAAAATTATTTTGCCTTTATACGTTTCCTTGTGCAATTTACAAAATTGATAAATTCAGCTTCCGCACATCAAACGTCGTCTCCGGAAGCCAAAATTTCGAATTTATTTTTCTTCGGCGAATTATTAACTGGCTGAGACACATGTGACTGTTAAATTTGTTGTAGAACAATTTTGTTACATCAAAGCGGCCGACTTTTACAAATAAACGGGGTTTTCGATGAAATTTTACTGAAAATACACTGCTATGATTTAGAGTCTGTAATTGGTTTGCGATAAAACAATAAGCAACTGTAGGCTGTGTTGAAAGCTGGAAATGAGCTTCAACTATTGATTCCGTCTGCGGAATGTTGTGGTCATTTTTTTCATTAGCCAAACATGAATTTATAATACACCAGCATCCATCAGTATTCCCGTTTTTGTGCCCTCATAAAATCTATTCAATATTTCATGTTCCCCTGCAAAATATTGCCTATAATATGTATAATAAATACGTGGCAATTTATTTCGAAAATGCACGCTTTATTTGCCTGCGAGAGTTTTTAATTGGATTTTGGGACCTTTGTGTGTCGTTTTATCAACTTTTCCAAAATTGCCCTATGAATAATAGACGCATAAACATTTACATATATGCATGTGTAACTCGATTTAACGTAAAATTAGTGCAACATGTCTCTAATGCACTCATGACAAAATCGTTATGTTAATTTCTAGTTCATTCACTGATATGGTAACGGGACAACGTTGCAAACGTGACCGGAATTGCCGATCTCATTAGCTGTTGATTTGCCTAATTCTGGCCAAATTTAATTTAAATTGAAACATTTCGCGCAAAAAGTTCTTTGGAGGGGCTGTCGAGAATAAACTGGGGAAGTGGAGGATTGAACATTTCAGGGGACACTCTCCATGGGTTCATTAATAACCCATAAAATCTGCATGGTGGTGGGTTTTTATGACTTTTTCATTTGATCTTATTTCGCAAAAAGTAAAAAAAAACACTTATAGATATTTGGAGGGTTGTCAGAAATAAACTATGGAGAACAAGAGGTAGAAAATTTCAGGGAAGACTCTTCTATGGTTCACTTTTGCCATTATATTTTTTTATTTGTGATAGTTCAATGATTTAGTGAGTGCCTATCATATCCCGTTAAATTATGAAAAGTCACAATAGTGCCCTATTTTTAAAGTGGCCCTAACAAAAATAAAAGCAAGCAACCCTTTGGCTTTATTGTAGCCTAAAACGGCAACAAGTTGAATGCCAAGTTACGAGAGGGTATACTATATTGATCTAGCAAGCATAGACGGAAAAAGGGGTTTGTGTGAAAGGCACAAGAACCAACTTGAAATCTGGCACATATATGCTCTTTCTCAACAAAACCCCCATTTCAGATTTTGAATATACTTCAATTGTCTTTTCACTCCGGGAATAATGTCCATCATTATTGACTGGTGGCGTAATCTAGTATCATGTAAAATGAAATTTCGGATAAACCATGCTATTCTAATCACCCCTTTCAATTAATATCACCTTCCCGCATTATGCCCCTCACTAGTTGAATAAGCTCTCGAAACTTTCTCTCCCGCTCTTCTATACTGCAGGAAAGTTTACCCACAGAATTCTCCCGATTATTCCCGGGGGACTTCTTCCTTATAATTGCCTCGACCATTCAACAGGAGGATTCTCGTGAAAAGTACGGGAAACTAATCTTGTAATCCGTTATTTTTCCTGTGCTTAGACCAGATAAGAACTGGGGGATGAATATTCCTTTTCTTCTGGATCGGGAGAAAACACGGAGTAATTAGGAAAAAGCGGCGTGAGAAAACGGGATTCTTTTAAAGCGATTTTTCTGCTTGTCTTGCTTTGCCTAATGCCTCGATGCTTGATATTCCTGTCGGGGTGATTATCTTTCATTTTTATGACGTGGCATTAGTAAATTGGATTGAGCTGTCACGCGGCCATTGACGCGTCATGTCAGATTTTTGAAAAGTGGGGGGTTTGACGAAAAAACTCTTCAAGTAAAACTTGTAGTTTCTTCAATCAGCCTTCCAGGGTGAAGATTATATAAAGGATAGGTGGTTCCACCTATCCTTTATAAAACTTGTAGTCCCTGAAATGATGAATAACTTTTATTTGAAGAATTATCAAATGGGGGTTGTGGTTTCTGATATAAGGACTGTCAAAATTTGCCTGACGTCAGCACCCTTTTCAACCTCGAAGCGGAGACTTTTAAAGACAACTCCTAAGTGGTACCTTTGAAAGGAAAATTGTTCAAACAAATCTTGTAGACAATCAATCACAGAACAACTTTTACTTGGAGAGTTTTTTCAATTGAGTTGCGGTTACTAAAATAACGGCTATCAGTTTGCCTGACGTCATCACCTGCTCCAACCTCGGAGTGTTAATCTAATAACTTCGAAGTGGTACCCTTGAGCAAGAAATCGTTAAGACAAATCTTGTAAAAAATCATGCAGAGAACAGCTTTTAATCGAGGGTTTTTTTGATTGGAGATACGCTTTCTGATTATAATGACTGACAAATTTTGCTTGACGCCCATCACCATTTAGAACCAAGGAGTGTAGAATTCTAACATTATTTTGAAAGTAGTACCCATGAGAGGAAAATTGTTGACACAAATCTTGCGAACAATTAACCACAAAACAACTTTCATCTGAGGAGATTCGGTTTCTGATATGAGGGCTGACAAATCTTGACTGACGTCATCTCCCTCTTCAACCTCGGAGCGGAGACTTCTAAAGATAACTCCTAAGTGGTACCTCTGAGAGGAAAATTGTTCAAACAAATCTTGTAGACAATCAATCAGAAAAAAACTTTTATTCAAAGAGTTTTTCTATTGGAGTTGTGGTGTCCCTGATGTCATCAACCTATTCAACCTTGGAGGGAAGTCCCTTACGGATAACTCCAATGTGGTACCTCTAAAAAAAAAGTTGTCCAAACTAATGTTGTAGACAACTAACCAGGAAACAACTTTTATTTGGAAAGTTTTTTGACTAGAGTAACGGTCCGATATAATTGCTGTCAAATTTTCTTTGAAGTCATCACTTCCTTTAACCATGCAGTGAAGATTTTCATTGATATCTCAAAAGTGGTACCTCTGTGAGAAAAATTATTGTTCAAACAAATCTTGTGGACAATCAACGAGAGATGAGTTTTCCCAGACCAATGCATCAAAAACTTAAACAACCCGTATAAATCCAAAATTAATTCAACTCTTCCAGGAATAATTTTTTTGTTGTTATTCCCCAGCAGCAGCAATAAAACCCAATACTACTCGGCATTCCCTCAGATCTCGGTGTTTTGGTGTTTGATTTGGTGTTTTAATGTTCACACACGGCCCGAATCCAGTCAAATAAACACTCGCCAGTTTCGAGAAGCGTCAGTATTTACTCATTTGGCCCATTTTATTGCTCGGAAAACCTGTGCGACAAACACACAGAATGCGGGTGGTCCCCTTTTCCAGGAAATTTCTTTCTGGAAGAGGTGTCGATTGGATGCGCTTTTTTATTGTTATGGGGAGATATTTTATTGGAAGTTGATGACGGGTTTAAGGTGGTGATTTTCGGGATTGATAGACCCATTAACCTCTTTTATTGTGGTAAATATTTCTGGATATTGCTTAATTCATTCACCAGTGAATCAATAAAATATACAGGGTGATTGGAAAAGAAAAATCAGTGCATGGTCTTAAACATCCATGAAAAAAAAAATCATGTGCAGCATCGTCAAAACTTCTTTTCAACTAGAGAATGAGATAAATTTGAGTTGAGAGCGAGAGAAAGGGATTTCTATAAGAAATATTCGGTTTTATTCATTATCTAAAATAGAGTTCCAAGATTCCGTTCGGTATGTTATATCTCTTTCTCATTCTCACTACCCTATATCTTTTTTCTCTCTCACGTAACGAAGTCTTGAAACGTTCCATTTTTCTCAATTCACTCCTCGTACACGTCTAAATATCAGAACGCCACCGAAGAAAACTCACTTCAAAAATGACCCAAAAACTAAATATTTAGGGAAACAAATCCGTAACTGGTGTGCTACATTTTCTCACACCCTTGTGACATACATCATAAAAAAACTAATAACTCAAAAACTAACTAAGATATCGATTTGAATTTTCAATTTTCCATACATTTTTTCGTGAAAATTGCTATATTTCATCTAAGATCCTTTATAACACTCGCAATGCAAAATTTCGAGATAACAAACGAAGAGGGTGATTGTGCAATGTATTTTCTGACCACGTTTTTTTTATTTTTCAAATTTTACTGCTTTTTGGTGGAGTTACGTGATTTTGAAAATTCGTTTGTCAAGTGGAAGTGAGGATCACTATATTTTATTTAAGACCGTATATAAAACTCTTAAAGCAAAATTTCGAGTTTACAAATACTTTATTATTTTCTAACTAAAATTTTTCAAATTTGATTGTCAAGTGAGAGTGAATAAAAATATTATACACTCATAAAAAATATAAATCGAAAACTAAAAAGAACAGCATTCAGTAAGAATCGATAAAAAAATAAACAGGGTGATTTGAAAGAAACAGAAAATCAGTAGGTAACACATTTTTTATTACGAATATAAATCACAATTTCTCTAACGCATAAGTATAAATAGTATTCACAACTTCAAATAGCCCCTCGTCAAACCTCCACTTCCTCATCAACTTCTTCTTTAACCCCACTCTTGACATCTCCAATCAAATTTTCTATCGTGAAAAAATTCGAATTTTTCAATTTCGGCACTTTAGTCTGGTCTGCACTTCTCGTAACCAAAGATAAAGCCTCCTCCTGCAAACAAACATAATAAAACTTTCCTGCAATGTCAGTCATGCTGAAAAAAACTCCAAATAGTCCCAAACATAATTTAGCAACTTCAGCACCGTATTTGCCTCCTATTAAAACTTCATTTTTGCTACGGCCAGAATGAAATGAAACTTTATTTTTCTGTGTTGGGCAGATTTTTTAATTGCCTGTGTTTTGGAGTTGTTTTGCTGAGTATTACAATGGATTTTGGAAAGTTTGGAAAGTTGTAAGTGGAAGGGTTTGGACAAGTTGCCACGAGGTTTCAAGGCTTGTTTTATGTTAATATAGGCAACGTCGCCAAATGTCAAAACGTGAACAGTGTGTTACCTGAAACAAAGACGAATCACAGTCGCCCAACCGTTGTCTGCGTGTTTTCCGCCGTCGATAATTCCCCTTTTCGAACATGTTTGTTGCTTTTGGATCCAGCATCCAATACGATCCTGTTAAAATAGTTTCTGGAAAAACTTCACTGATGGAAAAACTTACCTTTGCCAGCGTTATCAGCAACCCCATGGATTTTATCACGTGGTACTTTAACGAAACAATCATTGAGACTCAGGTTGTGTCTTATGGAGTTTTGCCAGCCCTGTTTGTTTTCTCTGTAGTAAGGAAAGTTGTCCATAATGAATCTGGAATGGTGAATTAGTTTTTTGAACTTCTGTATGATGAAATCTGTAGACAATATGGAGATTACGTGCGGAGGTTTTTAATGGAAAATCTGTCTTCAATTTTACTTCTGAGGAGTTTTCCGATAAAACCCGTAATTTCCGGAATATTGTTAAAAAACCTAAAATGTGTCACTGTAATTGAATGAATTATGACATTTCAAGAAGAAATTACCAAGGTCTTAATAAGAAAATTAATTGGACTTTTGAGGAGTTTTTCAATAAACTCCGGCATTTTCAAAATATAGACAAAAAATCTAGAATGTTTCATTTGAGTTGATAGGGTCATACTATCCTTGTACTTTTATTAATTTTGACATCACTAAAAAGATTTACGAAGCTTTTTGATGGTATGTAAGTTCACGGATTTTTTTTTTCAGACTCATGAAAATCATATCACGTTGGTTTGAATTTTACCATAAATCAGCAATCCAGATCATGGTCATGTAATTTCCATGGGACTTTGAACTTTAATAGCGCAAAAACAGCTGAACCAAATACATACATTCTTATATATTTGGAATCAGAAGAAAAAAAATATCATTTCAGTCAATAATTTGCAGAGTGTTTTAATTAAAAACATATACTCAATCAATTTTTTTAATGTTGTTAACTCAATTTTTCATTTGTGCTTTCACCAAAAGAAAACGTCAGACATTTCGAAAAAAATTGACTAAGTATAATTAATTCTTCACATTCTGACTTAGTTCTGACTGTTTCTTCTTGTTGATCATTTGTTGGCAGGTAAATTATTTTATTTAATTTTTCTTAAAATCTAGTTTGTAGGTATAGATAGTATGTTTTCGAAAATGAATCGATGCGGAAAGGACAAAGCCGGAGAAAGATCAATACATTTTTTATTTTAAAAACAACGTGTATCTTCACAGCGATACCCGTTTTGCTTTGTATTCCGACAATGTTCGCTTTTTTTTTGTGAAGAGCCGCCAGAGTCCTACATTACATATTTCATGAATGCGTTCGCTAATGTGCGTACGCGGCTTCACGCGGAACGCTCCGCCATAGATGACACTAATGACACTATTGACAGTTACAATTTCGATTTGCGATGTTTATCAACATATCAACATCAACAACTATCAAGATCAAGCAAGATTAGTGATAAGCGAGTATCGTTGTTGTTGGTGCGTGATCGTTGATAAATATTTTTTGGCAGTGTTGAAAATATTTTATTTGCTTGCATCGATTGTGAAAGTGTGTTTAGATACTATTGACAGAACGTGAGTTTGATTTTGTGAGTTTGAAGACATTTTTTTGCAACAAGTTGTTTAATCTTCCTTTGAAAAAGCAGGGCCCTTGTAAGTATTGATTGTTTGCCTATGTATTATTAATTACTATGATGTATTTTTGAAGTCGAAAAAACTTACTCATTCCACTTGCATTAGGTAGTTGCTTCGACCATATACGAAACGAAGCATATATGGTCGAAGGGTAGTTGAAGTTGTAAAGTAACATTGCATTATAGTACCTACCCACAACGCTGTGGCTCTTTATCAAGATGTCTTACTAAATTATCTTTCATAAACGATATGTACTTAACTTAACACAAAATATATGATACTTATCTTTTATTTTAAAGATTTCAGATTTAATAATTTAATTTAATTGAAAGGGCCCCCACATTTTTCTTTGCCCCGGGGCCCCCACAACTTAATCCGGCACTTACAAGAATCATCATTTTTCAGTTCCCTTATGTCGAAAACGTTTGACATTACAAAAATATCCCAAAGAGGTTTTTGATCGTAGAGGAATTTTTCGATAAACTCCCTGTTTCCGACTTATCACGGAAACCGTAAAAAATTGCCATTTTGACAAAACTACGAAGCCCAAGTTAAAAAGCAACATTCCACTTACCTGTAAATCCCAGACAAAGTCAACCTCTGTTTTGGACTGGACGAAATCGCCATAGCAATCAACGCAATATAACTATAAGGCGGCTTTTCCGGTCGCGGTTGCGCCAACTTTAACGGCAACGGAAACCAAAAATTCGGCAAACACGGCGTGAAAAACCTCTGCGCCAAAAACCCATTCTGGAAACAATCCCGCCGATCCAGACAGTAACAACTGGGATCCACAATCGTCTGTTGAACGTGAAACATGGCACAAACAACTGGATAAGCCTCCCGATAGTCCAGACTTTAGGCTGGTGTGGCTTAAGTTCAGGGGAGGGGCTGGATTGCTATTGGTTGGCTGTGGTTGTGTCTTAAATCAATATTCGCTCAAATCCGGAATAACGTTACCAAAAAGCCCCCGAAGACGGCGATAAATAGCAGAGACCGTGGCCGGAGATATCGGCTAATACGACGGTGAAAATGGCGCCCGAGGCCGCCATCTTTGATTTACGACTGGATTAGATTTTCCCAATGTGGATATTGGACAATTGGATAGGAGATGGAGTTTGGTTTTTCGAGAAAAACTGGGTCAAAGTCACGATTATTCCCTATAATCAACACCTTTTACCAACCAGACTGACAATGTTTAATACGTTTAATAATTAACCAGATTGAAAAATCTGGTAAATCATAAATGATACTTAAAAATATATACACACAAGGAATGTAAAATGAATGCCTAAGCCAGAGGATTCTTTTTCATAAGCTCAATATCGCTCTCCATCATCTCTCGCACCAACTCCCGAAAAGTCACTTTGGGGGACCATCCAAACTTGGCCCTAGCTTTGCTGGGGTCGCCCAAAAGAAAACTCTACAACAGATTTTGTGATGTTTGCATAAAAAAGGCCGGTTTATACTTACAACTTCCGTAGGCCTAAAATACTTGGCGTCCACTCGAACACGGACAATGTTGGTGAGTTTTTCCTTGCCAACTTCATCAACTCCTTCGCCTTCCCACACGATTTCTTTGCCGATGATTTTGAAGGACTCTTCAACAAACTCTTTAACACTGTGCGTTTTGCCTGTACCGATTACAAAGTCGTCCGGTTTGTCTTCTTGAAGCATCAACCACATAGCCTGGAATTGACAACTTTGACAATTCTTCTGAGTTCGGTTCGCGTTTTCAAATTTTGCAGCATGTGACGTCACAAGTTGCCAGATACGATGTTGTACAGGGAGATTCATTAAGGGTGAAGAGGTTGCGTATCCTAAGAACTGAGATAGTCGTAGCAGTTTGTGAAAAAAAATCCTTTATAGAAAATTGCCCAAGAGAAATTGCTGATTTTTTCTTAAATTCGCCGCTAGTGGGAGTAATTGCTTTGGTCGATCAAAAAAAGGATTTTTCTCGAAATTTTTCCGATATAAGTTTAGAAATAAAAACGCTCTCGTTAATGCCACCATAATGATTCATCTTTTTGATCTATGATTTTTTATCGTAAGATGTAAAAGAAGTCGGGAGGGGAGGCTAGACTTTTTGGACTGTAAGTGTCAATAACACAACAATAAAAAACAAGCTTTGCTAGATAAAATCAAAATACACTCATGTCATTCTGGTTCTTGCCGCACTCGCTAGGGGGCGTGTTATACAAAGTTGACCGTTTTTTTCATTTTTTTTCCGAAATTTTGAATGGGATAGTATGATTAATTTATCTCATTCAAAAAAAGATCATCCCATACCATTAAAGATTCCGGAGAAAAATTGGAAAAACGGTTAACTTTGTAAAACGCACCTCCTAGCGAGGGCGGCAGGAACCAGAATGACATGAATGTATTTTTATTTTATTTAGCAAACCTTCCTCTCTTAATCTGGACTTTGTTTACAACGTTCCTTGAAGTCAAACCCAAGTTACTGACACTAACAGTCCAAGAAGTTCAGCCTACCCCCCCTCCTTATTTTAAGTCTTACGATAAAAAGTCATGGATCATTGTGGTGGCTTTAACGTGAGCGTACTTATTTTTAAACTTGTATTGGAAAATTTCCGAAAAAAATCTTTTTTTAAATCTACCAAAGCAATGACGCCCTCTTGTGGTGGATATATCAATTCAATAAATATTTCCAGCAATTTCTCTTGGCTGCTGCCATAAAAGATTTTTTCTCAAACTCCTACGACAATTACTTCATGAGATATGCTGCCTCGTCAACCTTGATGAATCACCATGTACAATGCAAACTTCTACATTCATAAAGCTTGATTTGATATATCTTGGTATCTTTGTTTTACTGTCTTAGTACTGGTAATTGGCACCATCTTGCTTCCTGTTATTTTTTGGACCAACATTTTAGCCTGATCTCGAGCCTGATAGAGGATTTGAAAGTTCTAGACCGGTGACGGATTGATGACGCTAATATGTATCAAATTTTAGCCGCTGTTGATGACCCAACACAAACACGGTTTCATTTTTCAATTTACTTTTTCAATTTATGAAATATGTTTGAGGGGTCATTGATAAAAATGACCCTATGGAGCCGCCCCTGAGATTAAGTCACCATATTCGTTCGAATAGACTTTATAAAATGTGAGATATGACAGTGTAAGGTAAAATAAGAATATCATGCTAAATCTAAGTCAGTAACAAATCAAGAAAATTGTTTATTCTCGAGGAATTTGATAACAAAATAACTTGCGCTTTCGCAAAGAACCTCCCACATATGAAGCGATCTGCAAAAGTGCCCGAAGCGTGAAAATGCAGTGTCTTTTGCGCGGTAATAAGTAACGCGGAAAATCGCGACATCGAGGAAATTCACTTCGAATTTTCCATTAGAGGCATGCGAGACGGATCTTCAAAAGCGCGAGCCATACGCTAGAATTTTGTGCATTTTTTAATATGCCAGGTAAAAAGTCCAAAGACGCTGGAATAATGGCCATATGCTGCTACTGCTGCTGCTCCTGCTGATACGGAATTCACGGTGCACGTTACAAATCGCAATTTGAACGTTTTGCAAATGATTGTTTGATTAGCCCGGTGACCCGAGAACAGATGGAGTTGGAAATCGATGCTGTGCTGCACGTTGTTGGGAAAAGTTCGAGTGATTTTTAATTCAGCTGGTTTTTTCGATTAGTAAGAAAAGTTTTATTGGGCTTTTCTGTAGAATATCCCACACACATTTTAAAGCGAAATTCTTGTAGCGAGCCGCATGAAATTTTTATTATGAACTTTCAGACGATAAAATTTAATTTATTGAAGCTGAATTACATCGTATAAAATTCTGTCTGGAAGCATAAAGAACAATGAAACTGGAAAAGGCAAAATTTTATTGGGTATGATGTACAGGAGTTTCTTGACATCTCTCACAAAAATAAGCCTCAATCATTGAGTTTTTGTCTCAATTTTACTTTATTGATTTATAGCAGCATCCAGAATAATCGGTGGATGTTCTTCAATTACTTATTCTAGTTACATAGAGAGTACTCAGTGAGACCTCCAAGTAATGTGGAAAAACTGGAACGCTTTCAAGTTGTTTAGTTGTACTCATTCCTGAGGATATTGACTTTCCACCTGATGAATTCAGTTGAGGATTCATTAAAAAGTATTCAATAAAAATTTGAGATCTACAGGTGGTCTGGGAAGAAATTGACTCCAGGATGAGTTGTTTGAAATAACATGTCACTTGTCTTTGAAGCTAAATAGAACCTATATTTTTTTGAGATATCAACTTGATGTTTTACAGTGACCTAGAACAATGTATTTCCAGCGAATCATCCAAATGCCATAATAAAACTCACATCATGAATATTCTGCCATTTTTTATGGATGTTGTAGATGGACTGTTTTTGAGGTTCTACAGTTTTTGCGATATCATTTTGATATTTCACAGTGACTTGATGTGAAACGTTTCAAATAAGGCCTATATAGTAAAAGTTTTGCGAGTGATTGTGTGAATGTTGCTAACAAATAATAATGAATACTGCTCACCTCAACATAGTCTCTAGCATGCCCCCAATCCCTCTTCGAACTCAAATTTCCCAAAACCAAGCACTCACTGAGCCCCAAATGGATTTTCGCCACCTCCCTCGTCACTTTTCGAGTGACAAAAGTCTCTCCTCTTCTCGGACTTTCATGGTTAAAGAGGATTCCATTGCAAGCGAACATATTGTAGGCGTCTCTATAGTTGATCACTATCCAATAGGCGTAGAGTTTGGCACAGGCTGGAAAACACGATCACTCAATTAAGGTTGCAGAGGTTGAGGCACCTACCATAGGGGGAGCGAGGGTTGAAGGGCGTGGTTTCGGTTTGAGGTATTTCTTTGACATCGCCGTAGAGTTCGCTGGTGGAGGCTTGGTAGAATTTTGAGTAGGTTTCCAGGCCGCAGGTACGGATTGCGTCTAGGAAGATATGATATTTTTTTTATTAAAAACTTGTCACCATCTTCAGTAGTTTCCAGGTTATTGATTTTTTTATGGATGTATGTCGCATGTGTCAAGGTGTAGAATAGGGTGCAGAACTAATTTTAAAGACCGTGTACTGAATTTTCTCAAATCACCCTGTATATTTTTGTATCAACTCTCATAGATTTTTGCCAACTTACCCAGAAGCCTCAAAGTGCCCACAGCGTCCACCTCAGCCGTATACTCACTCAAATCAAACGAAACTTTCACGTGACTTTGAGCAGCTAAATTATAAATTTCCGTAGGTTTAACTCTGCTGATTATCTTCACAAGACAACTAGAATCAGTCATGTCACCATAATGCAAATAGAGCTTCCCTCCTGGAAAGATTTCGTTTGCAACAGACATCATCAGGTATCAAACTCACCCTTATGGGCGTAGGGATCATCACGAAGATGATCAATTCGCGTGGTATTGAAGGTACTTGTTCTTCTGATGATTCCGTGCACTTCGTAGCCTTTGTTAAGGAGAAATTCGGATAAATAGGAGCCATCCTGGAAGGATAAGCGTCCGCCATATAATGAACAATAAATGTTAAATTTAGGATTTTAACGAAAAGTTGATCAAATTCTTACAAAATGGCACAGGATTCATTAAATTTGGTTAATTCGTTCAAAATTTATATCATCTTAAATAATTTAATACATTGGATAAATGGAAAAACACAAAAATTCATGAAGAAAGAAGATCAAATTCTCTACAAAATGACGCAAGATTCATTAGAATCAGTCAATTCCGTAGAAAGTTATACCGTTTTGAAAAATTTGAACTTAGCCCAGAAAACGTGGCAAAATTTAAATTTCGTCACTGCAGTGGCCTTTATTGCCGACAATATTGACAGATATTTGTTTATTTACCTGTTATGAACTTAACCTCACATTACACCCTTTTTGTTGTTTCTTCTTATATCAACATATAAACCCAGTGAATTATTACATGTGTAATTAAAGTGTGCCATCGTACGCTCAGGTATATAATAATTAACAAAAAAAACCAACAACTTACCTGCCCATTAATGCCAGTAATTAAGGCCACTTTTCGATTATCTCCACTTGCCATTCTAGCGGACTTTTGCCAATAGTTAAGGACACAAAACTATCACTATTTCAACGTGGACACCGGATTTGTATTAATTTTTATCACTGTTATCTCGTTCAAATTGTGGGTTTATCATTTTGCCAAATATACAAAACCGGCCCCTTTGTTTTTATAGCAGTGTTCTAGATTATCGATATTTGATTTAAGATCAAATAATTATTATTATGCGTTACACTACACTGATAATCGATCGTAAATTTGGTCACAAATGTTCATTTATGTTCAATAAAGTCAACAAAATCTTCAAAAAACTGCTGAAATTTATGAAAATCGATAACAAATGTCAATTACAGATTCCCGTATTACCTTAACATAAACAAGACGACAATTGTTATGTCATTATGTCATTGATGTCAGATAGAGTCTTGAATAGACCGCCTGCAACGACACCGGAACAGTGCAACGTTGTCACAAATTGGTCAAAAGCTGAAAAAATATTCACTAGAGCTATGGCAATTTCTTTAAAAATATAATCCAATTACAATAATAGAATTGACAATTACCTTGAGTATGACAAAAGTAATTCAATACCTTAGATTATATTATAGATGATCTAAAAATACAACTCACAAAAGTAGTTCAATTCAAGTGATTGAATTATTTTTGGAAATGGAATTACTTTTTTATTACATAGTTGAAATAACATAGTACTATAATAGATATTATGTAGTTAGTTTGGTTGGTGTTTCCTCCCCCACCTTCTAACAAATAACAAATGAGATGCATATCTAATACATGTTCATTTTTTTTATGAATAGGGCGTGAAACACAACCACACCCACACCCTAAACCTCTCATGTTTTTATTAATTTTGGAAACAAAGTGAAATTCTTTTTCCTCGCCATGCCCCAGGACGATGCCGCAAAATTCATCGTACTCTCAAAATAGACAGAATGAAGACAATCCATGTGACCATCAAACCTTAATCTAACTGTCGGTCACGTGACTGAAAAACAATTTTCAACTATTAAAGTTCCGTCATATTCACATCAATAATTCAAGACTTCAATGGTAGAACAACAAAAGTGAAACTGAACGTCTCTTGCGAAAGTAAAATCACTTCTAAAGTACTTAATTGAATTATTCTGAAATTAAAGTAAAGTAATTCAATCACTTTTTAAAAGAATTCAATTATTTTTTGATGTAATTGAATTATTACTCTGATTCTGAAAGTAATCTAATTAATTTTTGAGTAATCAAATTACTTGCGATATGTCGAGACCAATTACTTATTATGACAACTTAATCTCAGTGATGTGAAATAACAATTACAAAACTTTTTGCAAAAAGTAATTAAATTAAAGTAGTTAAATTATAAAAAAGTAATTTGACTACATTTTCAATTATTGTAACTCATTCTTCGACAGCTCTGCTTGGAGGATATCCTTGCAAGTATAAGGTTATTATTATGAATGGAAAAAAAAGGAATAATGCTCAGACTTCTACCTTTTTTTCACTCAAACAAGGGTTTTATGAATATGGCTCATTGTGATTATACCACAGTTGGCTCGAAGATCAATTATTAGAAAATTCAACGAACAAAATGTTGGAATATCTCTCCTATATAACAACTGTTACTTTTAATAGGTTTTGTATGTGATATGTAGTATTTCAGTATTTCATATATATTTTAGAGTCCATTCATGACTTGGGCGTTATCTTATCTGATTCAATATACGGTTTTTCCAAGTTTTGTGAGTTATCATGGACTTTTGAAACCTCTTTCCGTTGATTGAGGTGTGAGCTGTTGTGGAGAAATATTATTCAGAATGCTATAGTCATCAGTTTTCCAACAGGATAAGGTAAGTTTTTAGGAAATGCTCTTAACATTTTTTCCTACTAACTAGCGGATATCGAGTTTTCCAAAACCCTTCAAGTTTATCTTGTCACTAGATGGGGCCCACAGGAACACCGTTACACATTCTTAGAAATTTCAAAAGGGTTCTTTTGTACTGAGATGTACTACATGACTTGACGACATACAGGCAACAAAGCACTAATTCTTGAGCATTAGCGTAATTCTTAAAGTTTGGAGCCATCGGGTCCTGCCTTCATTTACCTAATGATGCCAAACCCAAGGCAGGGGTTCTTCAGCCTACACACCATCATTTTCTTACTGATGATACAGAGTATCAAGAGCGAACTCATGGAAAAAGGCACCTCAAATCTTGTATCTGTAAAGCAATAATTTGGGCGTTATAGTGAAGTAGACAGACTCTCAACTGTTCTGTATCTAGTGCTAGCTTATCAAACTACAAAATGGACGACGGGGCGGAGTAGCATGAAGATGTCTCAGAATATATATTATTATACCCTCTGTGTGTATGAAGAAGTTGACGTGGTCCCGAAGAAAGCAGCCAGCCTAGGAGATATTTTACGATCATACTTTTGCTTTAAGGATAGAAGCAAAGTGTGTGAGTCACATATTTGAAACAGTACCCGAGAAAAAATGCAATACTTGCAACTCATTGCGAATCAATTGAAGGGTACGAGAGTAGAATTCGTCCAATATGAATGAAATGGTACAAAACTTCACGAAGAATATTGATCGAATTTCTACCTGGTGAAAAATCGTAAAATAACTTGTGTCCGAAACACTTGCCAACATTGCATACATGACAGATTGTATTGACGTTTGTCATTAACGTCAGGAATCAGGCTTCGTTAAGTTATCACATATACTTATAAGTTATCAGCATCAGCTCAATCACTAATCAGCTGTTTGTTTTCCACATAAACACAAATTTTGTGCACATAATAATAATCCATCCATAGAATTAATATTACTATTGAGATTTCACTTTTAAGTTTTCACCCATAATAGATACCCTGAATCCATCTAATCGTAAAACAGCAACACAATGAACTATTACCTTGTAGCGGTTGTGATTTGTTGCTCCATTTATGGGGCCCAAGTGAGTATTTTCCAACCTAACAAAATGTTCCTCATTTTCTCTATTTTTAGGCCCAATTCGACGATAAACGTTGCAAATGTATCTGCCCCAGCCTATCGGCTGTGACCAATAAAACCCAGGACAAAAGTCATACGGAACGGCTAATTCAAACCACCAATGACCCCCCGGATAGATGGTACTTCTATCAACCCCAAGTTACCCCATATTGAAATTTCCTTTGGATTTTAGCACATGTTATGTGGTGATGTATCCAAGAGTGGCGGATAAACTCAATGAAACGCAAAGTAGGGAGTTTTGCGCCAAATGCGAGTGTAAATATGAGAACAGGAACACCACGATTATACGATATGTGGTGATCATTGTGATTTGGGTTATCTCGATTTTGGTGGTTTATATGCTGTTTTTGATTATTTTGGATCCGTTGTTGAATAAGCGAGTGAAGGGTAATTATCAGGAGCATACCAATGAGGAGGTGAGTTGTGTGTTTATTGTTATTGCAAAACTTCCTGGATAAATTCCAGGAGGACACCCAACCCGGCCCAATGTCCCACAACATGAGTGCACGAGGAAATGTATTGAATCGGGTCAGTAATCAGCAGGATAAGTGGAAACGGCAGGTTAAGGAGCAAAGGAGAAATATTTATGATAGACATACTATGTTGAATTAGGTTAATCAACTATAAGTGGATATTATTAGGAATCTAATTGTAATAAACGTGCTAATTGTAGAGGATGTGGAGTTTTCAATTTTTACATAGACTGGTCTGCATCATGCTGTCCTGATTTTATCCTCATGGACTCCTTGGTTGACGGAGAAGAGAAACTAATAAATTTTGGGTTCTTCATGAAAAAAAACGCAACATTCAACGCGTTGAATGTCCAATATGATGATGGCCTTAAAATCAGAAACGTCGAATTTGTTGTGACAAGTACAATAATTATCATGACTTTTATCATAAGTTCCAGTATATTTCATTTTCTAAGCACTGATTCTGAGTCTTTCTGTGCTGTGCTGTATGAAATTGAAAAAATAGCCAACAGACATCTAAGGTAGTTTTTACTTGTAGATGTAGATAGATGTAGATTTCAGGTGAGGGTGGTAAGTACCACAGCACATTCTAGGCCACACAGCGGGCCCATAGCGCACCTCCAAGAGGAGCCTCCGGGAGGAGAGAAGTTGCTCTCTTGGATCATTGTCGTCAAGCCGTTAGCCATTCAGCATAGGTGTCAAGTCACAGCATTTAGCTTAGGCGACAACGTAGCCCAAGGGCGGTCCCTCTGACCTCCCGTATGCCGCAGTTCTAACTGAGGTGCTGATTGAGAACATCACCCAGTTTTAGTATTGAACATGCAGGATCCAAATTATTTAGGCTAATTTATTAACTTTTTGACTGACAGTAATTAATAATACTACAGCCTACTCAGTTCCATTAGCCATTGAGAGTGCCACTAAATACAGAACAGAAAATAAGTTCTGCTCACCGCGGGGATCGAACCGACGTCAATCAGAGCTAACGGTCTCTCAAGCTGGCGTGTTACACGCTCGGCACCTTTGAATAAAGAAAACAGTTTTTTTCTTTATTCAAAGCTCGGCACCGTAGCCCTAGTTTTTACTTGTTTGTATGTCTGTTTCAAGGATGTTGAAATTAATGGGCGAAGAAAAAGGGAAGATCACAATCAAATTCCCAGCTAATAATATTAATAGAGTTTATACTAGGTTCTATACGTCTTTCAAAATAAAATCAAATAAAAAATACGTCAAAATGATCACCTTACGTGGAAAATGTTTTGCTATTTATTATACAGGGTGGTCACTTTTAAATGGGTCTTAGAGGAACCGTAGATTCAAGACGTCAATATAAAGTGCGGCTCAAAAAGGTCCCACCCTTCTAATTTTTGAACCGTTAGAAATATTTGGACGGAATTTAGACGCACCAGACAGTGACAGTGACATTTTGAAAGAAAAAATAAAATGGTCTTTTCATGCTAATTTACCTTTGAAGTTCTAGTTTCTCAATTTTAAGTCAGATTTTTTTTTCAAAATGGCACCCAATTCCCGTTTTTGCATTCCCAGCAGTCACTACTGTGTTGAGAAATGTTGTACGTGCTCATTTATTGGGGATCCAATCTTCATATTCTTGTACATAAAGCGGTTTTGATGTTAGGGGGAAAGGACCCTTTTAAGCCACACTGTTTATTTCGTATAAATCAAAAATTCAAATTCATAAAATCATTCAAAAGATACAGGGTGTTGAGATTTAATTTTCAATTTCATACTCAATTCATAATTTTATCAGTATTTTGAAAAAAATAGCTCATAAATAAGTAAGGGATTTTTGGGAGCGAAAAATTTGAACCTAAATTTGGTTTCAAGGTTGCTTGTTGAGGACGTTAGTTACATAACTTTCAATGGAATATTTTCAATATAACTTTTTAGAAACCTAAAAAATCTGATAAATTGATTATCTCTAAGAATAAAAATGTATTAATTCTGGTTCAATATCGTTAAACCACTTAATCTTCAAGAAAATCAAACTTTAATGATTCGATACACACGGAATTTCTGTATTCTTATTCACATGTTAAATTTCTCTCAATACTCTCACAATAAAATATGAAAATCTAAAAGTCTTTCACTTTCAAGTAGTATGATAAACCATGATGAAACCCAAAACCTCGCCCAAACCTATTCAAAATTGGAAATAAAAAGAGTAAAACGTATTACGAAGATAACGATACATTTTACGACATGTGTTTTAATGGCAAAATTGCAGTGTTTTGAGTGCTTAACAAAACTAGATAACAGCACACAGAGTGTCCCATTTGAAAAAAATTGAGTTTCTTCGTCTCTAAATTCGCTAAGTTGAGCCTGCTGTAGAAAAAACCCTAGATAAATTATAGCGATTCTTTTTTCAAACATCAATTACTTTGACTCTTACATTGAAAAATACGCATATTAGCAAGATCCAGTTTCGAATCTTTTGTTTTTGTAGCTTATTTACCAACATGATGTTTTTTCCCTAAATTTTAATAAATCCTCGATAGCCTGACAACACTGCACGTTCTGGCAAATAAAACCACTGTATCATACGTAGAATATTACGCTTAATCCAAATCTCTAATCAAAAGTTGGGGTTGCTATTTAAAAAAAGTGTATTTTTTGATGCCACGGTTTCCTAGAACACTCTGTTGCACAGTAATATTTTTAAATTGTGACCCTATAAGTTTTGTCTGGAAAAATTTTTCCTATCTCTTTTGATAAGGGAGAAAACGAACTTCCACACACTAATGCGCCACCCTGTATAAGTCTATTTTTTAACGATTCAATTAATTTTTGGTGGGCTAAACCTCCGATATATTAATTGCAAATGGTTACAAAAAATGGTTCCTTCACTTTTTCTTGCTTTACTCACCCCCTCCTTTTTATGTTAATTTTATGTAATTTTTTAAATAATAATAGGGGAGATTTTTCCATGTGAAGTACCGAGGCTAATAACTTTTTGTCTTTTGGTATAGGTCCATTAAGACAAAATTTGCGCTAATTTTGGGTTTTGACGTGACAAATAAAACAAGGTGAGAAATGTCAAATAATGTTTATTCAATCCTAAAGCAATGTGCGCAAAAAAAAATCAGTGACCCTCTCAATATCAAAACGTTACAAATACAGTATTGCAAAATATCCGTTAGTATTTACAGCGTTGAAAACAATTGCTTATTAGTTATTGCGGAAAATATTGACTCATGCATTAAATGTCGAGTGAACAAGAACCTCTAGGAAAATACTATACACTATCATCCATATGTACATCCCACGTGCCCGTCTAAAAGAAATTCCACTAACAAGGCCTGGCATTAGTATGTACAGTACTAAAGCGACAGTACCAAAGCACTTTGGTCGTTGGTTTTTTTGGTCTAATCTAGAAAAATATATTCCGCCTTACAGAAGTAGATATGTATTAAAGACAATTGGACCACAATTACAGTCTTACAGCTAGAAACTAGTTCTAAGTTGGGTAACAGAGAAATTATTGGACGGTATTGCTAACGGAAACCAACGTAAAAAGAATCAGTCGATATGAGAAACTGTGCTACATCTTTGTACATGTTGGTCCACAGTGGAGGACAGACAGGCTACAGCCATTTCTTCCTGAGGCTATTGCCTCTCCTCCCCCACATTAGGTTGTATCATACAATGGTACCTTGCAGCTGCTGCGGATCTGTGCTGCAAGTCGGTAATGTAGCCTGCGACGTACTCATCATTGGCTCGATGAACGACGGAGTCGATAAACCCATAGGTGGAGCTCCTATGGACTGCAAGCTCAACGTACTGCCCGAATGCAGCGTTGGAGGGCCTCCTCCCAGGAGGGTATTGGGATTGATTACCATTGCAGTATTGCTTGATATAATTGGCGGACTGTTTTCTTCTGGAGGCGTCACCTCCAGCCCTATACTATCATTGAGGGCGATTTTTATGGGGTTTTGGTACGTGGTGGAGAAGTGGGAGAGGCCGATGTCCTCCAGGCTACTCTTTCTGCGGGGGTTGCCAATGTTCGGCAATCCTTGCCTCAAGGAGTTTGATCTATAAAAGTCATTTATGACATTACACTAGCTATAAACAAACCTTCTTAGCAGAATATCGTCAATAACACGCAGACTATTACTCCTGCCTCTCTGGTAAGTGGCCACAGTAGGACTCTCAGGCAGGCTAAGCGAATTACTCTTGGTGGTAACCAAAGGTGGTGGTCTGGGTGATTGGTAGCCACTCAACCCCAGTCCTGAACCTCTGCGGTTGCTGTTCCCACTGCCCATCTGCTGGCTTAGGTTCTGCGAGCAAAAGCTGATGTTGGATTTGCGCCTGCTGTTGTGGCGTTCGAAAGTTTTCTGAGCGGAAAACGGACTGGGACGGACGAGGTATCTGGAAATTTGGTCAATCCGTTCAATTATGTGAATATAACATTTCCAACATTCAGGGCCTGTTTATGAATCGAACTAACCCCTGGGTTAATGCAATAACCTCAGGACAACCTCAAAATATTTGATATTTGTTCATTTGGCAGTGGCTAAGTGGACCCAGGGTCAGCTAAACCATGGGTAAACTCTCAATAATTGATAAACAGTGCCTTGACGAAACAGACTCAATCAAAGCATTAGTTTCAAAATAAAAAAAAGACAATCGTCTAAATCGCTTGGACTAACATTTTGCAACCACACACGTGACAATCTGGAACTGATACGATGGCGGGTCACGTGGCTAAGGATGTAGTCCAGTTAAAAATTGGTTTCAGCCAGTTAATTTGTCGATGGAGAAACTGATTGATATTTCCGAGCTGGTCATATACAGGGTGCTTTAGGTTAGTTTAGCAAGTAGTAAAAAGTTGATGTTTTTGCTCACATTATATCGCCTTCTTCGAGCTTGAGGTCACAGCTAGGATTGATGATAACGTAGGATAAACTGTTGCGCTTCTCACTGACATCATTATAGTCCATTGTAGGCAAGTTGAGACTCTCCATCCTCGACCTCACAAGATTGGCGATTTCTGCCCTTTCAATTTGCTGATCATGGTT
This sequence comes from Orchestes rusci, assembly GCA_958502075.1. Taxonomy (NCBI): domain Eukaryota; kingdom Metazoa; phylum Arthropoda; class Insecta; order Coleoptera; family Curculionidae; genus Orchestes; species Orchestes rusci. The sequence continues at coordinate 32,286,277 of OY293311.1, forward strand.
GTCCTTGGCCTCATCTGCCATGTTCACCGAGTACTACAAGAAAAGTACTTTGAAACAATCACCTTCAAAGAGGTGTCCACTACGTACATACCCTAACGTATCAGTGTCAATATGTCTATATCTATGTTTATTAAAGCAGTGCATCTAGAGATATAAAAATATACCGATCGATCTCGTCCGAGGGCAATCTTTGAAAATGGAGTGTAAATTTATTTTTATCAAAAGAGCAAAACGGCTTACCATGGAGCTCCTGCGGTTGGCGCATCCCAAGCAGTTGGTTCCCTCTTTCGGCCGATAGGTGACCCCCACTCGGTCCCCTCCCAGGTCTTCGTCAAGCTAAAGACGCATGCTCTATAGACAAGCTCTATACTTCAGTTGAGTACATTCAGATAAGCATGCGGAGAGCTTTGGACATGCTTCGGGTGTATTTACACCACTTACAAGTACAATCGGTGACCACACTCAAAGTGCACGTTTATATCGAATGATACTCACCGATGGGACTCGTACGCAGCTCGACCACGTCGAACTCGGTATACTCACATGAGAGGTATCTGTAATGGAGGTGTCTTGGGTGCGGTAGATCCCAATGGGAATCTCGCATGTGGTAGAACACAGTTTTTGGTACAATCTGCCGTAGGTGCGAATCCACATGTCATCCTTGCCGATTTTCATCTGGAAATTCATAATTAAGCTAGTGCAACAGATGTGACCAACTCACCGAAGTCAAAAACCCACTGCCAGGGGCCTGGTCCACCCCTAACAACAACCGGACGAAGGTAATGACGTAGTCCTTGACAAAGGCTTGATAGAGTAATGTATCCAACATGCTGGCACTAAACACACTCCCTGCGGCAAAGGGGAGGCGAAACATGTAAGAAATATGCGAACCTCTCTCCTTCTCCTTCTGAAACTTCGTCATCAACTCCAATAAACTTCGTGCAAACCTACCTTCTCCATCTTGGACAGGTGCAGGGCGTACTTGTCGTGAGCCCTGAACTGCATGAACCTCATGTTGGAGCTCTGGGACAGCTCTGTAATGCTTTTAATGCTCGGGAAGAATCTACAATATGCTTGACTAAGGTAAACTCAGTTTTGTTGGACTTAACTCACTTGAACATAGTCTGCACCGCCACGATAGTGTTGCAGTCACTCAAGGAGTCCTCCTCTGCTGAATTGGACAACTCCTTGTTGACCACCACCACGTTCTCCGCAAGCGATATTCCTGCCCTTAGTAGATCATCTAAACAATCTATTGAGCCAAGCATCCAGTATATAAGAGGAAAGTAGGAGATGGAGTCTAGGAAGGCTATGTCAGGCCGCCGTTCCAACAGCAGGATGATGGGGTTGAGCGAGGTTTTAGGCCTAAAATGTGCTCGCAAAGGGATGATGAAGTTGTAAATGCCATTGGAGGCATAGTCTGCAGCAAGGATGATGGTTTTATTTTGCCACTGGTACTCCCTTGCGTTTCTGTGGATGAAGATTAGTTGTTGTGGTAGACAAGATACAAGAGGTACCTGTAGTTGCAGTGCTCGCACACTTGCGCCAGCTGCAAACAACACAGCTGTTTCTTCTCCTTGAGCAAGTAGCACAACGTGGGGCTCACGCCAATGTAAGGGGATACCGGGGGAAACCCTTTGACGATACTACAAAGAGGTGCGCAATTGATTACCAGGACTGAGCCGGGGTAAGTCATGCCGAGAAGGGACTTACCTAATACATTCATCATGCCATGCGGGTAAGTCGTAGTCCAGAGACTCAGCTGATAGACTGGACCTGGGGAGTGCAGGGATGAGGACAAAGGTGACAGAAAAGTATAGTGCCTCTAAATGGATGGTGCGCAAGCATACATGCGTTTTTGACTAACTTACGCGATTTTCTCGCTGGGCGATCTCCAAGGGACGTCGTCGTCTAGTTCGTCTTCGCTTTCGTCCGCCTCGTCCGCGTCCACATCTTGCGGACAGATGTTCAAGGTGCTGCCGGTGAACATGTCTGGAACAGGCAAGATACTGGGCCTTCTGGAGTTTCTCCTTTGATTGATGGCTTCAGGACACAACAGATTGGGGTTGTCGGTGCGCGGAATGTCCAAGTGGTTGCCCATTATAGACATGTCCACCGATATACTTCCTGTGGACTCTTTCAGACATTGTTTGGAGTCGCTTATGTTGGTATTAACTAGAAATTAACCACGTTTAAACCACCATCAATCATACCCGTGGAACATTCAGATGAAATGGAGCAACATCGACCGTTTGGATGACAAAGCCAAAGCATGCATGTGACACTCACGGACACAAGTGGGCACTTGCAGTAATAGTTGAGGAGGAGAGGTACCATCTTTAAGCTGCAACCCCATGGGTTTGTCCATGTCCTTGGCCTGAGGAGTGTTCTGGCTGGACACGCTGAACGAGGAGTTTTCCTCTTTTGTGATGCTCAGGTAGTAGCAGGTGTCGCTTTTCTTCATGATATGTCGAGGTCCAGGGTTCAGCAGGATGGTTTCTTCGTAGAACTCTGGCAGTTCCGCGGGGCGCACTCCCACAAGTGCCACTCCGAACCTATATTATGTTTAAATACATGATAGGTGATTGTTAATGAGAAACTCACTTTCTATGCGAATGGAAACTAGCGTACGTGAAACTCTTGCCCTCGTACTCGCCAAAAAACCTGCTGTCGCCCAGGATTATGTGGTAAATTTCATTTCCAGAACATCTGCCGTATAATCGCTGCCATTCTTCCTGTGATTGCTGGCCTTCCCTGTAATTTGTTGTGACAATCAATCAAGTGTTTCGTTTGATATGGAAATTTGTCCGCCCTTTATTTATTATTAAGACACTCACTGTCCCCTCGAAGTATGCAACAACAAGGTAACCAAAGTCGAAGCCCCAGGACAGGTGCAATTGTTAGCCAGAAGGGCATACTTGAACTCGTCCTCGCAAACGACAAATTGTGCGAATTTCACGTGAAGTTTGTTTTCCGGTCGAAAAATTTGCACAAATTGGGCCACATTGGGGGCGTAGTCCTTCACCGCCCAGCTTCGCAGGATGGTGTGTTCATCCTGGAATTTCCTGCTACATTAGTTAGTTGATGATAAAGGCAACTTACAGCTGCAGTTTTGTCAGCATAGTTTCTAGCAGCTAGGATGAAGCATGCTTTAGCTTCGTTCATGCGTGCTCGGACTAGGTCTCCATCTTTTAAGCATGAGCCTTGAATGTAGATTACTCGTTGGGCCCAGATGGGTACCTAGAAGATCAAGAAATACCTACCATAAAACATTTTTTTATCTCTAAAATTATAATTGAAAAAAATCAGAAAACGCCCGCTTATATATAGCGAACCAGAAATCCCAAATTAGTTAAGATGGTAAAAAGACATCTTTCTAGCAAATGAAGTTGATATCTCAGTCAGAAGAATGAACATTGTAGAAAATCACAAATCGCCTAATAAATCCCAAGTCAAAAATTATTCCAAAATCAAGGTACTATACCCACCTGCAAAATCATCCTCATGGTAGTATCCAGCTCCATGGGCGACAGCAGAACTACATAAAAATCCTGCAACAAAGGATGAGCATAGAACTCATTTAAAAAATCCATAATGGTATCAGCATGCAGGTTGGTACTGCAAACCACAACGTGTTTTTCGCTTTGGGCACGATGGGACGAATAGGAACCACCCAGCTTCTGGCGTTCCATCCAAGTGAATGCCAATTGTTCAAACTGAAAATTCCAGATTAATCCACGAGTCAATACAGTCAATAATATAGCTATTATTCCCATATTTTAGAAGGAAGGGAATATTAGCCCTTATTGCGAGTAATACTACTCAATTTACTACTAGTTTATTTATTTGAGATTTTTAATGAACAACTTTATTCATTGTCTGCAAGAGGGAATAAAATGACATTATATTGCAACAATCACAAGTATAAAATTGGTCGTAAATAAAACGGATTTAACCGTGCACGTACTTGTGTGGGTAGTACTATTAAAGCTACACAAATCATTATAACCATGTAGACTTGGGAGGGCCAAATGTCTGGAACAAAATCTCCGTACCCCACTGTGGAAAAGGTTACTACAACGTAGTACGTGGCTTGGAATATGTTGAAGTGTCGATGTCCTGCTCGTTGGAAATGTTGTATGCCGCAAACGCTAAGCAAAAATTGTTTTAACTTGGAAATGAGGAAAGATGGGACTTTGTGGGTATCAATAAAATTTAACTTGGGCTAAAGTTTGGAAAAATGCAAAAATTGTCATGTTAAAAAAAATCATAACTTTAAAACGAAATGAGATAGGACATAAAATTTTCCATCAGAATCACTGAAAAAATATATCATATATTCAATAAAATTTTTGGAAAACGTGAGTCAAAGTTTTCGTTAGAAAAACTGTCGTGTTGAAAAAAAATCATAAGTCAAAAAAGAAGTGAGATAGGACTCAGCAATTAATTCAGAATTAAATTTTTCATTAAAACCAAACAAATATACGGGATGTTTGAGAAAAAATTATTCATACCTGGTAAAAACAAGACAAACCAACGTAGCCGACAAAATAGTCAATTGCTGCGACAAAGCAGACTGTGATTTCTGCATCGCCCTATGCAAATCGTTCTGAAAAAAATCAAATTAAATTTTCCTCCAACAACACTTACTCCAACTCACAAACATATTCTCCAAAGATCGCTTTGCTAGCCAACAATTCAAAAAGACCGGAATGAAAAGCATTCTTAGTGGCGGATAAAAAATCTGGAAATTGACATTCAAAACATGTTTTTTGTGGAATTTTATACTCACTGTACATAGAAATGGCACTGTATTGACGATTTCCAAGAAAAAGTGGAATGTTAGCACCTGTTGCCAAATATTACCCTGAAACAGACGGTTTTTTTTTCAAAAACCTTCTTGTTTTTTCTTTTTAACATTGTTTAAGTTCATTTAATTTTTTTCAAGAAATATATTTTAGGAAATTTCGAAGTCTTTGTTTATTAATTATGGAGGTGGATACTATACTTTGAAGTCCTTCTTGATTAGGTACTTGTCGAGTCGAGGTAACTTTTAAGGTAACTTTTTTCGTTTTTTTTTAAATTTTTTTTCAAGATCCTAATCTAATTCAGTTCATCCTGTAAAACTACAAAATTTGTTTAAAAATCTGTGTATGGTTTTTTGAGTCTTTGTTAGTGACTTATGTTTGGCTTTCAAGGCTTTCAGGGGAGTGTTTCGTCATTTTTTAATTTTAAAAAGTTTTGAAGACTGATGCTTCAGTTAGTTCAAATAAACTGATGAGAAAGTAGTTTTTCGTCCCAATAATTTGTCTGTAGTGGATTCTTCGTGGTTCAGGAACGTGGGAAATGAAAAGAATACACTATTTGGATGGCCAACGTTTCGCAAAATTTATTTTTGCATCATCAGCACCCTAGGTTCAAATGTATAGAAAACAGTCACAATGCAAAAATAAATTTTGCGAAACGTTGGCCATCGAAAATAATGAACTCTTTTCATTTCCCACGTTCCTTAACCTCAAAGAATCCACTAAAGATTCTAAAACCTTATAGTAGACTTATATTAGCGTTTTGTATCCTCTGAATCAGTTATGGTGGTTAAAATTGACTTTTTTTTTACTTAAAGATCTTTTGAGAATGTTTTAAGGTTACTAAACATACAAAAAACACAATAAAAGCTTTTTGTCAAAACAATCAATAATTTTTTTTTCTTTAAATTTTATCTACATCAGTTTATGAAGCTTTAAAATAAATGACGTATTTTAAACTCTTGATTGCGTTGAAAAAAAACAATCTCTACAGGACTTTTTAGAAAATAATAACCTCATAAATTTGAAACAAGACAGGGAAAATGAGTTGATTTCGTCTATTGTCTGTGGGTTTGACAAAACAAATACAAACGAAACATAAATTAAACAATGAATAATTGATAATAGCTCAGCCAAAACCGACTTTGCTAGTTTCTAACGGAATGTTTTGCATTATTAATTTTATTCCTGTCCTACTATAGTAGGACAGTGAATTTTTAATACATTTTAAAGTCGTACCTTATATCCTAAATAGGTCAAGAGTAGACTTTCAATCAAACTGATAACAGCCAAAAAAACCTGCACCGACCACAACTCAATGGGTCGATTCACCCATAAAATCGCATCCCAATTGATAATGGGATTTTCCTGGAATTTTTCCTCGGTCAGTGTGGCCGACATGATGTATTCGGTCTTGTTGCCCGGGACACAGCCATAACTGGAAATAACCAGTAATGTAGATGGTATAATATTACGAGTCAATCATTCCCCAGGAATAATAATAGGGCAAATGGGCATAACGACTATTAATTATTACCTCGTCACTTACCATGTTGCATATGTAGGATCCTGGTCCATAATCACACGAATGATATACAGCAGACATGATAGAAGTTTCAAAAATAAGTTCACTATGCGGATTCTTAGACCTGGAACATGGAAAATTCGATTTAATGGTCGTTATTGGATCTAATGTGATCAGGGCTCTGGAATGGGAAATCTGGAGTGGTTTTGCTGGATTAGGATTTAAGTAGATCCATGCAGATTTTGGAACATGTTAGTTGGAGTGGAATAAGTACATTTTTTTTCCAGAAATAACAAAGAGACAAACCGGACATCATTAGGAAGAGAAGATGATGATAATTTCTGATTGAGGATGATTAATCGGAAATTGAAACGTTGATCAAAGACATAGGTAATGGTCGTTGACAAAGTAGATATTATTAAATCATTCGCTCATAAGTTAAAGTATCGATTTAGCATACAATTCTGGAGATTTCACTTCAATGATAAGTTTTCTAAGTGGAAATAATGATTTTATCAGACTTCACGAAATCACGGTTTAATGAGCAAAAGGTCACGATGGGTGATTTTGGTTTTATACACGTCCCCTAAGCATGCGCAAAGAAATAAAAATTAATCAAAAAATATATAAACATAAACATATATATTCTGAAAATCTGTGACAGAATTTATCAAATCTTTGTAAGTTGACAAGAATGTGACCCTCGCTCCAAAAGTTTGTAAAAGACATTTTCCTACTCCAAACCACAATGAACCATCATAAACTCATTCTTCCATAAATAATGCAGGAATTAAGTGCGGCCCCTATCCATAGGACACTAAACTGTGGAAACATTATTCTTCAGGGATCTAAAGAAATTGGGCCAGACAAATAGCAGCCAACGTTTGAAAAATTCAGCCGTGTTTCCTGTTATATTATTCTATTTGCCATTAACATGAATAATCAATGTTGCATACTTACTAGATCTTTGGTTTTTTACAAAATATATGTGCAGACGTTCCTTAATGGTATTTTCATTGACGTAGTATTCCACTCGAACTCTGAAATGGAAAATTTACCAATAAATTTAAGTTTATAGATCATCCTGTTGTAGTAATTTGTCACATTTAAGCCATTGGTCATTATGTCTAGAATTAATTTAATCAACGTCATTTTGCGTAAAAGTGTCCAGCCCGTTCTGGATCGATAATCCAACATCGTATTTCCATTTAATTAAAGGAATATGACAAACAGTCCGTTGTAGCTCTCCAATTATATTATGGATTATGGGACACTTTTTTAAATGACTGATAAATGTCAGGCAGGACATTTTAGATGTCTGAAAGCCGTCCTTGAACATTTTGGATACTCTTCAAGAAAATGTATCTTGGAAAGTTACCAAACATTTCTGTAGATGCTCAAACATTGTAATAAATGTTTTCCATTTTGTCAATGTATCATTGAACATTTTTGACGCATGAAGTTGAGAACATGGGCAATATGGCCCATGTCACTAAAGGCATAAAATTTTCTTTAGGTCACAAAAAAAATATACAAATTTCATAGAAAAATGGAGTCAACTCTAAAACTACAAGTGATAGACGATTGCGGTTTTCATAAAATTGTCTATCAAAATCTTAAAAAAGTATAATGATAACCAGATCAAACTCAGACTATCACTTCAAATTTTATAAACTCAAATGCAAAATAATTTGAAAACAACTCTTTTCAGACATAAATTTCAAACTGTCAATAAATCTCAATTATCTCATTTTCTCCCGTCACGTTTTATACATCAAGATGGATACAACTCTCCCGGGGATCCTCCAATGCAAGATATAAATCTTTCCTCCAATTGGGCCCATCCAATAAATAACATCTTATTTCCAGACAAGATAGATCACCGTCCATAATTGGAGAGAGTACGATCTTACTTTAAATGAACTGGATGATGCCAGATTATCTATCGATATATATTTTACGACCTGTTTAATGTTATGTATCGATCAGAGTTTTATCGTTTTCAATTAAACTGAATGGATTAATGAATTGGAGTGGCGACGATCTCCGAAAATCAATCACCTGCAGACGTGTGCCCAATCTGCCTCCCTTTTGACGTCATTCTTTGACGTCATGTTTGTGACGTTGGGAGTTCATTTATCGCTTTAAAGTTGCCGAGTTTCCAAATGGCATGTTTCATTAGAATAATGCTTTCAGGTTGTAATGACAATGGAGGTCACGTTATTTTATTGGATAACTGTTAGGTAGTTAGAATTCACTGCAGACCCGAATGTATTCTGGAATATTCTTGAAGATTTAGAACCATCCGCATAATTCCAAAATGCTTCCCAGAATTTTTGTACACGGTTTCAAATAGCTTCTAAAATGTTGTACATAAAATCCGAACATTTGTAAATGTTCGAGACATCTTGGAAACGTTCCATACATTATAGAACATTTCAGGTCCATTCTTGGTACCTAAGCTTGACATTTATTCTACAAGGACTAGAGAATGTTCCAGTCACTTTGCAAATCTTCCTGTCTTTACAAAAAACATTCTAGAATGTTCCAAGATTTTGAATGTACCTACTCACTATAGAATATTTCAGAGTATACATTTTATATTTTTCTCTTAGGTGTCATACCCTCTAGACTATTTTAATGATGCCACGACTCCAACTGTTTAGATGTTTTACCAACAGTCCAAAGAACGTTTAGACATAATATTTTGGATTAATGTTGGAGATTCTGGTTATTTTAGATACTTTTTTCAATGGTCTCTGAAGTGTCTAATAATTGTTTAGAAAGGATTCTACAATAGTTTACATGTCTGAGAATACGTTTCAGGTTATTCTGGATATTTTAGAAAATCTGAAAATTTCCAAGAATCAGATCTAAGTAAAAATTGACAATTTCTGGATAAAAACTTGAATGCCAAAAGAGATAACCGATTGCTGTTTTCACCAGTCGATTCGGCTCTAAATTCCCTTTCAAATTTGTCAACAAAATTTACAGGGTGTTTTGGTAAAAATGGGGTCAAAGCTGAGTGAAACAAACATTTCTAGAAAATACATATCATAACTTCCTCTCGATCCAGCAGTAAATTTCCTATAAATATTAAATTTCCTATAAAAATCATCGACATACATAAATCATATAAATAGAGTTTGGACAAAAATCGCGTCAAAGCTTCGAATTCTGAAAATGGATAGTTTCTTTCAAAACATTCATAGCTCGGAAACCAAAAAAAAAATTAATTGCGGTTTCCACTATTCGATTAAGCACAAAATCTCCTTCTAAAACCAACAAGAAAGTTATCAGAAGACCCAGAGGTGAAAGTTGTGAGAGATGAGAAAATTGTTGTTCGCATGAAACAATACATCATCATGTCATGAACTAAAACACTTGAAGCTTTTGGAACATTCCATAGACCTTGAAACGTCTGGTTGTCTCAGGAAGAACTGAGAAGATTTCAGATGACTGGACACATTGGTAGCTTCCGATAATAATTGAAGATCAAAATTTTAATGTTGAAAAAATGGCCATCGTGTTCCCTCAAATTATAAAGCCCCTCGAGCAGCAAAAAACCATGATTTTTCCTCATAAATCTCACGAGAGTGGTTATAAAAATGATTTCCAATAAGAATTCAGAGCACGTTTCCCTGATACAAGACGGCTTGAAAAAGGTGATTTTGTCCCCGATAAAATTACGACTATAGACCGCGCTGTCAACAGATAATGAATGAATCAAATAATATAAAAAGTGACAATCATACTCTATCAAATTGTGATAAAATGTATATCTAACCTCGGTATGCGATCGTAACTATCCCAACTGGTCAGACAATTGTACGAGGAGTATCTACTGGATGAACCCATCACTGGATTATGGTATCACGATGTTGATGGTTCACGCGAACACGCCTCATATTCGAACGGTCAGGCGTTCGACGCTCTACTGCAGAACAGTCGCTGTTCCGACGTCGACGCTACTCCAAAGTGGGAGAAAACCACGTCCCTGCTTCGAATACACACGCACCTTTATTTTTTTTATTTTGTTACACCTGCGGTATTGTTATTTGATACAGGATTGGATCGGAAACAGGAATGTTCCTTGACTTTTTTGGGCTAGAATGTCTCTTAAGTCATCTAAAAAAAGTGGATGCGTTTTAAAGATAGCAGGAATCTTTATGAGCCTTCCGAAATATTCTAGAACATTTTAGAATGTTTACAAGTTTTCATAATTTTTTTAAATTGACAGATAAATACACCAGAACCTATTCTAATGATTTAAGCATCCTTCCATATTTGTTTCTCACAAATTGAAAATTAGAGAAACATTTTAGAGCTTTTAAGAATATTTTATAATGTTCTACAGAGACTGACAATGACAATGATTTTTGACTTGATAGAATATTCCAAAAAACTCTGGATCGTGCTTTAAATTATTTGAAAAATCGTTGTTTGAGTGGGACACATTTTAATACGACGGGAACATTTTAGAGCTCCCCATAATCTTTCAAAACACACTGTATATTTTGGAACGTATTCAAGGTATCTAATTTAAAAAAGTCTTCAATGGGCGAGGAATGTTTTTGAAATTTCAGAAACATTCTAGAGATTCCCAGAATGTTTTGGAACGTACTTTATTCGTTCAAAATCATCTGAAATTTTCTTTAGTATGGAACATTTTAGATCTTCTCAGTGCATTTCAGAATGTATTTTAAACTTTTGGAACCTATTTAAAGTCATCCAAAAAGTCCTTTAAGGTGCGAGGAAAGTTTTTCACATGCCAGGAACATTACACAGCTTCTCAAGTCTTCTAGAACATAAATTTGAAATCATCTGAAAGGTTCTTTAGTATGTGTGGAACATTCTAAAGCTTTCCAGAACGTACTTTAGTCTTGGACTGATTGAAAGTCATCTAAAAATGCTTCGATTGACAAAGAATGGTTTTGGAAAATTCTAGAGATATTCAGAACATTTCAGAATTTATTTAAGTCTTTTAAAACCTATTTTAGAGTCATTTAAAAAGTCTTCTAATGTGCGAGGAATGTTTTTCTTATTCCAGGAACATTATACAGCTTTCCTGCACATTTCGGAACGTACTTCCGTTCTCTTGAACATATTATTTAAAATCATCTGAAAGGTTCTTTCCGTGTGGAACATTCTAGAGCTTTTCAGAGCGTACTTTAGTCTTTTAGGCAGATTTAACGTCAACTAAAAATGCTTCAGTTGACAAAGAATGGTTCAATTTACGAGGAACGTTCTTAGGATAGCTGGAACATTCTATGAATTATTTTGAGAAAGAGTCTGAGGAAAACTAAATGAGGCAACATTTTAGATATTTGACGAAGATCTATCCTCAATCATCCTCCAATCAAATCCTCTCACCTCTATTATTGAGGTTACTAAACAGAACTCTATTGTGGGGTATTTATGAAGCAATAATTCATTCTCCTCGCATGGCACAGCATATTCGAACCGGATTTCTTCTCCAGATGTCGATGGAACGTTGCCAGTCTCGTAAATTATCCAGAATTGAGGAAATTGCGATCCGGTTACGATGTGGGAATTTTGGAAGGCGTGTGTGACGCGACAAACTTGAGAAATTGGATTTCGATGGCTGAATTGGATCTGGTTGGGGATTTGTGATTGGAATGAGATTCCAGATTGTTCTGAATCAATAAGGGATAAATCTGGAGTTTACAATGTGGATGTCGTTGTCGACTGGATTATGAAAACAGTGCAAGTTTGAAATATTTTTCAGTCTAGTTAGAGGGTGGGTATCATGATCAATCAAATTATGAATAATGTCATGCAAAATCTCATGTCACTCGCTTCTTTTTTCCAGCAAAACTGGATCAAAAACATTGACTGAAAAGTCAACAAACCCCGACCAAATCCAGGTCAGCAATTGTCTGCATTCGAACGTGTCCGCTGTTCATAATTAATCGAACTCAGACAAGAGTTCTATTTTGAGGTGGACGCATTATTTATGATCCAGAAACTGAAATACCTGGTGATCCAGATAGATGGGGCACATTCTGACCTGGGGTCAGCTGAGGACGGGAATCAATCAATAGTTTAGCGTCGGTGTATCGGGTTGAAAGAATTAGAAAGTGTTTTGGAGGAATGTGAAGAAGTTTCAGGAGTTTAAATTGGTTTTGGATTTTTTTATATTGAATGGATAAATGTGTCTATATCAGATATTTTCAAAAATCTCCCCTTGATATTGTATGGTTTTCAAAAACATCAGTATTTGGTTGAACGATTATTATTAAAAAATGATTGAAGAAAGTCTTCCTCGAATAGAAAATTTATAGAAAAAAGCGTTTGGATCATAAATTTTCAAAAATCTGCCCTCGATCTTGGATACACCAAAATAATTATATTTACATAATTACAGCACCTTGGTATCTGTAAGGCTACTTCATCAAGGCTATCTGAAGGTGTCAGAGGTGGTCGTTCAAACAGTCTACTTGGAGCTAAGGTCAGCGAACTACCCAAAGGATATCGATGAAGAATGGTCCCTCTTCTATGATTAGTTTGGTGATTCTGTCGCTGTTGTTGCTGCTTGAACTGTTTCTTCCTTTTATCCTCTTCCTGGGCTCGACGAAGATTGTGCAGCCGGAAGAAGTATAAAGACATTCTAGGAGAGGAGGTGTTAAGATGGAGGTCATGTGTGGAGACTCAATCTTTACGCTCGTGGAAAGTTTTATGAGATTTGGCAGGAGATTTGAATTTTATTGCCGGCAGTTAAAGCAGGATATCTCTTCCACTTCACGGGCGTTTTATTTTTCAGATGGAATGAAATGTTTTGTACTGGATTTGTAGGCATTTTTGATCTTTAGTTTCGTATTTTTATTGTTTTTTTTCTGTATTCTCTTAGTTTATTTATTTGATCGTTATTTGGGCGATGTTGCTTTTTTTGTTCCTCTCAAGGTAATGTTAATAAGAGGGCTTCTGACAATATAATTAATTATACAAAATTGTAACAAGACACATAAACAAGATCAAAACAATATGAAAATTGACTATAGATATTATGATTGATGGAAACATTCAATTTACGAAAAAGATAAATTCCATAACTAGAAGAGATATCGGTCTAAATTCTTCGATAGTAAATTTTTCAGGGAATCCTTAGGAATGGATGAACAAATAAACAGGGTGACCTGGAAAAAATTGTAATCGGCCTTTAAAATGGATGCTACAAATATACAGGGTGATTTGAGAGAAAATACCAAAGACGGTCTTTGAAACAAAATATCTACCGAGAACAGAGACATAAGGATTTGAATCTCTTTACAGTGAACTTTCAATGAAAATCAACAAAAAAAGCAAACAAAAGAAGACAACAAGCATATGAGAAAACACTACAGATTAGAAAAACCTAATAAAGTATAAACGACGTTATTTTTTTAAATTTTTTCGAAAGCAGGGTGAGCGTTAATTTGAGTCCCACACACATGTATCCGATAAAAACACATACAGATAACCAGTCCATTTATTTTCCAAGTAATTGATTGGGGGGACATTTTAATGAGCTGGATGACCCCCCATGTCAAATACAAACAAACCAACCACTTTCGTCGTAAATACAATGAATAAATAATAAACAATACAGCTGATAAACTAAAATCAATCCAGCTCAACCCCTTCGATAAAGTCCCAGTTATCTGTACCATGTACCAACATCCAGGGTACCTATTTTATCCAGAAATCACATCTCGAACCACAAATCGACAGTTTCGGAGGCGCGCCGGCCGTTCATTCAGAAATCTGGCATCACGCGTCCGGCACATAACTGAAGCCGCCATCCAGAGTTTCGTGTTGCCAGGGAACAGAGAGGCGCGCGCATCTGCTGGATCTCCCACCAAATGGATTTTCTCACGTGGTCGAGATGAATCTGGTGATGCTAAAGGTCGGGGCGCTTGCGCAAGATTGTGACGATGATGGGTGTGGGGGTGGTACGTTGGAGGACAATGACAGGAGGTTTGGACGAAATTAGATAAGGTTTGGGGGTGTGTCGTTTGAATGTGGTTTGGGGATGGCAACTTGATGTTTTGCTAGAGTTCAAATGGGTTTTTCTTCATTTTTTTTTCAAGATTCTTTTTGTTTTTGCTACGTCTGTTTCGATTACTTTTATGAGCTTTTTTTGAGGTTTTGATAACATTCGTCTTCTGTCATTTTGTATTTCACTTGGTTTATTGTAATTTTATTTTTATCCATATAATAATATTATAAGATAATATTTTTTTATGTTTTTTCTTCACCAGTGGATTTTTCAAAAAAAATTCCACAGGTGTCAATGGTAAAATATACAGAGAATAAAAAAATAGAAAGAAGACCTTTTGGTCTTCAAAATTGATGCTAAATTGATTCAGACAAGCGACATACGCATTTGAAAGAACTATAGTATAGCTCGAAAACTACAGGAGATATCGATTCGCACTTCTTACATACCAATGGATTGTTCAAACATTCTTCCATATGAATCAATAGAAAAATATACAGGGCGATTGCGAAGCAGATGAATAAATGGTCTTTGAAATTGAGGCTAATTTGTTTTATATGATTTTATAAAAAAATCAAAAACTTGAACACTAACTCAGTAGGCTTTCCGTCAAAATAAACCTGAAGTTTCCTCTAGCAATTTTTTCCACGCAACTTTTCATAAAAATTAATGGAAAATCAATTAAAATAGAATATTGACAAAAAACAAATCAAAACAACATTTTTTATCTTTCTAGTATTTTTACTTATAACACTTATTCGAGCGGTTTTTTTAGGTTTTCTTATTCACCCCGAACCACGGCCCAATCGACGGAACTGAGCTATACGCTTACGATTCGCAATGTGATTGGCCACTATGCCCATGTAAATGTCATTTGATTGGTTAAACAATAGACGTCTTTCGCCGCCAGAAGCGCTTTGCTTTTATTATGATCATTAACAAGGTAAGAATCGTCAAAAACAGTTCTCCAATTAGTTCTACTACCAAAACCAACCTTTACGACCCATAAAACGACAATAAACCAAATAAATTACCTTTCATCCAGCTTCCAGCTACTACTCATCTCGCTCCAAGCACTCATGCTTCGGTTGCGTCTGGATAATGAGGGTCTGTAATAATTATCCGACTCATCCAGAAGCATGTCGGCTGGAAAATTGACACGTGACTTGCTCACTTGAGGAGATGGAGAGGCCTCCGAATTGAGCATGACGTAGTTCCATGTTTGTTCTTCGCAGCTGAGGGATCGCGATGGTTCCATGATGGGTTTTTCTGGAAAGAAATTACTCGTGATGAAAACATTAATAACTGGAAGACTACAGGTGATCGCGATCAGGATTTTGCACCAGTGGGTTTTCCTGACTTCTTTCCATGGAAATCGATAAAAATATACAGGGTCATTTGGAAAAAAAATAGTTAACGAGCTTTAAAATTAGTGCTTGATTTTTTCAGTCATGCGACATCATTGACAAAATAATTCAATAACTTCGAAACTACAAGATTTAGCGGTCTAGATTTTGCACCACTGGATTTTCCATACATTTTTCCTTAAGAAACGATGAAAAAATATTGGTACAAGAATTTTAGTGAACGGACTTGAAAATTATTACCTCAGAAATGCGACATACATAAAATAACGAACCAAAGCTTGCACTGGTCATTTTCCACATATTTTCTATGGGAATCGATTACTCACCACCCCCTCTGGATAACGTCCAATTTACGACGCCCTCCCCTATTAATTTATATTAATCTCCGTATATCCATCCGTAACACAACGCACACCACCCGTATAAACCCAGCCTTATCTGTCAAAACAACCGGCGCCTCTGTCAAAAACCCTAACCTCACTTAACATCCAATGTAAAACCTCTGAATCATCGACCAATTTTCGAGTTTTTTTCCAAATTTTCCTGGTTTTCCTCGGCAAAAAACCCGAAATGTCGGTCCATTTTTTCAACAACACCCACTTCTTTTCCATTGGCAGTCTAATCCGCTTGAAAACATGCCTAGGGCAGGAAATCGAGGGCGAAGTGTTGGCTTTTGAGCCAAAAACGAAAATGTTGGTCTTGAAAACTACTGCATCAAACCAAAATCCTAAACTGAACGACGTTCAATTCATCAATATGGCGTTGATGAGCGAATTTCGCGTGTTTAAGAGGAAGCACAAGTATTACGTTAAGGCTGCCAGAGATTTGGATTTTGATAAATTGGAGGAGAGGCTGGAGATGAGGGTTAAGGAGAGAAAAGAGGAGGTGGAGAAGAGTGCCATGCAGAAAAATTAGGTTTAATTTTGTGTGTTGGTTTGTTGATGTTTTCCTAGTTTTAAGAGAAATGTGTGCAGAATGCTGAATGCTTACTAAGCGGAGTGTGATACTAAAGTAATGCCAGTATTATAAATATGTGTTGTATTTGAACGTTGAGGAAATATATTTTTTTAAGATTTTTTTAATATTTTTCACAAAATGACCCAACATTCAATAAATTCGATCAATCTATTCAAAAGTTACAGCGTATAAAAAATTTGGATAGATTTCGAAAAATCGAATATTTTGGATTTCCTCAAAACTCCAAGAGCTATAAATCACAAAAACTTATGTTGAAAGTAGGATTTATTTAAATCTGTCAATCCATTTGAAGTTATATAGCTTTTCAAAGAGTTTGGAAAAAAATGTCGAAAACTCGAATATTCTGGATTTCGTCGAACAGATACAAAATCACTGAGATTCATGAAAGAAGTAGATCCCTTTCATGATGGCGCAGGATTCATCAAAATCGCTTGATCCTTCCAAAAGTTATAGCGTTTGAAAGAATTTGAAGGGAAATATCGAATATTCTGGATTTTGTCAAAATTTCAATAGAAACAAAGATTCTTCATGATTCTGCTAGATCGAACTTTCTAGCGTAGAATCTTTGAAAATCGGTCAATTCGTTCGAAAGCTATGCCTTTCTTGGAAAGTTGCATAAATTGCGTTTTTTTTGTTAAAAACAAATATGAAATTTGGAAATGTTTCCATGTTTTTTTCAATTTCCAAGGCGTACAACTTTTTTATTTTTTGTGTTATCCGAATGAAACTTTTTCCATCTTTTTCCTAAAACATGTAACTAGTTTGTATTTCTCTTTGGATTATTGTCAAAAAAAATCCTTCATAAAGAAGTATAATTATTAAAATATGATGATTTCTTGACATTTTGGTTTAAAATTCATTGGAATCCAAAACGAGGTTGATAAGCTATGAATTAATGGATAAATCATGACAAATACTCAAGTCAAGTTTGACGCGCCCTGCAAAAAAATTCCCCAGAAATTTCGCAATCCTTTATAATTTCTGTAATAACATGATCATTTTTTGGCATTTTGATGAAAATTCGTCGAAATTCATCAACAGGTCAAGAAATAATTATGAATTAATGAAAATATGATGATAAATTTAAGTTTGAAGCGCCTGGTATCAAAATTCACCATAATTTATGTAAATTATATTATTGTACAGAAATTGAGCTCCAAACCTTCTGTTAAAAACTACAAAAATGCATACTAATATCATAGTCTCCACAAAATGACCCAATATATCTATCAAAATGGTTCAAACCAATAAAAAATACGTCCCTTTCACTTTAATAAATCGTGGAGAACTTTTTTTATCAATAAATCATATAATTACCTATGATTACCACCCACCATATGTAAGTCGAAAATCTTCCCAAAGAAAAAACTGAACTCCAATTTGACTATTTATTCATTCAGTCAACATACCACTAAATGGTCAATAAATATCAAAAAAACTGCAAAACTACAAATCTCCTTCAATAAACACTACAGCTTTGTCTTAATCCGGATCCAAGATCTACAAAAAAACCATGCTGAACCCCATGCCCCATGGTGATGGTAATGATAATGACGTCATTGGTCATGATCGCTATAAAACAGGCATCTAAAAATGTCCTCATCAGCAATGAACATAAGCAGTAGCATTATTACCTCGTCTAATCACATCTAGTTCCATATAAATAGAGCCATAGAGAAATCGGCATAGAGCATAGAGGGTGGCTCCTATTCTGCAGTGACTTCTGCAAGAGCGCGAACCAGACTGGCGTTTATCGATCGTGGCAGTGGCAGGAAAAAGTCTGAGTCGAAGGGAGGCATTAAAATGACCAATAGAGTTTTTGGTGTTCATTATTATATTTTTTCCAGTTTTTCAGTGATTTCTACTCATCACCGTTTCTTTTAGATTTTTCACTCTGGAAGGTCTTATTTTACTTATTTAAGTTATTGCGAATCAGTTGTAATTTTGAATGATTATACATTTGTTTGCTTTTAGGCTTTACACTAAGCTTTTTAACGATTTTTTTTTTCAAATAATTTTTCCATTGAAACTTTTTTTAAAAATGAATTCTGTTGTAATTTCTCTACAAAATGATGCAGGAATCAACAAGATTGGTCGTTGGTTCAAAAGTTTCGTCGAAATTTCAAAAGATAAAAAAAATAACAAAAATTCTTGAAAAAGTTGAATCAAAACTTCCTCTATATGAAAAGATTCATCAAAAACAATCCAGTTGCTTGTTGCGTCAAATTGAGTACCTAGTTTTGATGATATGATTTTTTTTAGGGATGATGCATCTTTTTTGTATCTATTTTAAAAGCACAAAATCAGTTTTCAATTATTTGTCAAGATTTTTGTACATGGTTTGGGAACTTGGAAATTTCGTGGAATATACAGCAATCCTCCCTTTTCTTAATAAAACTTGTTTCGTCAAAAAATAATGAGTAAATGTGAAGTTATGATTTTTTTTTTGAGATGGAGCAGTGAAAAGTTACAAAAATCGTATTTTTTTATTTTCAAAAAAAAAGTATAAGATCCAAAAATGTTGCCATGTTTTTGCACCTGCTCAAGACTCTTTTTTTTTGAGAAGTAACTTACTTATGTTTTTTTTTTTTGGTTTGTCAAAAAAAAATCTTCGGGAAGAAATTATCAAGTGTTGAGCTTCACTTTCCAGACTCATAACTTTTCTATCTTTTGAGATATCGAGTTGAGTATAATCATTTCCAATATCCAACAAAATCAATCCATGAACAAGTTCAAAATAAACAAAAATCTAGATTGTTTGGACTAACATTTCACAAGCGCGCACGTGACAACTTGTATCAACGGCAACAGTGGGTCAGGTGACTACTAGTGTAGTCCGGTTAAAAATCAGTTTTTGTCCGATTAATTTTGCATAGTGTTGGTTTGAATAACATGCAAAAACACCGGATGTTGGTTTAAAGCCGATTCACTTGAATAAATCATTTATTTCATTAAAATACCGGACTTCGGAACAATGATTTAGAATTTAGTTAACGCACTACGTAAAATTTTAACAAGTAGAAAACTAGCTCTATTTATACAAATTTAAAATGAGCAGATTCAACAATGCCTCTATGCTCTACGCAAGTAGCTCTATAATCTATGATTTTCAAATTTATTGCCACTTACTAGTTAGAATCATGAGAATGGAAATGGCACATGGAAATTTGCATTTTCGTTGTTTCTCAATGTATACAGGGTCTACACATTTAACAGCTATTAATAGTAATCGAACATTGGTGTTATTAACCTTGTCAACTAACAAAAATATATTCTATTCCTTTTGATTTCCTGTATAGATAAAGTAGTGATTTGTCGGAAAGAGTCGCTACGATCACATTACATGAACATGTCACTAACCTTATTGAATTTTGATAACATTTGATTTGGATAGTTGCGACAAAACGTTATATACAAAAGCCTATTAAGTAGAAACGTGAGAGAATCCTAGGTAGCGATTTCGAATTAATTGACGTAACCTAAATCTACAAAACGTATCAGTCGAATAATCTCATCACAACGTTGATATCTTGTGCTTGGCTTGGCACCAAAACCTGCGCACTTTGACCGCAACTAACGTGAAATCCTGCATTGCAACGCACAAATCTAGTCAATCATCTCCATCCATCCCAATCAACTCCGCCTGCATTCGGCCCTTATACTTGCAGCAAATGGTCATGCAGAATATCCTCAAAGCCAGCCTGAACTGCGGACTCAGCGTAATCAAGATCAACGCCTTCCAAAACGAGTTCAAAAATCCCAGCCACACGACGCCAAAGTGCAAGAACTGCATCTGGAACTTCACTCCTGTGCAGTACTCGTACAACTGGACACTGATGTACGGAGTCCACGAGCACCAAAAGACCACGATCAACGTGAACGACATCACGTGACTAGGGTTTGATAGGTTCTCCGACAGGGCTGTTGCGTACTCTTTATCGTGAAAGGGGTAGCCACTGCGCAGCCTGCGCAGCATCATGAAAATGTACGAGTACGTGTACACTATGGTAATCAGACTAGGGCCCAAAATCAATATGGACAAAGTAGCCGAGTACGCAGCCATGCTGCCCCAGTCCAACATGCACACGTACGCGTCTCTGTCGAAGGTGGGCTGGTTGAAGCCCAGCAACGGTGGGCAGCACAGCATTGCTGAAGAGATCCAGGTGAAAGCCATCCAGCACTGGCAACGGGTTTTAGTTTGCAGGGTTTCGTAGCGCAGCGGCTTGCGTACTGCTAGATACCGGTCCACACTAATCCACATGAACGTGTAGATTGTCACAGCCCATAGGGTTACCTCCAAATAGCCCAGCAGGCGACAGATCACATCCCCGTACACCCAGTCTTTGATTATGGCAGGGTACACTGATAGAGGTACCACCACGAAGCCCACCATCAAATCTGCCACGGCTAAGGACAGGATGTAGCAGTTGATTACCTCTGATGGGCCTGCAATAGAAATGTCTGGCAAAAATGTTTGGATACTGGAAAGCTCACCTCTAAAATTAACCAACGTGGCTATAATCAACACATTGGTGATGATGATGGCCAAGGCCATCGCAAAAATGATTCCAGCTTGGGTGAGCGATTCCAGAGTCAGCACGATTTCCGTATCGTCGCTAGTTTGGCTGAAGATTATCATTGTTGTGGTGTCTCCTTTATTTAGCATTTTTCCACGAACTGGAAGCCCTGGAAAATCGGTATAAGGCGGTGGGTGGCACGTATTGATATAAATATGACCTTGCCAATTACTGCAGTTTCATCGAGGAATTATAGTATTATAAAATCGATATCGCCACCCCCTTAACCTACAACTGGTCAAGGGGCATAAAAAAAGGTTTTACCCCCTCAAATTGAACAACAATTCAGGTCATGCATTGTTTACCTTAGAACAACCACCAACATGGCTTCACTACCACCAACCGTTTCCTGCAACGAAATCTTGGCCCATTCCACTTCACTAATCTATTTTCCTGCAGCAATGGCATTGGATTTCGCGCAGAAAAGCAACATCCTGGAACACACTTTCCAGGGGGGAGTGTGGCGAGCGACTGGAGCAAACCCTGGAAGAGTGGAGAATCACTGGTTGGGGAACAAATGTTGCCAAAGTGTGCAGAAAATGTGTATTACTTCGACAGTTCCATGTTGTTTGCGGAGAGTTTACAGTTGCGGCAGGAAGTTAGGCAACAGGATTCCAGTGTCCTCAACCGTTGGCCGAGTCGATTGTGGCCGTGAATTAGTTGGGCCTGCGTTGGATGTTGTGCTGATATGATGTCATTGAGCAGGAATGACGTCATTATTTGACTGGATGCTCAAGTAGGTTGGGAGAATGGTGATGGGTCCTGGAAAATTGATGCAGAGAAATATTTTGGGGATTTGTTCTGCTCAATTAATGGAAAATAATCAGATTTAAAGCAAAAATATCCGTGTCTGCATCGATCTGTTCTGTCGACCATTTCTAGTGAAG
Source organism: Orchestes rusci (assembly GCA_958502075.1). NCBI lineage: Eukaryota > Metazoa > Arthropoda > Insecta > Coleoptera > Curculionidae > Orchestes > Orchestes rusci. The sequence continues at coordinate 32,308,415 of OY293311.1, forward strand.
CGTTATTGTCTTTTTAATAATCTGTAAATTTGAATCTGTTTTTGAGCTATTCTTGATCGATTCTGAGCAAGCGCAACAGTGTCTGCATCGCTCTATGATCTATCCAATATTGAAGCCGTTTTTAATCAATTTTGAACAAGCATAACCGTGTCTACGTCGATGTCTTGAATTAAAAGTTGTCCTTGAGCTGCAAAAATCATCAAAGCTATAATTGATCAATTTTGAGTAGGCGCATCCATGTCAGCATCGATTTGGGATATTGAAGCTGTTCTTAAACAAGTTTGGTCAAGCATAACCGTGTTTGCATCGTTTTGTTGAATTACTTAAAATAATTGAAGATTTTCTTGTTTCTAGATGAATTTTGAGAAACCGTGTCTCTGCATCGATCTATTCAATTGAAACTGTTATAAAGCTCATAATTAAGACTTCAACTTTCAATTAAAAAACTCTTCTTAATTAATCAATCTTTAAACAAGCGCAACCATGTCGTGTATACGTCGATGTGTTGATTTGAAGCTATTCTTATGCTGATTACAAAAGAGTTAACAACTATTGCAGCTGTTCTGGATCAATTGCCGGCATCGATTTGTAAAATTGGAACTGTTCCTAATCAATCTTGAGCAAGCTTAACCGCGTTTGTATCGATTTGCTTAATTCGAGTCGAGCTGTTTTTGAGCAAATATACTATACTGTAAACCCTCAATAACGCTCATAATAAAGAGTTTAATCTTCAATTGAAGCTATATATATTGTTAATCTCAAACAATTTTAAGACTGGTGTAACCATAGGGCGTAACCGTGTCTGCATCGATTCGTTGAGTTGAAGTTGTTTTTAAGCTAAACTTTATAAACAATGGACAATTTGCATACATTTTCAAATGAGTTAAAATTTTATATACGTTTTCTAGACATTATTTGAAAGTCACTAGCGAAAAAATTTTTCCGAAATACCCAAAAATATACTAAATAAATGAAAAAGAAAACGCAAATTTCACTGCATGATCGCAAAAGAGGTGGGGCCATATTACCCTTCCAAGAGAGAGAGTCATCTCAGTTAATACGTCAGACGGCGATAGATAGTGTATTCTGTGACGTAGTGGATGCTGATTGGCGCTCTTTGATCGGTGATTACTACATTATTGGAGGTCGTAGCTTGATTTTTTAAACATCAATGGCATCAGTACTTACTAATCCTTATATTTTTCATATTTTCAAAAAATGTGCAAATTGTCCATTGTAGCTGGTCTTGATTAATTGAAGAGAGCGTAATCGTCGTCGTACGTCGTACGTCGATATCTTGTATTCTGTCCGATTGAAGCTATTTTTAATCTTTTGATAAAAACTCTATTCAATTCAATAAAGTCATTATTGATTTTGAACAAGCACAACCGTGTTTACATCCAGTGTCGTAGCGAGGAAATCGCGGCCCTTGTTCAAAATATTTATTTGATCACTACTCACAGATGTCACAGAACAACTGATATATTTTTTTAGTAGGGCATTATTGGGAAAAGGTATCCTAAAAATATCAATATTCAAGAACCGTAACCTAAGAAACGATTTTTTTTTTCTGTATGATAATGGTGCTTGTCGGCATAAAAACTATTTCACTTCATTTTGATCAAAGTTTTTCGAAATTTCATAGCAACGTGGATTGCATGTTAGAGCGTTGTCGATTTTTTCACATTTTAGAATTTTTAATTTGGAAAAAAAATAAATTTTGAATAATTTTTTTTTTCGTCGAATATTTGATTTTACTCGATAATTTGAAGGGAGTCGCGACATTTCCGTGCATCCATATTCTTTTCCATTAATCGTTTAATCGAGATTTTATCTTTCAAAGATAGAACCATGTCTACTTATTTACAATCAAACAGGCAAACTCTAGGATCTCAAAAATGTTAAAAATGTTCAACAAACAATCCACGTTGCCATGGAATTTCAAGAAACTTTGATCAAAATGAAGTGAAATGGTTTTAAAGCCGACAATCACCATCATACAGAAAAAAAAATGTTTCTCAGGTTATGGTTCTAAAATATTGATATCATCAGGATACCTTCTCCCACTAACTTCCTTCACAAAAAAAATATTAGTTGGTCTGTAAGTAGCGCAGTTCGTTTTTGCAACGAGCTTAAATGCACCAATTTCATAAAAACGTCGTAAGTCCGGTCCCGTCCAAAATTCGGAAGCTTGGTGTTGAAGGAACATCCAGAACATATTAACCAATATCATATCCAAAATTCATCTAAATTCTAAATCCATAAACAAACAAAAAAGTTATTAAGGATCAAACTATGTTCTAACTTGATTTGGCCCACAGTGTAGAACGATTTCAACCACTGCAAACTAACCCTAGTATTTAAAAAAGGGACATCTAGTAGGATTCAACTAAATAAAGTATTGATTTTTTTAAAAGTCAAGAAAGTTCAATAACAAATCAGATTTGAGATGCAAAAGTCACTTGACGAGTGAAAAAACGTTGAATATAATATGTTCTTATGAAAAATTCAGTAGAATCTGGAACGATTTTAATCACTGATGCAAACTAACCATAGTATTTGAAGAAGGGACATCTAGTAGAACTTCAACCAAATAAAGTATTGACTTTCTAAAAGTCAATAATGTTCAATAAAAAATGGGATTTGAGATGCCAAAAGTCGCTTGACGAGTGAAGAAAACGTTGAATTTGTCTTCTCATGCAACATTCAGTTGCATTTAGAACGATTTTAATCTTTGAAAACTAACCCTAGTATTTGAAAAAGTGGCATCTAGTAGGACTTCAACTTAATAAAGTATTGATTTTTCTATAAGTCAACAATATTCAATTGAAAGATGCAACTTATTTATATCATATACCTATTATTAATAAGTATATGATTTATATAAGCTCTGCATACCTATATCGGTGTCTTCATCGACGTCCCAACACAAGTCACAATTTGCGCATGCGTGTTTCAGAACTATGTTATCAAAAGCATAATAATCATATACCTAAAAATATGATAATAATGAAAAAATATCCGTATAACATCCGTCACCCGTTCCCGTTACCTACCTCGTCCAGACACTGCCTTAACCGCCTGTCAGTACTGTCACTTGTCAACCAAAATAAAAACAAACCCTTGTTTACCTTTTACGACTTTTACCATTGATTGGCATTTATTCAACATTCCAACCATGAAGTTCAACATAACCAACCCCCAACCCACCGCCGCCCGTCTGGGCCAATTAATCACCGATACCTGTACCATGGCCACACCAATGGCCCTTCTACACACCCAAGGGGGCCATTTGCCCCATATAACGCACGAGGTGCGTAAATTATTCATCAACCAGCCGCACATACTGCAAATACCATTAGCCACTATGAATAATTACCGAGAAATAATGGCCGAGTATCCAGGGAATGTGAGCGAGTTCATTGGCAGTTCGTCCAGTTTAACGTACGTTAATTTACAAGATCCTGCACAAGTTACCATCCAAGGCCACCATGTGAAGGATAAGGTACCGATATTTACGCGTAATGGTAAATTCATGTACGATGGGGATAAATACATGGATTTTATTGAGGCCATGAGGCCGGACATGTACTGTCTGCTGAGTGACGGAGATACGGATCATTTGAGCCCCAATAAACGAATAAGTAAGGCTGTGGACAACACCATAAGGTTCACCGAGCTAGGCGTTAAAAGACACATCAACAGCGGATTGAAGGCCATGGTGGTGGCCCCGGTGGCGGGGGGCTACTGCCTAAAGGCCCGTCAAAAGTCCCTGGACTATTTACAAGAGCATGCGCAACACTTCCAAGGCTACCTCATTGATGGTTTGCATAATAATGGGGAGGACGTTGAGAAAATCACCTCTGAAGATATAGAAAACATTGTCAAATACACCACAGGACAGATACCAGGGGAGAAATTGCGTATTGTTCATGGATGTTTCAATCCTGTTACCCTACTGAGTATGGTTAGTTGGGGAGTGGACGTGTTTGACACCTCCTACGCGTGTGTGGTGACAGAGAGGCGCGCAGCCCTGACGTTCACCTACACTGACCTCACAGAGCAAGAGTTTGAGATAAACCTCAAACACGACAAATATGAGGAGGACTTTACCAGTATTTTGCCGGAATGTGAGTGTGTGGCGTGCAAAGGCTACACCAAAGGCTACATCCATCATTTGTTAACAGTACAGGAGCTACTGGGGCCGGTATTGCTGATGATCCACAATGTCCATCACTTGCTGGGCTTCTTTGACGCAATTCGCAAGGCTATAAGGGAGGGAACGTTGAAGGAACTGCAAACTAGGGTAGCACAACAATTCAATAAAGTAAATTAGAAATATAACTGTTTTAATAATGAAAAATAAACCAATCTATGTAGTAACAGGGCAGTCCAGTCCGATCTACAGCCATTTGAGTAGAACCATGAACACCATGGGCAAACTTATATCTCCAGACGTTTTTGTCTGTTTCCGAATTCAAGCCCGTTGTCATTCGATACGCCAACAAACATCACAGAGGTGGAGCAAAATGTTTCAAACGCTATTACTTTTCCATGGATTGACGGATTTCTACGGTTGTTACAGAAGAGACCTTGAAAGATAAATTGAAATGAACATTTTTTTTAACGATAAGGCACGCATACATAACCCCATGCTCAGATAAGTAGCACAAGCCTAGAATTTGATTGAACTCTAATACTGCATCAGTTTGCGAAAAAGTATTGGTGCCTTTAAAAACTTGAATCCATTTTTCAGTTTACGGGAACTGGCGATATTCAAGAAAAAAGTTGTTTAGGGCCTTATCACGTTTAAAAAAGAGGTCCCGAATATAACTTTTTTTTCTGTGTAGCTTATGAGAAAAATAACTAACACCATTTAAAAGAGGGGCAAAATGTATGTAATTTCACAATCACTAAAGAAAGCATAGTGTAGCTATGAAATTTTAAAAATGGCAAAAATAGCCCATTTTTCATGATTTCTTCAAAACTTTGCAGTTTGAAATTTCATAGCTACTATCCTTTGTTAAATTATTGTGAAATTTTCGATTGGTGCTAACCATTTTTAACAAAAGTTACACAGAAAAAAGATTTTCGTTTAACATCTTCACCTCGATCTTCACTTAAACGTGATTAAAAAGCTATAAACAATTTTTTGAAAAAAGGCTCCTGAACCCGTAAATTGAGAAGTGAGTTGAACTTGTAGAATGTATGAATTTATCTGATGATGTATCAAAGTTTCAACCAATTCTAGGCTGGTGCTATTTATCTGACCATGAGTGTTAGCGCCTTATCGATTAAAAAAAAATGTTTATTTCAATTTTCTTTTTAATTAGTGATTACGGTTACCCATAGATAAGTTATAGCGTTTAAATTTGCTCCCTCATCAAATGACAACGCGCTTGAATTATTAAAAAACTGACAAAAACGTCTGGAGGTATTAACATTATACCGTTATATTTTTCGCTATAGAAAACACTGTTCAGTTTTAATCTATTTAAGTCACTATGTACATCACTCACTATTCACAAACAATTTATATTGCAATCGCAGCGTATTTATGATTTATGTTTAACGATTTATATTTCGCGGCTAATCAATAACTGAACTGGCAGCACCGCAGTCTTATATTATCCCAGCTGCTCCTTCGCCGAAAATTCATGAATACCCTGGAATTATGGGGAAGAAATCGATAGATGGCTTCTGGTATGGCAGAGAAACCTCTCGAAAATTCTCACCGTGGACCGACTTTGTGAGAATAGGGACAAGATCCGATGTGTTATGATGAAACATTATGATCGGAACGTTGTTTCCACTGCCAGCTGCTTTAAAATTTCGAACCACTGGGCAGGTTTCGTTACATTACTATAGTAATAAACCATATTGCATCGCCTGTATTCAATGCTCACTAGAATGGCATACTCACAAAAATTTTGATTCTTTACATGACTTCATGAATCATCCTGTATATCATGATCCTTTGTTTCTGTAGTTTCAAAAATCCGCAAACCGCATTGAAATATCTCTATAAAAATATGCATGTATAAGTTCGAGTGTCCAGCAGTTTACATACAGGCAATACATACTTCTGCAAACCTGTGGCCACATTAGATTGGAGTTCAGCAAATGTTCGGGAGGTTGTTGATGTGCGCAATCGACCTCGCCAATGGTGTAGAGGTTGAAGGGCGGGTCACCACAGCGGAGGTCGTACTCGGAATTACAATCGTAGCACCTCAATGAAGGGCTTGATATTTTGGTGTACTCCTCGTTTACCCATAGCAGACGGTTGTCTTGGACCTGAGGCGCGTGACTGTAATCTATTACGGAATAATTCAGTGGACAAAGTTTTAATTACATTTCCATATCAGGACTAGTGTCACAATCAGGGTTCTCGTGTACATTATGGAAGAGTCTTGCAGGAAATCAGCTGAACTGTCTGGTTAATCAAGACTGAAAGTGCCGGATTTGTCTTGTAGGTAGATACCTACTAAACTTTTTCGAATCAAGCGATAGCTTTTGAACTGGTGATAACATTCTGATGGTGATAACTGATTAAGTGTTATTTATAGTTAGCTTTATCATTTATCCTCCAAAGATGCCACAACATCACCAGATGATCATAATCCATAAATAAGGACAGCGGACAGATTTAACTTCTAGAAACTCTTAATAATCTGGTTATGGTTTTTTTCTGTTTACCATACAAAGTATACACAACTCCTCAATGTCCATACACAACTCGGCAATTCGCAAGGCTCCAACGTTCCCTACAAACGTTGGAGGAACTGCAAATAACTAGGGTGGTCCAACAATTCAATAAACTAGACTAGAAATATAACTTTTTTAATAATGGAAAATAAACCTATCTATGTAGTAACAGGGCAGCCTAGTTGGATCTACAGCCATTTGATTAGAACCATGAGCACTATGGGCACACTCATAGTAACTATGGAACCTCCATTGCACAAGCTATGGGTACATGCGCAGTAGATAATCTCCACGTTTTTAGTACCTGTTCTCCGGACACAGGGTTTGTCATCTCGATCGTCCCGGATGTAGCCACACTCTCTTATCACGCGTTTTTTGTTATCAACTGCAACAGCACCGTATTATATAATAATAAAATATACATATAGGCAATACCTACTTTTCTGGACGATTTTCCTGCAAACAGTAGGCCACAAGAGATTGGGCTGTCGATTGGGGTCGAGCAGATGCTCAGGAGGTTGTTTATCTGAGCAATTGACTTCACCAATGGAGTAGGGGTTGAAGGGGTCACCACAGCGGGGGTCGTACTCAGAATTACAATCGTAGCACCTCAAAGAGGGTCTTGTTTTGATGTACTCCTCGTTTACCCATAGGAGGCGGTTGTCCTGGACCTGTGCCGTGGCTGCAATTTGTTGTGCAATAATTTAATAAAAGTTTTACTTACATTTCCATATAAGGACAAGGGTCACAATGAGGGATTTGGTGTACATTCTGGACGAGTCATGCAGGAAATCAGCTGAACTGTCTCGTTAAGGCTGAAAGTTGGGAAGCCTTTGTTTTGTACTAAAATTTTACTATTGTCTTCGAACGAATCATGCGATAGCTTTTGAACTGGTGATAAGGTTCTGATGGTGATTAATTAGGTGTCATTTATTGTGGGATTTCTTCATTTATCGTCAATAGATGTTACAACTTCTGCCAGAATTGATCATTATCGATAATTTCCATTAAGGACAACGCTTTAAAACATAAGCAGACGCCTCCGCGATGTCGAGATTTGACCCCTACAAAACTTTTAATTGTTATTATGGAATTTTGTCTGTGTACCATGCAAAGTACACAACTCCTCAATTTCCATCCCCTCACAAAGGTGATGAGGTCACAGGGTTGTTGCGTCACGTGGATCGATTAGCGGTCCTATGGGTTTGTAGGGTACAGAAGCCGTAAAAAATGGGATTTTTATCTACGGTTGTATTTTTCATTATTTATAGATGATGAATGTTTCACGGTATTGTATTGGCTAAAGTGGGTGTATCCAAGGTTTTAGTCCCTTTGAAGAAGGGTGGTTTCTTCTGGGTCCTGATAAAAGGATTTCGATATTTTCTTGTATATTCTACGGAGTTGACGCAGCTCTGCATGGAAGTCAGGGAGTTATGGTTTTATTTTTATCGTATCTTTATATTTTTCAGAACTTATAAAATAATTCATAGCTCCCTTCATTTTCAAGCAACAATTTTCGATTTTTTTCTACAGTTTCAAAAATAATTGAGGATACTTTTTTGGATTTTTCAACATCCCAACTTTAAATGTTCGTGAGACACGTTCTTGTTCATTTACATCGCACCATCACAGAACTTCTAAAATAGTTCATTATTGCCTTAATTTTCAAGCAACGATTTTTTGCTACAGTTTCAGGTAGAATTAAGCATATACTTTTTTGAAATTTTCAACTTCATAAATCTAGGGATCAATCTTGAACTCGGTCAACATCGAGCTTGACTTATATCTCGAGATTAATCCCGGGTTATATTTCAAGAATATTTCCGACTTGCGAAATTATTTTGGGGATATTTCCTAGTTATGGGAGAGTATCTCAGGAATAATTCCGACCGTATATCTTGGAATGAATCCTGATCATACCTCAAGAATAATCTCGGCTTGGGAAATTATTTCGGGAATACTTCCTGTCTTGACACGATTCAGCCGAGTTCCTGAACCTGTCTTTCAAGTTCCTGGTTCTCGTAAGTGAAGTAGAACCATATATGTAAGGTTCAGGCACTTTAATCGTGATTGGGATTGATCGGGATCAGAATTAATCGGGATCAGAATTAATCGAGACCAGAATTAATCAAGATTAAAATTAATCGGGTTAGGAATTGATCAAGATCAGGAATGATAGGGATTAAGATTAAGCAGGATTAGAATTATTCAGGATTAGAATTAATCAGGATTAAGTCTGATCCTGATTAAAATTGATCGGGATTAGGCCTTATTGGGATAAGGATTAAACGAGATCAAAAATAGTTTGGTTTAGAATTAATCAGGATTAGGATTATTCGGAATAAGGATAACGACTAGTATCAGGTTCAGGATTAGGATCAGAATCAGGATTAGAATCATTGTGTTTAGGATCAGAATTAGGAATAAGGCTTAGTATAAGAATCAAGATCAGGTTCAGGATAAGGATTGGAATCGGGTTTAGGATGAGAATCAGGATTAAGGTTAAGGATAAGGATCTGAGTAACAAAGATGTCAGCGCTACATGTGAAATCCCATGTCACATGTCATTTTTCGAAGAACTAGTTTTTTAAGAAATGAGATTGATCATGAGCACTTTTCTTGTAAAAAGATACATTTCCATATAATTGAGGGTGAGGATGAAATAAGAAACCAAAGGACTTTGGTTGGGAACCTTGTTTTTTGTTTTCAACTTAAAAGTGTTCGAGTTCACTTAAGCCTCGTTCTCCTCCACGGTCGCTGGTCATCTGTGATTACGACCGAGTAGCAGCGATGATGATTCGCCATGAACTTCCTGTTTTCCTCCGAATGGTAACACAATGAATTTGCTTCGTGAAAATGGAAGTCTCTAGAAGAACATTCAAAAATTAATTCAGCTGTTGCTAAATTATCAAGATGAGAAGATGGTACAACTTCTGAGCAAAGTAAAGCAAAGCAAAGCGCTGATCCTGATCCTGATCCTGATCCTAGTACTATATTCCTGATCCTCCTAGTTCTGATCCTAATCATAATCCTAATCTTTATCCTGATCCTTATCCTCTGATCCCTATATCCTGATCCTTATCATCCTTATCCTGATCCTCATTCCAATCCTGATCGTGATCGTGATCGTAATTGATCCTTATCCCAATCTCAATCCTGCTCCTGACCCTCTGATCCTGATCCTAATCCCACTTCCAATCCTGATCCCTGATCCTTATCCCGATCCTGGACCCGTATTCCGTGTACCTGTGGAATTCTAGCAACATGTCGCTTTCCCATCATTTTACACAGAGAGCGACGTGTTGCTATGGAATTCCACAGTACACGGAATCCCGCCCCTGAATCTCATCCTAATCCTGATTGTGATCCTAATCCTTAGGTACCCTTATCGTAATCGTAATCCTTATCCTTATCCTAATCCTGATCATAGACCTAATCCTGATCCTGGTCATGATCCTTATCCTAATCCTAATCCTAATCCTAATCCTAATCCTAATCCTAATCCTAATCCTAATCCTAATCCTAATCCTAATCCTAATCCTAATCCTACTCCTAATCCTGATCCTAATCGTACGTGCCTACGACATCGAAACATCAACGTTGCCAAATGTGAAAGATGGAAATGTGTAAATTTTGGTTCGCCACGGATCCCTGTGTAAAGGTTGATTTATAAACTTGTCGTCCGCCGTTACGGTTGACGCTCGCCGATGCGGCTAATGTTGCCGTCGGCCAATGCATTTATAAACTTTTATACCGTCGATTGTCGTCGAAGATTTTCAAATTTTTTGTTCACTTACTTAGAAGTTGATTTGTTTTAGTTCAGTGAGATTTGGTGACTGACTCGAGTATATTTTGGTACAAATCTTAATTTAATGATATAAAAATATGAATTATGGGAACAAAAACCTATTGAGCCATTTTCCTATGGCTTGAGCTACGAACGGCGGACGGCAAAAGATGGAGATGAACGATCTCTAGCGGTGCGCCAACGGCAGACGGCATGATATAAATGTATGCATCAGGTGCGTCCATATGTCTATATCGAACGTCAAACGTCAGCGTTAGCGGTAACGGCGAACGGCGAGTTTATAAATCCCATTTAATACACATGGCATCGTCGTAGTATTAGGTGTGTTTGTTATCCTCCTCTAGTGCACACGAAACTACACTTTTCTACCCTGCGACGTTTGTTATGCTGTTAGTGCAAGCAGTGTAGAGTGTTTGTTATATCAGGGTAGGTTGCCCATTACTGCACTCGCTACCCCAGGTCAAGAGGAGGTGTGACAGGTGTAGCGTAGTGTAGAATATGGTGGGGAGCTTATTTCGTGTATTTTGTAAACAAAGCATGTCTTAATCTAACCTTTAATAAAGATAAACAAACAAGAAGGAAACTTTGTAGTGAAGAATCAGTGTGGATCTTATCAAATAAATCGGAATGGGTGATGAAAATAGTGAAAGTGAATGTAAACAGTTATACGATATAGACTCCGATCAAACATATCAAGTCTTTTTATCCACTCAAGAGGCAAAAAGACGCGAATCTGGTAAGCTTTTGCTAACTACACAATTGCCTTTACAAAAAATTTCATTCACTTGATAATTAATTATTTACTGGGTTCAGTCACTCAATCACAATTAAACACTGCCAACCCACAAAACAGTATATTTTAACAATAATTCGACAAATGACCATTCAGTACCAGTCCATAATCCGTATCACTTCAACTCCTAACTTCATAATAATCCCCCAATTCGTCACGCTCCCTTTTTTTCGTCCCCAGGCTACTACGCACTACGCATTAGCCAACTATTTTCATGGCTGGAATTATGACGGATTTTGGCGCATTCACCTTAATAACCCTATACAATCAATTTCTTACACTTTGTATTCATTTATATTTTTTTATTCTCGTATTCAGTTTTCTTTCCTGCGCTTAGATTTGGAATTCGCAAAACTTCTCATAAACTCTCAAAAATGTGGTTAGTGGCTTCTTATCTGATGATAGAGCAAACCATGCATGTTAGCCTAAGTTCAACCCAACTGTTGCAAGATAGTTCGTTGAATAAATCTTATTTGCCAATGCGGAAATGCCTTTTGAATTCAATATCCGTATAGGCAGACACCAAGCACTACAGTTTCAAACATCTCTGGTTTATACAGTTTCGCTTCTTTTGCAGTAATGTGTATTTAAAATTATTTCGGTCAAGCTGTCTCCAGAATCAGAACTTGAAGATGAGGAATAATCATCATCGTCAAAAACTTCAGACAATATAATACTTCAAGATTACTTCGATTCGAATCATCCATCGGTGTTTTGTCTGTTTATTTTTTAGGTTAGAATATCTCCAGAATCTGCACGAACGCGTTTGTTGAATCTCCTTTACACTGACAGCCATGACTTACACCAGCAGTCTGCACTTCCCTACCGTACACCGAAATAACAAACACACCTATTAAAATTCGCCTAATCCATGTCACTTGTCATCCTGTCAACGTCAACAGTCAACAGTGTCAACACTCAACAAGTGCATTGTGGGAGAAGAGAAATGAACAATCGCTTTTAGCAAAAACTTTTACTGTGTTCCTTGTTTTCCCTTCCAAATAAATTTTCCACAAAAACGGGAAAATTCCTGTTAATTCCGCGAAAATTGTGATATGCCCTTTCAATTGTTGACGCTGTCTTGTTATCGAAAATTGGCTGGATTGACAGGGGTCAAAGCAAATGAACCTAACCCTTAAAAATAGTGAATTGTAGTGGAAATTACTTGAAAAACAGGTAAATTTGATGATATTTCTATTTTTGAGGGGTTTTGTATGCTCGGGATTTGATGGATTAATGTTACGAATCAAACCAAGCAATAATTTGTGCTTAGTTGGCCAGATTATTGTGAAAACTGTTGATAAGGTGCTCTTATAGTATAGCAATGAAATGATTGATTAATAAATTGGAAATTTCTATAGTTAATTGAATGTATGTTGTATGTATTCAATGTTTGTTATTTTTAAGCTTTAGGTATAACGATTTGTTATCATCTTGTTTTGTTTGAGTAGGTAGGTATGGAATTGTTTATTGTTTTCTTTAATTTTTACTTACTAGGTACTAGGTATAGGGTATAGGTATGTCAATTTACATGTATGATGTAAACAAGCCCGAGCTTCTGGGGTTGCGTCGTTAAAAACTTCTGAATACCTAATAGTTGAACAAAATTTGAAGTTTGTTTGTTGAAAATCATGCGAGTTATGAACTATGTCTTTCAGGATTTCAAATGTGAAGGTGCGGTATAAAGAAGCCCATATCTCCCGAACTTCTGGAGTTGAGAAGTTGAAAATTTCAGAAAAGTATCATCAACTCTTTGTTAAACTGCAGAGAAAATTTGTTACTTAAAAAATCAACGGAGTTATGAACTATTTTAGAAGTTTTGTCAAATATAAAGGTGGGATTTGAACATCTCCCGATTTTCTGGACATGAAAACTTTAGAAAAGTAGCTTCAGCTCTTCGTTGAATCAAAAATGTTAGCATGAAAACAAGGGAGTAAGAATAATAAATTTTGTACAAGCGTGCAGACCCCTAACTACTACTAAACGTCTAGAGTTGCGGTTACAGAGTTGTAAAACATTTTTTTCCAGAACCAAAAATGTTTTGGAAATACAACTCGACCTCGTCGTCCCAAATCGACACTCTTCTAGCCAAAGCCGATGTTACGCTTGAGGAAATCATGGATTCTGAAGACATAATCACCGAGTGCAGGGTTCAAAATAAGAATTTGATTGATTAGTGAGTTTTCCTAATTTATGAATGAACTGCAAATAAGCCAATTTGTAGTTTACTCAAAAGCAATGTGATCGAGGAACTCGTTACCCTAACCACCAAGGAGCCAGCGCTAGATCTAGATGAACAAACTCGTTTTAAACATCCCAATGTTGCTTGTGAACTTTTGACCTGTGATGTACCTGCTATCAATGAAAGATTGGCTGGTGATAAAGAGTGAGTGAGATAGAATGTGTTTTCACTTTTATTTTGCCATCTTACTTTATTTTTTGTTTATTTTGAATATGTTCTATTTTCTACTTGTGGGCACTTTTCAGTTGTACAATTCTTTTTTAATACTTTTTATTTTGTCTTGCAAAGCTTTTTTCATTATTTTTGTGCTATTGTTGCAGAATAATTTTTTTCTTTATATTTTGAAATCTCATTTACTTTAAATTTACATCTTGTTCAATTTTTTGAGTTTTGATTTTTTATTGATGATTTCTGAGCCATTTTTGTGAAAAACATTTTCCTTTTAGGTTTTATAAGACATTGGTCTTGATTAATGTTGATGAAATGAATTTTCTGAATTTTGTCCAAATTGTTTCTATTAGTAGTTTTAAAATACTTTTTCTTCATGGATTTCCAAGTATAAAATGGTCGGGAAAATGGTAGAAGAAATCCTCTGGAACGAAACAAAAGATTTAAAATGATGGAAAAAAGTTTATATCTTTTTCATTCTTTAAAATATTATCGGGATGAAATTTGCGCCATTTTTCTGGCCAAACATGCAACTCGCATTCAAAATTCAACAATCCAGATAACATTTGAAATATTCATCTAGTCTCCTGGATAAACTCTACACATTCCTGGAAAACGAGCCCCCTCTAAATCCTCTTCTAGCGTCGTATTTCAGCAAAATAATGGGCGGCCTCATCGCAAAAAAGACTGAACAGGTAAGCAAAACTCACCCAGCCCATCTCAGAAATTAAACCATCAGTCTCTTACCAATCCAGAACTGGCTGTCCTACCAACTCACCTGTTTGCAGGTGTTTGACTTTTTGAAGGTTCGCGAATCTTTTTTACCGTCAATCAAAAAACATCTGGGCACATCGGCCATTATGGATCTCACTTTGAAGTTGATGACTCAAGTGGAGGGGGTGGAGATGCGGCAGCGAATGTTACAGGTTGGCCTGAAATTTTGCTTTAATAGACTAAGTGGAGCTTATGTTGACTCCAAAAAAATGTTTGTTGAATGTTTTTGAATTTCTTCATATACATTTTTAACAATGCTAGTTTTGATTTTAGTGTACCATCAATGCTTCAAAACATTTCGAGGTTATGTTGCTTACATTTCAATCGACTTTTTTTCTGATTCTGACAAAAAAACTGCTTCGAAGCATGTTTCTAACCTTTCTAGTATCAATGTTTTCTTTGGAAATGGTAGTCGTTCAAAGCAATTTTCCATAAAGGTCTATTAACATTATTAGAATGAGAACAACATAACCTCAAATCATTTTCAAGCATTATTTATAGACTGAAATCCACTTATCTTGTCAAAAACTTATATGCCTGCAGTAAATATCACTCTTATCTAACCAAATATGACTGGTAAAAGTCTTATTCGCTTGTAAAAAATTGTTTGGAGTCAGAATTGCGGTGACGTCACGACTTAGGCTGTCTATTGCGTGGTTTTAGTGGCTGAATGGTTTGAAGCTGATTGAAGAGCTGGTAGGGCTGCTCAATCCGAATGTGGACAGAAATCGACATGATAATGTAGCGCAGCTTTTGGAGGATTTTTTGAAACTGGCGCGGGAGACGCAGCGGAATTCGCAGGAGAGGAATGATCCGGATCATTTGCTTAATACGCTGGAATCGTGAGTATATATATTTTTTTTATCTCGCAGACCTCCCTCAGAGATTCGTCTGTAGCTGGCGACGAAAAAGAACTTGAGGAAATGTTTCAATGCATTTTTATTGATCACTCTTGAGTGTTAGTAATGATTTTTTTTAATAGTTTCAATGATACATTTTTGACTTTTTATTTTATTCAAATTGCTCTTGTTTTTACTTATTTATTTTTTATTATTCATGTTTTTTTGTGACTTCCTTATTTTGGAGGTTTATTTTATTTTTTTTATATCCGTTTTATCATTTATACAGGGTTCTTCTTTTCAAGCGGCAATAATTATCCTCATATGGGAGAGTAAAAGATGGTACGTCTAAAAAATTCACATACCAAGGTTCTCGACCATGAACTACTTTTTGAAAATAGCGGCAGTTTTCTAACACTTCCGGTTATACCGGAAGTAGCTACCTACCAACTTTCTCATTTTGAATGGGAACCCTAATTTCTTAATCCACATTTCAGATTCCTTTTTGTTAATTAAGGTCAGTTTATTAGATAATATCCATGGCCATTTGACCGAGATACATATTTGCATTTTGAGAAAATATTTTACAGTTAAGGGGGGTATTTTGAAGCTTTGTATCTCAGTGACTATTAGACGTAAAACAATGCTTTCAAGTTATTCACATTATTTTAAAATGATTTCTTTGGTAAAAAATGTAAATAACTTGAAAAGTATCGTTTAAATAGAGGATTATATTATTTAGATCTTTTTTTGAATATTAAGATCAGTTTATCAAATAACATCAGCTATGGCCATATTTAACCGTTTTTGAAATATTAGCATTTTATGAAAAAAATAAACAGTTGACTGGGGTACTTTAACGCTCTGTATCTCAGAGACTATTAAACGTAAAAAAATGAAATTTTGGGCGTACCTATAGAAATTCCTGGTTATTTAAATGATCATTTTAATTTCCACAATAATCTACAGGGACGAGTACGGAGTCTTCACAAATGATTAAAAAAAAATGTGTTTTTGAAAAATCTCTGTTTTTTTTTATGAATGACCTTTTTTTATTTCAGATATTGATTCTAGATAAAAATTTCTTTCGGTTGATACTACATTGTCCTAAAGCTTAAACTGATATGTTATTTAGATTATTTTCAATAAAGTAATTTGCAGATGTGAATAATTTGATATAGGATAATGTAGTGTCAATGGAAAGAAAATTTTGTAAAGAATCAATATCTGAAATAAAAAAAGAGGCATTCCATTTAAAAACCCCGAGATTTTTTGGAAAAACCGAAGTTTTTTTGTTTTTCATAATTTGTCAAGACCCCGTAGATTATTGTGAAAAAGTATCAAGATCATTTGAATGGCCAGCAGTTTTTATAGGTATCCCCAAAATTTCATTTTTTTAGGTCTAATAGTCTCTGAGATACAAAACTAATTTTTTTTTTAAATGCAAATATATCCAAAATGGTCAAAGATGACCATAGATAATATTTAATAAACTGACTTCAATTTTCATAAAGGAATCATGAATGTGAAATAAAAAAATAGGGTTGTCATTGAAAATAAGGAAGTGAGTAGCTGCTTCCGGTATAACCAATGATCATGGGTATAACTATTACTATTTTAAAAAAGTAGTTCGTGGTCGAAAACCTTTGTGTGTGAATTTTTGTAAGCGTATCATTATTAATTTCACATTTAAGGCTTATTGAGCGTTTAAAAGAAATACCCTGTACAGCAAACATTATTTTTTTGTTGCCTGAAAATCAAAGAAGTCGAACACCATATTTCCCGAACTTCTGGAGATGAGTTGAAAAATTGAGAAGAGTTTCCTTCACCCTTTCTTAAATTGTAGAAAAAAAATTGAGAATTGTTGCTTGAAGTATTTTTGGAGTCCTGTCAAATATAAAGGTGTGATACAAACAAGTTTATAACTCTCAAAGTTTTGAAGATGCAATGTCAAAATTTGTAAACAATTTAAATCGGAAATTTCGAAAATTCCAGCCCTGAAATCGCCAAGTTACTTCTGGACCAAATATTCGACGGGGAACTATGCGAAAGCTCCATCGTGGGCGGTATCTCCGTTCTCATGGCGCTTTTGGACAGCAACATACCCACGTAAGCCTCACCCATTTCCGTAACTAATTCATTAACACTCCACCCTCAGCCTGCCCATGATGATGGTAGATGAGCCCATCGACATGGAACATCGGGAGAAAGTCGTCAATCAAACTGTCGAAGCTATAATCGCCAGACTCAAAGATTTCCTCAAGCTACTTCTAGATCCGCCCAAAGTCAGTCTCAATTGAAACTGCGCCGGTGCGGTACAGTAGACCAAACAAAGCATGAAAGCGTCGTTTGGTCCATTGTACCACGCCGACTTTGAGAATACTCCAAGCTTGCGGATAATCAATTTTTTCCAGCAACCAACCGTACAAACCACAGTAGGTACCTTGGACCCGCCATTGGGTCGTACCAGGTTGCAGGTGGTTAAATTGTTGTCGACTTTAGTGTCGTTGAAACGGTCAGAAATCCAGGAACAGCTGATCGAAGCGGGTACTTTCAACATTTTGCTGGATTTGTTCTTCAAGTATCCGTGGAATAATTTTTTGCACACGCAAGTGGAGAATTGTATTGTGCCAATTGTGGAGGATGCGGGTGAGGGAGATGTTGGGGCATTGTGTAAACATGTAAGTTTTTCTAAATCTACAGAAACGGATGCTCAATAATCTGTTGAACATTTAGAAAACTGTCGCAATTGTTTGAACAACTTTTTTTATGGAGGGGGTTTTGAAATACCTTTGTAGGTTGAATTTTTCAGTGAATTCCACACGGTTTACTCATAATACTACATTATGTTATGATTTGAAGTTGATATCACACAAATCAAAGGAGCCAATTTATGACGATAAAATGTGAACACAGCGGCGGAAACAAACAAATAAGGGAAACCGTTGTTGTTTAAAATGAAAAAGTGTAAACACGGACAACGAATAGACAAAAAATTATGAATCAAATGGAGTAATCAGGTCCATAATTTCTGTACTTTTTGAGTTGCGGAATTGAAAATGTCATTAAAAATAAAAATCACCCTGAATTCTTTCTTAGACAGTAAACAAAATCAATTTTAGCTCCTAGAAAGCTGCAACCTAGTGGAACGCTGTATAAACGCCTGGAAACCAAACGAGTAAGTACCGAACTAACCCAAGTGAACCAACCAGTGATATTTTGTTCCCAATAAAACCCTGACTGTTTTATTGGGAACAAAATATCACTGGTCATATCTAAATATCGACTGGTCTCAATCAATAGTATGGTTCTGATGAACATACCCAAAATTCCCCGTACCTAACACTGTCAAAATGACGCCTTAGACACTTTTTGCTCAATTTACGTTTTACAACTCATGCAGTTTTTCAACGTAAAATATCTTTTGGTAGCGGGTGGTTGAAACTGTTGCAAATTGTAGAACAAAATGATTAAACCATGAATTTGTTCGTTCATGTGACAGTTGGTTAGTTTGTTATTTTCGAACGACTTACCAATATACACTCGGATCCTCTTGCAGTACGAATGAACTGGTTCAAGGAAATAGGCTTCACTCAAACACTCTCGCGCTCGAGAATCGGATCGGGTTGAGATTCTAACTCTTGTGAATTAAAACACGAAAGGAATTGTACATTCCAAAAAAACTAAAACTCGAGTTCACAGGAGTTGAAAGAAGAAAACATAATGGAACAGAAAATCAAACAACTGGATTTAAACGTTATCTGGGACGTTGTTGCGAACTCTCTTAGAAAAGTGATCCCACAAATATTCCCAAATCCAGAAATAAAAGGAACTTAGAAAGTCCCACACTTGAAGTAAAAATTTTCTTAAAAGTTGAATCAGAATACCAAGAAAATTCCAAGTACTTTGAACTTTGATTTGATAGAAGAGATTATAAAAAAACACCAACTGAGTACAAGAAGACGAAGCGCTGCTTAATCATTTGAGGGAAGACCCATTTGACTCTGCAGCGAACACAGTATGATTGACCAATTTTCCTGCTTCCAGCTCCACCGCAAGTCGGAGAATAAAAAAAATCGGAATTACGTTGTCGTACTGCTGCAAGAAAACCAAATTTAACCGAAGAGCAAAAGCAGGCAAGGGTGATTTTTGCCCTAAATTACGACCGGGACGAGGATTACTGGGCACTAGTTATATTTACCGATGAAAAAACATTCCAGTCCTCCTCTGATCGCAGAAGAATTAAAGTCTATCGGCCTGCACACTCTCGCCTTGACGAGCGATACACAAATCAAATAGACAGGGCTGGTCATTTTTCCGTCAACAGGTGGGGCTGGGTTAGTGCACGAGGACTGGGGGTTTGTTGGCATATCAATGGCAGGTTTACTTCGGCTCGTTATCTGGAGATTCTCTCAGATGTAATGTTGCCATCGGTTGAAGCCCTTTATCCAGAGAACCAATATATTTCCCAACAAGATAACTGCGCCGTGCACACCGCCAATGTTTGCAAGACATGGTTTCAAAACCGGAACATTGAAGTTTTAGTATGGCCATCGCGTAGTCCAGATCTAAATCCGATGGAAAATGTGTGGGGACGATTGGTGAAAACTATTTATAAAAGAAACTGAAGGCCTCAAAATCAGGCAGAACTATCAGATGCCATTCTTGATGCGTGGGATGAGCTCGCCAATGATGTTGAATATGGTCGAAATTTATCAAACTCTATGGTTCGACGACTTCAAGAAGTTTTGGTCAGAAATGGTTCTGCAACCTAATAGCCGGTTGCTGCGTAAATAAATTCAAAAATGTACCCACAATATATCGTTTTCTTTTGTTGTTATAAAAAAAACTTGTCTGGCGTGTGAATATTTTGACAGCCAATAATTACACTGCCCAAAAAAAACATGATTTCATTGTCTGTGTACGCATTTTATTTGCAAGTTAGTGTACGTTTGTTTAGAAGAACAAAAGTCTAAGGACTATCTATTTCACTCAAATTAAGAAACGAGCTAAATTTTTCCTCCCTGATGCATGACCAATGAGGTCGTTCCTTAGGGTTCCAACCCCCAAGTACCACCACCTGGACCTTCCCTTTTCTGGCTATTTAGTTTGAGAGAAACGTTCCAGATAGTATAGTTTTATATCAATGATATCTTTTCCTAAGTCAATCTTTCATACAAATTCTTCTAAATCATAATACATATTCTCAATGCCGTTAATAGTCACACGGATAACGTATTAGACAAATATGTGAAAAAAAAAGTCTTTTTATGTGGTACTTACTCATACAGAGTGACCCATTTGAAAGCGGGCCACCCGAAATGTGGAGAGTGGAAAGGTTTATTTTGACGACAAACGGCCTCAAGTTTTTTCAACATTCAAGGAACACTAGATCATATTTTGGAGACTGAAAAGTCCACATTAGCGATTTTTTTAGAAAATATCTGTCTACGCCACTGGATTCGTCATACCCTGAAATAGATCTGTACCAAATTTCCTGAAAAAATTTTTAAAAATTAACGATTGATTTTTTTATACACCAAGAAGTATCTTACCTCGAAACAAATCTATCAGAAAAAAATATTAAATATAAACAAGACGTATGGTCTCCAAATACACCTTTCCCCTGTCAGAACGATCTTAGATCCCATAAATGATCAAATTCATTTTCTCCATCAAGTCGTATTTCACAAAGTATAACCTTTGCGAGATTCTTAATGGACAATTTGCACATTTTTTGGAAATATTAAAAATATAAGGATTAGTAAGTACTGATGCCAATGATGTTTAAAAAATCAACCTACGACCTCTATTAATGTAGTAATCATAGATTAAAGAGCGCCAATCAACATCCACTACGTTACAGAATACATTATCTCTCTCCGTCTGGCTTATTGTCTATAATTCTCACTCTCTTTCGAAGGGTTAATATAGCTAGGAGGTATTGAATATAGCGCCGCCCTGTTTTCGATCATAGAGTGAAATTTGCGTTTTCTTTTTCATTTATTGAGTTTATTTTTGGGTATTTTGGGAAAAATTTTTCGCTAATGAGTTTCAAATACTATGTAGAATACGTATATAAAATTTCAAGTCATTACTTCTTAGGGCCTGAGTTAGGCTTATTTGTTGCTTTTTCGAAAACACTTGAGCAGTTGAATCATAAACATTCATTTTGATGGTCACATGGTGACATTTCCCAAAACTCAAAATCCACATGGTAAAATCTTTATTTGTTCATTCTTGAAGTTGAATTTTATGGTTATGACTTTCTGCACAACTATCTTTTCCTTTAACCCCACTCTATGTTTTTTTGAAAAGTGAGCAGTTTCTGAGTAGAACATAAATCAAGCAGAAAATATAAAAAATCCAAGATGGTGGCTTAATTTTGACAATGTTTTCCAAGGGGGAGATATGATGGCTTTTAGTATGTTCATCAGGACTATAAATCCCATCGATGGAGACCAGTCGCAGCTTTATAAAATGTTCCCAATTCACCATAAAAGATTTTTCAACCGTTAAACTCATCAACTTATCACATCAGATCGGAAAAACCCATTCGTCAAGGCTACATGGGCCATCTGATCAGCATCATGGACCACGTTGCCAAACTCAAACCGTTATCGGAGTTTTTGAAGGAAAACAAACAAGAAACAGCGTCAATTTTGGAGGAGTTCATCAGCACCACTCTGACTGATGAACTGGAGCTTCAAGGCAAACTATTGGCTGGAGTCCATCCCAGTGCAATCGGCGAAGTTAACGAAGAATTCGGCGATTTGCCGTTTTCGCAAAACAGCGTGATGCCACAGCAGGTGAGTGACGGGCCAGCTGTATTCGCGGTAATGGAATTTTCCAGAGTTACGCTCAATATCAGATGCAGAATTTGAGCTCGCACTATTTGGACAACTACAGCGGGTTTAATGATGACGCATTCAACGATGGGGATGAAACGTTGCAGACGATCCAAAACCCGTCAGAAATCACATTTGAAGTGTCCGAGACGGAGCAGACTCAGCGAGATGCGATTTTCAAGCAAATCTGCGATCAGAGCATCAACACCTTATTCGAGCCAGATGATCAGGCGTTTGAGGTGCGTGATCACTCGTTTTTGACGGTGATCGAGAAGAAGGATGCTGGTGACAACTCCAGTGATAGTGATGATGATCTTGGTGATAATAATATGGACGTGGACCCGTGGTCTTCGCCCAAGTCTGATCCATGGACCAATCCTCCCTCGGAAGAGACTTCGGCAAGTTGGGCTGACTTCAGTCGAGCTTCGTTCACCAATTTTGATCAGGCCTTTGCTGATATGGCGCCGAGTAAGGAAATGGCGGATGGAGATGGCAATAAGGGTGCTGAGGCAATGGACACGGAAAAAACTAAAGTGGAGCCGTCCATGTAAGTACTGTTTCTGCAAACAATGAAATGGTCTTTTGATTTGTTATGAACCTTTGAACATTGAACGAACCACGCGATCTGTTTGTATCACCAATGTTTTATTTATGTTTCTTCCGCATCATTTATACTACAAATGTAACAGCGAATCACAATTTTTATCTTTCGCGAAAACATACTATAGGCAACACAATGTTGAAATCTGTGAAAATTCATCTTTCGCAAATACCAAATAATTTTTTTATTATATGAAAAAAAAACCTTCGTTAACGAAATCATGTTAAAGATGACAACCATGGAACCATGCGTTAGCCGCTCATGGTCAGCATAAAACGATTCTTTACCTTACCACGAGCCCATACCAAAATCGGTCTCTCCTATTGGTTGATTCGAATATGGCGGCTCATAATTCAGATTCAAATTCGAAGCGATTATTGACAGCTGTTGCAATTATTGTTCATGGCATTTTCGCGTTTGAGTTTGAAGTTGCTTTTTCAACAATCCCTGTGCAAGTGATCAGTGGAAAATATCTGTCGACGGAGTTTATTAATGTATTATGCATTGAAGATAGCCTTCAGAATAAATAAGTGGCCTTATTTCAAAATAATATAATGTGTATCATTCGATTATTTTGAATTCAAATGATCATTTAGAGTGAAGAATGTTAATACACATTTGATCATTTCGTTACTTGCATTAGTAAACAATCTCAACAGATACGTTGAGTTAACGTGAACGTGCAATCATAGCCCCCAATATCTCTAGAAATGGGGATAAGACATGAGTGTCCAAGACTTTTGGAGGTGTATGTATTGTTTCTGAAATATTCAATGGAATGGATTCGAGCGATTTTCATAGTTTGCCTTGAATCCGGGTAGATATCCCAATATAATATATTGTTGAGCACAAAAGCTGCCTCCTGCACCCAAATCAAGTCGATAAAATCAAGTTGATTGTTAATAAAAGCAATGTTTTTTTTATACTCCACCCCCGACTACACATTATACTTTATGTGAAATTAATTGCGCTTCAACGTTTAATCAGTAGCATTCAGACAGATATAGCGAAATATTCGGTTGATAGATTTATCCGATCACCGTCTGTATCTGTAAAATAGTAGGTAGGTGATTCATCCCGAAATTTAAACTCATATATTGTGGTATCTACTATCCACTGAATCCACTATAAATACCTGTTTAACCCACCTCAATAAAATGAGTACAGATCAGTTACATCAAAATACAGGTACCTAAGAACATAGGTAGTCGAAAAAAAGAAAACTTTTCCGGAAGACAATAACACAGAATTAATAATCTTGTTATTTTATTAAAAACAAAATAAAAAGTGTGTTTGCTCAAGAGTAAATGCATTCATTTGTGATTATTATTAAAGTGGAAATCAGCTAGCTGATCAGCGGTGATTTGCTGGTTGCCTATAGCACGTGAATGTTTGTAGACGATTCAACCAATAGGAAGACCGATTTTGGTATGGGCTCGTGGTGAGGTAAAAAATCGTTATATGCTGGTCTTGACATTGAAATCCAGAAAGACTGATGTGTTTCATTTGTTCATGTTATGTCATTCAACTTATTTATGAGCTTTTCCAAAGTAAATTTTATATCGTCTTTATCGAGATGTCAACTTCACATTTGATACAAAGCAGTATTTTTATCAAGCACCTCAACAGAGGTAACACAAAATCTCAATACAGCACGAAACAAATGAGGTATCAACTGGAATTGAAACCGCTGTCATGCATCTGTCAACGTTAGATAGTTCCAACGTTGCCGGATTGTAATAAAAATTAGTTTTATCAACTTTGTGTAATTGAACGACAAGTAATGAATCTTGGCATGCTATTATTTTTAGACATCTATTGAGAACTGCTGTCGAAAAATCTGGAGAAAAAAAGTTAATATGGCAAACAAACGTTTCACTATTTCTCTCTACCCTTATGGCCGATTGCACCAACCTATTTTGAGGATACTTAACGCTAAGGGACCCTTAACTTGACAATTTTACGTTGAGTATCCTCAAAATAGGTTGGTGCAATCGGTCATTAGGTTTATTATTATTATTATTGACTCACACTTAGTCGTTCAATGTTCAAAGTTTTAATCAATTGAAGCGTCAGAATCACGTTTACAAGTTTACTGTGGTGACACCATAGACGTATAACCAAGTTATACTTCTATGGGTGACACAGTGAATTCTAGACGTTTTATAATATGAGCTAAAAACGCAATGTTGCCGCTTCAATTGTTAAAAAATAAAAGCCTCACCACTATTCCTTCAGGTCCATAGAAGGGGAACCAATCGAAAAAGTGTGAGACCAGGTGCCTGTAGCCCTCCTAACATATCAAACGTTGTGGGGAGTGAAACAATAACAGGATAGCAATCGCGATTAGTATTATTGAAAAGATAGTGCCTATAAAACGTTTTTGTTGGTCTCGTTGAATTTCACGTGTTATTTTTCTATTTATATTGTCCCATGTAAATTTGTGCATTTTATTTATTGCCAAAAGGTATTCGTTTGCCAACAGGTGCAATACGATCATGTTATGTGATAGAAATGACGTTGCGCATATTCTAGTTAATTAAATCGAATAAGTTACTTCCATTGCGCACCCTGGTTTCGAGCTACTTAACTTATGCCCAGTATCGAGGATGCACGAGGCTCAAGTCAATTAATGACCGTCTCGCGCATGCTCGGTTTAATGCGAAATCGATAGAAGTGAGTGCCTATTTTCACTGTTTAAGTTACGGAGATGTCATGTACTTGTATTTCAATAAATAATTTGGAACATTTTCATGGGTTTTATTTTATTCGCTTTCCCAATTTACACAACTATTGTAAGGTCTACATTGAATTTCACTGACAAATTTCCGCTTGTCTAACGGAAATCATATGCTAACATCTACATTCAATTTGTGTTCAAAGTCACGCTTCGGAATGAAATTGGATGTAAACCACACCTAACTCTATACTAGGTGAGTTCGAGTATTCGCTCCGAGCGCGAAATTGTCCATTTAAGCGCGTACAAATTTTGGCGCTCCGAGTGTTCAGAGCGAATACTCAAATCGATGAATCCGATAGTTTTTTCTTAACCCTTTCTTTACCGATCAATATTTTACTACGATGCCACCAATCCCGCGCTTTTCAATATGCCATTAGGCCAGGACCACTGCCGTATACAGGGTGTTCAAACTTCAGGAGGTGATTCTGCATGAAAAAATAATGACAGTTTGCTATTTAAACATCATGTCCGCAAATGCTTCGTTTTCTGAGATACGGACATTAAATGTCAAAAATCAATGCCGTTTCGTTTCCGATAGGCCACTATGTATTATGTCTAGCGAAGTTCGAACCATATGGATTTTTTTTATTATTAGTTTTACAAAAGAGTGTTATTCTGTATAAAAAGTTCTGCAAGCTGAAACTTGAAGGCAGTCATAATATGAATTTTGCGCAAGAGTAAAGATATGTGATAAAATCGAATATTGTACCTAATCGAGAAAAGTTTACTAGAATTGAAAACTACACGTTTGAATAATCAATAATTCACATCTATCTTTTGTGAAAATTGTTATTCTAGCTAAATAAGTGATTCTCTCGGATAAAAATTGAAATATATTTCAATAAACATATCACCTTATTTATTACATGAGCGAGTAAGTCAAGAAAAATGGGAGTACAATTTTTTATTGATATTTGTGGATTAATTTTAAAACCGGATAACTCTACGTGACGTCACAATACAACTTGTTGCTACACACATCTGTCATCTGTCACTCAGCAACGTCAAATTGTCTTAATTGTCAAAGCAAAATTGTTTTGCTAGTCATCCATTTCCAAGCAAGTTCTTTTGAGATTTCAATTTGAGACATTAGTTTAACATTAAAAAAGAAAAAATGACTGAAGTAGATCGCGATAAGGTCCTGCAGGACTACAGGAAGAAGCTGATGGAACACAAGGAAGTGGAGTCCCGGCTGAAAGAAAGTAAGTATATCAAGTAAAGTAAAGCCCCCAAGTCTATAAATTTTCTAGTGCGGGAGCAGCTTAAGGACCTTACAAAGCAGTACGACAAGTCGGAGAACGACTTGAAAGCCTTGCAAAGCATGGGGCAAATAGTTGGGGAGGTTTTGAAGCAGCTTACAGAGGAAAAATGTAGGTTAGGTATGAACTTTGTCAACAATAATTGAACGTCGACTTAGTTATAGTGAAGGCAACCAATGGGCCTCGCTATGTAGTAGGTTGCCGGCGTCAACTGGATAAGGCCAAGCTTAAAGCAGGGACAAGGGTGGCCCTGGACATGACGACACTTACCATAATGAGGTACTTGCCGCGCGAGGTGGACCCCTTGGTGTACAACATGAGCCATGAGGACCCAGGTGACGTCACCTACTCTGCCATTGGAGGTTTATCCGAGCAAATCAGAGAGCTGCGTGAGGTTATTGAGTTGCCCCTCCTCAATCCGGAGCTGTTCATGAGAGTAGGAATCACTCCTCCCAAAGGGTGTTTGCTTTATGGTCCCCCCGGCACCGGCAAGACTTTATTGGCGCGGGCCGTGGCCTCCCAACTTGATGCCAACTTCTTAAAAGTTGTGTCCAGCGCCATTGTTGATAAATATATAGGAGAATCAGCACGGTTGATCAGAGAAATGTTCAACTATGCAAAAGATCATCAACCGTGTATCATTTTCATGGATGAAATCGACGCGATTGGCGGAAGACGGTTTTCTGAAGGTACCTCAGCTGACCGCGAGATTCAACGGACTTTGATGGAGCTGCTGAACCAGATGGACGGTTTTGATTCGTTGGGACAGGTGAGTCAATTCCAGTTTCCAGTACCTTCCAGCTTTCCACCACTGTGATTGGCTTGGCAGGTTAAAATGATCATGGCCACCAACAGACCAGATACATTGGACCCCGCGTTGCTACGTCCAGGGCGGCTGGACCGGAAAATCGAAATCCCTCTTCCCAATGAGCAGGCGCGGCTGGAGATTTTGAAAATTCACGCCGGGCCCATTGCAAAACATGGAGAGATTGACTATGAAGCTATCGTCAAGTTGTCGGATACTTTCAATGGTGCTGATTTAAGGTTAGTTTCGTTGTTCGACCATGGTTTTCTATAAAGTTTTGTCTAGAAATGTGTGCACGGAGGCGGGGTTGTTCGCCATCAGATCTGAAAGGGAGTATGTCATTCAGGAGGACTTTATGAAGGCGGTGAGGAAGGTTTCGGATAATAAAAAGTTGGAGAGTAAGTTGGATTATAAGCCGGTTTAAGTTATATTTAGTACTGTATGGACACAATATATTGTTTGTACGCAGTTTTGTTTGTTTTATTTTTCCCTGAATTAGCTGAGAAGGGATTATTCTCGGAAAAATCCACTGAAAAGTGTCAAATTTTGAAGAACGCTTTAATAAGCAACAATTTCTTGAAATTCAACCGAGTAGAGACGTTACAAACCAATGATAATGATCTAATAACTAAAACCCAATGAAAAGTGAAATTTGTGATGCTAAAATGATGTTACCATCAGATGGAAAATTTAGTATAATTTTGAATACTGCAAACTAATCCTGGATTTATGTTAATGACATCTAATGAATAGGCTACCAACTAAAGTATTGATTTTTTTTAAGAAGTCTAAATTTCAATAAAATCTGAGATTTGAGAAGCAAAAAAGTCACTTGACGAACAAAGAAACGTCAAAGATTCTTTCAAATGAAGCATTTAGTTTCCTTTATTACGATTTTAGCTGCTGTAAACTAACTATAAAACTTAAAAAAAGTGACATCTAGTAATACTTCAACTAGATAAGTATTGATTTTCCTTAGAATTATGCTTGGTTTACATTGAATTTCACTTAGAAGTGGAAGTGACAGATTTATGCTTGCCAAATGGAAATCATATGATACCATCTACATTGAACTTGACATAAGCGTGACTTTTAACACAAAATCAATGTAGATGATAGCATTATGATTCTCTTTTGCCAAGCGGAGATTTGACAGTTCCACTTCGAGATGAAATTGAATGTACACTTACATTACCCTTGACAGATTGTCAATGTCATGTATTTTTTGTTTACGTTTCTAACTTTAGATTTTCAACAGCTGATTTTGATTTGTTATTATGCGATTGCCGTATTTTGTATTTTTCTTTGAATTTAAGACGTCTATCGTCTATCTGATGTGAAGGATATACAATCATGTCAGACTTTTTGGCTGAAAACAGCCATTGGGGTAAAAACATCCTTATACTGGTTTCCAGAGGAAACGCCATAATTGCAGAAATATTGAGATTAAAGGACTACGTCCCCGCTGTTTATAGGTATTTATAGCAAATATTTGCACCTCAATTATAGTATAGTTATACTTGAAGGCTTGAAACAAAACAGGATTTGGACAAATATGGAGAGTTGATATTTGATTTTTCCAATTTGAAGGCATCCGAAGCTCTGGAACAAAGAATAGAAAACAATGAAGTGAAGTACACACACACCCTATTCCATCAAAACCGACTAAAATAGTATTTTAGGCTTTAAGAGAACTGGATGAAGAATTCCGGGACAACCACATTGAAATAATCAGCAGATTTTACCTGCTTTTTGAGGCCATTCACAGCTACGTTATAGATTTGAACCATTTCATTTCTGAGCTTGAAGATGGTGTTTATATTCATCAAAACATCGAGACTGTATTTTTGGACCATGAAGGAAAACAGATCTTGTGTGAAGCTCTATTTCTTTATGGTTTGATGCTTCTGTTGGTTGACTTTCATATTGACGGTGTAGTTCGTGAAAGAATGTTGATTTCTTATGATAGATACACTCCTCAGCAACGGAATACGCGGAGTAGTTTTGATGAAGTCTGCAAACTTCTTATGGAAACTGGACTTAATGGTACCAAGAAGCCTGCTAATTATCCTGAAGCTTATTTCAAGTGAGTTATCTAGTATATCCAACATCGTACATAGAAGAAACGTGAGGAGGAGATGAGCGGGGTACTGAGTGGGGATACGTTTGCACCTCACTGGAATGTACTTCGGTTACTACACGCGAAGCTGCCAGTGGCGTAACTATTTTACAGAATTCTCAAATTCACATTTTTTACTGCAAGCTGGACACTTTCGAGTCATCTATACTTATAAAAGAGCTTGTCCTGACTGCGTCATCAACGCCGAGCCAAACCTATACAGTGTGTCCAGAATAAAATGATGTACATGGGACTATACGAGGATATTGGAAACGGTAAAAGATACGACGTTGCTTAAATGGAAGAAAAGTTGCGTATTTGTATGCTCAAAAATATTCTACCTTTGTTTCATTTTGAATCGATTTCGTTATGTTCATACAGGGTGAAAAAAGAAAAGGTTCATTTTGAAAAAAACACAATATTTTGCTTGTTATAAAACCCAACACTTTCAAATTTCCAGGATCTTACCTATGTAAGAGGATACGACGATTCTAAAACGGCGTCAAAAAAATTCTAGACCTACTATGTTGCGTCCAGACAAAGTCAAGTCTGTTTTTTTTATGGAAGTCATATTTTTGGAAATTATTTTCAATACGGACCATGAAAATGGAGAAGTTCAATATGGCCTCCATAAGAAAAACCAAAGTTGGCCTCGGCCGGACGCAACATCGTGGGCCTACAACATTTTTTGATGTCGTTTTTAGAATCGTCATTTCCTCTTACCCATATCCTGTAAATTTGAAAATATTGGCTTTTATAATAAGCAAAATTTTGTAGTTTTTCGAATATGGACATTTTCTTTTTCACCCTGTATCTACATCACGGTATCGATTCAAAATAAAACAAAAGTAGATTATTTTTGGGCATACAAATACGCAACTTTTCTTCCATTCAAGCGACGCCGTATCTCTTACCGTTTCCAATATTCCCATGTACATCATTTTATTCTAGACACACTGTATAGATAGAGCCATGAAATTTTGAAAAGATGTTCTGCTTAATATTTCTAGGTGTGCTAAGAAAGGATTTTGCGAAATTTCATCCCTAAGGGGGTGAAAAGGGTTGGGGTAGGATAAATCATATATTGATGAAAAATTATGTATTTTTGGTCACATTAACTTCATATTATAAATAATCTTGAATGAATTTGATTAAACACATGTTCGTATCTAAACTACCTATCAGATAAGTTATGGAAAATGTGAAAACTGTTTCTTATATAACTTTTCCCGTAGAACTCGATTCTGCCTTCGGAAATAGTATACAGGGCCAGGTCAAAAGGTTATCGGACGCAACTTTATTTTTTTAAATGGAACACCCTGTATATTTAGGTATAGTCCATAAGATTTTTCTTTTTTTTAGTTTTTCAAAAATATACAGGGTGTCCGTGAAATGACTCTACAACGCTTAACCACAAATTCATTGACCAAAAATAAGGCGATCTAGGCAAACTTATCTATATCCAAAATTGCTTCGTCAAGTCTACAGAGGGCGTCAAAGATTTAAAAAAAAATGGGATTTCCTACATTTTTCAAAAACGTACAGATCTTTTGATAATTTTTGGTACCTAGTCTAGGACCATGAAATTACGTTTTTTGTTTCTAACGAACGGTTGTAGTTGATCGGAAGTATTATAAAAGTGACTTCACATGTTATTTCTTTTGATTTTTTTTGGAATTGTCTTTTTGACTGGGATAAGTGTTTGTGCCAGAAAAAAATTATCTTCAATTAGGTACACAGACATTTTTATTATCGATTAATTTTTTTCTAGCATAACTACTTATCCCAGCAAATTTTTTCAAGAGAGGAAAAAACTTTCTTACACACCTGGGTTATTGGATAAAAACATCTGAATTATCATAAAGTCAATTCCATAAAAAATCAAAAGATATACATAGCTGCATATGACGTCACTGATTTTTTATGGAATTGACTCTCTGATGATTCAGATGTTTTCATCTAATCACCCAGTGTGTAAGAAAGTTTTTCTTTTCTTGAAAAAATATGCGGGATAAGTAGTTATGCTAGAGAAAAATAAATCAATAGTTGAATATCTGTGCATCTGGTTGAAAAGATTTTCTTGTTGGCACAACCACTTATCTTAGCAAAATTTTTCAAGAGAGAGAAAAACTCCCCAATGTATTAAACTTTAAGATAAAAATATCTGAATTATCACAAAGTCAATGGCCAAAGAAAACAAAAGAAATAACTACATATGAAGTCATTTTTATAACACTTCCGGTTAATTTCAACTGGTCGCTTTAGAAACAAAAAACGTTATTTCATGGTCCAAGACTAGGTACCAAAAATTATCAAAATTGTTTTGCACGTTTTCAAAAACTGTATAAAAAACCATTTTTTTTTTAGTCTTTGACGCCCTATGTAGACTTAACGAAGCAATTTTGGATATAGGTGAGTTTGCCTAGATCACCTTATTTTTGGTTAAGGAATTTGTGGTTGAGCGTTGTACAGTCATTTCACGGACACCCTGTATAATAATATGCACTTTTATAAATATAAAATGTCAAGTCATACGAAAATGTATGCAAATTGTGCATTATGTCAACAATATATATATATGTATAGTGAACGCCAAAAAACTTTCGATCTACGTCATCGTTGCCACCAAGCTCGTTGTTATGAAGGTTGCTGGTGGCCAAATTTGTTCACCAGCAAATCACATAATAGCTCGCTTGGTGGCAATTATGACGTGAATCGAAAGTTGTTTGGCATTTGCTGTACAATTTGTATCGCTTGAATTAAACTGATAATTTTCGCTTCGTTGGTCACCAAACGAAAATTCCAAATATTCCTAATCCGTCCCCGACTTTTGAACCGAATAACATAAGCGAGGACAAATTTTTTATTCTCCTCAGAGGGGCAGGCGGCAGGAGTGATACTGCTGGTTCTTATTAATGCTGTGATAATAGACTGTGAAATTGAATAACAAGAATAATACATAATTTGACTAACTTTGGAAGTGGTAGCATGGTTTGGCTGGTGCCATCTCATGGTTTTAATTAATAACCTGACATAAAATGTTGCTGAGTTAAGTAACCTATCTATATTACATAAATGATAAGAATGTGGGACGAACTGCCACCACCTCTCAATGTGTGCTTTGACAATTAGAAAGCACTTTTTCTCTGAAATCGATTGAAACAAGTTGTCACAGTATAAAATAAAATATTGTACGATACACAGCCGGTAAATGTCATTAAACTACTCGTCTAGAAATTTCGAACTCGGCCGGCTCCTTTGTCGCCTACGCCTCATCGATAAAAATCTTGATTCGTAATTTGAAAAATCATTTACCGGCTTAGTAAGGCAAATTACTGGGCAAATTACTACTTTTTGAAATAAAATATATGAAAGAACTAAATAATCGAGTGAATAATACTATAATGTCTTTCCAGTCGCGTTCCAATAAACCTTACTTATATAGAAATGGTTACCAGTCGTCTAAGATCAGACGATATCTACTCACAAACTGCAATATATCCTCTTTCAAGGCACAAAAGTACAGCCTTTGCAACGCAAGCTTCAATGCTGTATGTCTGTCTGTTTTTTTCATCAAAAATATTGCACAGCGAGTCGGCAGTGATGAGGGAAATTGTAGATAAATATTTTTATGATGGATGGATTGTTGCCATCTATATGGGGTGAGTTAAAGATTTATTATCGTTGCTAAACCTGATATTATTTTAATTAGGTTTGTGGTGAATCTCATTGATACGTGGGAAAATTTTAAATCGGCCAAACAAGCCCTAAATAACACACTTCAGATAGCACATGTAAAAAATATTTCCAGCCAGTACGGACTGCAAGTGCCGAAGCTGCTTAAACTGACAAACAATCTTCTTAAAGAAGGAAATGTTACTCGGGAAACTTTACTGAAAAACATCAATAACATTATTAATGCTTTGAGAGAGTGTAATGTTACATTGCGCTGGCTCATCTTACATACTACAAATATGGACAAAAACAAGAAAATCAAACAGTACAGAGATATAGTAGTTGAGGAGGTCAACTGCAAACAGTCGATAATTTTCGAATTGTTGCTCAACACAGCCCAACTGGAACTAAAGGTGAAAAACCTTTACAAAAACTTGATGTCCGAAAAGGACCTTCAGTGGGACAGTCTGAAGAAAGAAAGCTCCAAATCCCTTCTAGAACTATCAGTAGTATTCAGCGGCAGCAAACCGTTGACCAGAATCAAAAAGAATTCCGGCTTGGAAAAGTGGTGTCTGGAAATATCCACCCAAATCCAGAATTTAATCAGGGAAGAGCACGGCTCTTCCAGTAAACTAGTGAAAATGATCCAGGCTCTGGAAGAAGTACAAGGCTATCACGAAATCAGCAACAACATGCAGGTTATCCAGTTTTTGTCCGAGGTGAAGGGTGATTTGGATCAGATGATTCTTTCAATGAATATAAAGGAGGATGTTTTGATTAATTTGCAAATTATTGGAGATATTAGTTACGCGTGGGAGCTGATTGACTTTTACACAAACATTATGCAAAATGGCATTAAAATGGAACCGAGTTTGGTTATCAAGCTGAGATGTGTATTTTTGAAGGTAAATATTAATCAATCGAATTCATGAAATGGAAAGTATTTTGTTCATAGCTTGCTTCAGCTCTAGAACTTCCTCTTCTTCGAATCAACCACGCCCATAGTGAAGATTTCACTTCCGTGTCGGAATACTACAGCAAAGAACTGGAAATATACGTCAGGAAAGTACTTCAAATTATTCCCAATACAATGTTTGAGAAATTGGCAAGGATAATTGAGATGCAAACTAAAGTTATCAAAGAGTTGCCCGGACAAATTGACAAGAATAAGTTGAAGGAATATGCGCAGTTGGATGAGAGGTTTGAGTTTGCGGAGTTGACGAATTCAGTGTCCATTTTTAGTAGAGGTACAATTATTGTCTTCCTATTTTCGAAGATCCCATTTTTCTCCATTTGTTAGGAATGCGTATGATGGAAAACACCTTAGTAGGTGTAGTATGTCTAGACCCCAAAAGACTTTTAGAAGATGGAATTCGCAAAGAACTCGTTCAGCAAATGTCTAAATCCCTTCATGAAGGCCTTATTTTTAGCCCCAAACTTAAAGCCAAAGAATTAGAATTGAAACTTCTAGAATTAGCTTCTGTTATGGATGGATATAAACGATCTTTTGAATACATACAAGTGAGATAATATAATAAACACAGATTTCATAGTTATTCGAGTATACTGCTCGTGAAATTTGAGAATAAAACAAAGTTTGCCCGTTTTCAATAAGCTGTAGCCTTGAAACGATATTCGTAGATTTTGATTGATGAGGTTTTCTAGGATATATAGGTTACAGAAAGTAATGCAATTTTTATAATGTTCATGTTATTTTGCTGAAAAAAAATATGTACTAAAACTACGTACACCTCAGACATATAACTAAGAGTAACGTATCTCGAGACGTATTTTGTATTTTTTTTTCAACAAAAGATTAATCAACTTGAATTAACTTAAAAATCTTAAAATATACGATACTTTTGAAATTCAAATGAAAAAAAAAATTTATTTAATTGAACAGGTCATATACACAGTATACAGGATTTCTCAAAAATACGGCAAGTGTTTACTGATACTGAACTGATATAAAGTATCATTTATTAATCAGTTATCAATTTCACAATAACAAATAAATTGGGTTCATATTATCGTTTGCCATATTTTTAAGAGACCCTGTATATTACCGCTTCAGCTAAATCATCTTTTTTCTATTGAATTCCAAAAATAGGTAAGTACCCTAAATCCTAACATTTTCAAGTTGAAATGAAAAAAAAAATAGAAAAAATACGAATTGGAATAGACATTGATCATCTTTTGTTCCATAAGAATTATCAGAAAAATGCCAAATACGTTCCGAGACACCTAGTAGTCTCAGCTATATACTAGTTTTTTTTTTGTAACATGGCAGGTTCGTGAAAATTATAAAAACTGCATCACTTTCTTCCGCACCCTGGATATCCTAAAAACCTCATGTTACGCTATATCTGCAAAAATCAATGTATCAAAGTCGACCTCCAAAACGAACAAAACAATTGACAAAATCTGTTTGTTTGTTTCAAAATTTGCTATGTTCTTTGATTTGACGAGTAGTTTATATGTGAATTTCAGGACTATATTAACATAAACGGATTAAAAATCTGGCAAGAAGAAATAACAAGATTGATTAACTACAACGTGGAGCAAGAATGCAACTGCTTTTTAAGAAATAAAGTTCATCCCTGGCAAAGTGTTCATCAAAACAGAATAGTACCAATTCCCATTTACCCTCCTCACGGAGGGAGTGATAATTTTATTGGTAGATTAGCTAAGGAGATTATAAGATTGACTGATCCCAGGTAAATTGTCTGTTTGTATTTTCTCTTACCTACTATCTATAATTTGCTGGAAATCTAGAAACGCGGTGTATTTATCCACAACTTCATCGTGGTATGACATAAAAACACATCAATGCATTTTTTCCAAAGAAACTATAGCTTCAGTTTCCAAAACAATTGAAATTACTGGGCTTGTAGGATTAGACAGACTTTTTTCATTTATGATAATCAATGCCTTACAAAGTGTTAAAGGTAAGTTGACATTGTAGTTTTCAATGTGTAAATTGAACACATTTCAGCTTGTCTTGACAATAAAAATACCAAAACGGTATCTTGGCTGAAAGTTATCCAGACCATCCACTCGGACTTGAAATCAATAGAAACGTGGCAGCAACCGCTAAAGAATTATCAAAACCTTGTTTATCGGACTTCCAAGATTTGGCAAGAGTTTCTCGAACAAGTGCTGCTAATAGGCCAGTTGCAACTCTTGCGAAATCTCGTTGCTTTCCATTTGAACAAATCGTGCAAATTTAATGCGAAAAATCTTGAATCTTCCTTGTGCACGTTGAGTAAATCGATGCTATTGGATTTGAAGCAGGATAAGAAAAGCGTTTCTGAGGAGGTTATTGGGGATTTGTCCAAGTATTTCGACTATGCAGGTTTGAATGAGCCTGTTAACAAAGTTTACATTACGGGAAAGAGTAGTGCTGATTATGGGATGACTATGTTCATTTTTGTGCTGGCCCATATTAAAGTGGGCTTTTTGCCACAGAATTTGAGTAAGTATAGTATTTTTGAATCTAGAATGTCACTAGGTAGGTAATTTCTCCTTAAGGTAATTTGAGTAAGAGAAGTGTAGATCAACTGGATGGCACGGCCTTATCTATAGGCGTGCACACTATCATGAAACAATTCAGCACTGATGTTAACGAAGAATTCGTCCGACTTGTTGCAGAATTCATGATGAAGCTATCGAAAACCAACGAGTAAGTAATGATCAGTCATTACATATTATACTTTTTAAATAATGCTTATCTTCAGCTCAAAAAGTCCAGAAATTCCGGAAGTTCCTCTGATGCTGAACTTCATGGATTCGTACACAAACTTCAGTAAAGCTTCTCAGAATTTGTATAAAAAGTATTTACCGGAAGAGATTGCGTTTTTGTTGCAGAGTTTCAAGATTGTCTAAATGTTCTATTTTTTATATAGAGAATTGAATAATATATAATATTATAAAGAGATATTGTTTTACGGTTATCCGATGTTGAACGGAAAGGTAAGTACAGAACCGTAATAAGTGTCTAGAGTTACATCCATAAGGAAGCACTACTCACATGGATGTAACTCTAGACATTTATTACGGTTCTGTACCAACCTTTCCGTTTATCATATAATATTATGTACCTATATCTTTTTTTATGAATATGGTGTTTCTTTTGAAAACTAAATAGTCTTGGTCAGCAAAGTAAAATATAGGTATAATAGGTACAGAACTTACATTTTGTATGCAATAAGGTATTTGACTCAAACGTCACACATCACTCTTACAGAAAAAAAATATTCTAGAATTGTTAGGCAGTTATATTTGTTTCAATCTGCGATGAAAGTCTGATTTTGTTAAAATTTTCAAACTACCCCCCATGTTTGGCGCGCCGTAGAGCAGAAAATATGGGTCGGAGCGAAAAAATGCATGACACCAAAGTTGTGCGTAATTTTGTTTTGTACATGTTTTATTTGAACTATTTTTTTATAGCACCTACTGCAACGGTGCTATTTTCTTCCAAGCACCGCGAAGCAGAGTTTTCATCCCCCCAACCCTCGAGCGGCACCCCCTCGAGGTCGCAAACTTGGATGATCTATCAGGGGACCTATCTCTACCATCCCACAAAATTTCATTTCTGTTTGACCTTTTGCAAACAGAACCTCATATTTTGTACCCAACGCTTGGCCTATGAAGAGAGCCTTCAGAATTAATGAAGTGTAAGTGCGTAGCCTTATTTCAAAATAATAATATAATGTGTATCGATTCGATTATTTTGGAAACAAACCATGATTTACAGTGAAGAATGTAAGAGATCCAGAGAAATTTGATCATTTGAAGGGTATCGGCAAAGAAGGTGCTATGTATAGTGTCGAGATAAGCGCGTTCAAAAGTTTCAAGAGCTCTAAAAGTGACTTATAAAAGTAAAATAGTATTCATTTTAACATACTATTTCTGGTATGGTTTCGCCAACCCTACTCTTTGGTATTGCCACATGAATACCTACCATTCAGAAATAATTTTATAATGACTTTTTTATTCAAAAAAACACATTTTCTCACAGAAAGTTACATTTAAACAATGAAAGTAGGAGTTTTGTCATGAATATTTGGAAGAAATAACAGTGACATTATGATAAACGCCTTCATGAGTCCACAGCATATATCTATGGTCCACAGTCCCAAAGTTCAAAGATTCTCATGGTCTGTTCTCATCATATTAAAAATTATGTAGATGTAGACCATACAGGCATCTCTTCATTTAGACATATAGGTATCCCTTTTTTTATTATTTGAGAAATGTAATTGCTTCTTTCATTAAGTCCCGTCTCATGTTATTAAAAAAAAACCCAACTTGAAAATAATCTGTATGTTGTAATGCTGTGATCATAGCGCTAATGCTGTGGCTTAATCGTGATTTGATTTGACAACTACATGACCAATTGACCAAAAATTTAAAAAGCACTCTTGATTGGTGATCTTTTTTTTTTTAATTGCACCTTAGGAGGGTTTTGAAGCTCATGTAATATTATTATCAAGATGTTTAGAGGTTTACGCAAATCAAAAAATTGGTTTGGGTTTGGATATAATAATAATATGTTCTGCCAGATATATTTTCATGAGATTGGTCGTTGAATGCCGAGATCGCCTAAAATATACTCATACTATAAATCACTATGACTCATACTCAATGCCAGTATGTGCATATAAATTATGTTTGATTCTAACCTGTGACGCAAATAAAATACCTAGGTGTTATTGTGGATGCTAATTTAGATCTTTAATCACATGCGGATTTTACATCATAGGAAAATATGCGAAAAAAGTCAGTTTTATTTCGAGAGTAGTAAAACATCCACTTCTATTGTATAGTATCACAGCTCTCCATTCACAGTTTTGTATTACATTATTCAATAACTTGACCCAGTATGTGATGAGTGATTTCCATAGATGATTTCCAGGTCATACAAAATAGAGCCATGCACACAATAATTATTGGATCTAATAGATACACGATACACGCCCATTGAGTTCTAAAGTCAATGGACACGCCAATAATACAATCCATGTTGAATATTCTTGGCATGTTGTCAATAAAGCAAAATGTATTTTTTCTAAAAAAATTTACATTTGAAAACGTTCATAACTTTATAACTATGATACTAGAAATAAGGCTGATTCATTCATGTTAGAAACAAAACCCAGATCTAATCAAAACATCTGTATAATTCTGTTTTTGTGTAAAGGACTATTAAAATTTAATCGTTTGACATCCGACATTTTGAGATGTCCTTATATCTATTTGATATCTATATATTATGCTTATCGTCACTATATGTTATAATCATTGACTTTAAATACTATAAAACTCAATGGTTATAATATACACATACAATGCCTGGGAGCGCTACTAGCGATGCATCGCGCCAGAGACGTTTTAAAACCGGTTAGTTCACTGGACCGTGCAACAAGTGCGTAAAAACAAGTGATTCTATAAATGTTTACATTTGAAGTTATTTTTATTTTGTCAAGTGTTCTGTTGTAACATATTTTGTTTCCTACTTTTTTTTCTAAAATAATTTAATAAATGTGAAAACATGATTCAAAATGCCTTAGAGAGTGCCAAAATCCTTTTTTGCACACAGGCGCCAATAGCCCTTACGGGAGCTCTGGTTATGTGTAAAAACCACGTAGACGTACGTGGTAAAAACAAATCCATTTCCCATTCAAAAACAATAAAAACATAAGCTGTGCGTAGAACCAGAACGACCTCGAACTAGAGTGGGTTACAAATCGACCGCTTAGCGGCGCTGATCATTGTACAGTGGCGCCACCAGTTATATGACTGAAGTGGGCCATTATAGCGTCGCGTTGGCGTTGGCGTTCGTTATTTTGTCAACAGTGCCGCGGCCGCCATTAGTGTTGTTGGTGAGTGCGCATCGGTTTTGAAAAAACTATTATTGTTTTATGAAAATTATTTCATAAAGTCGTGAAAAATGTGATGGAATGTGTGGCGAAACATTTGACAAGATATTCCAGGTAGGTCTTAGAAATAAATGGAAAATTGATGGGTTTTTATTGGGAATAGGTATCAAATCAGAGTAGGCTAGGCATGAAAATGCTTTTTCAGTTGTTAAATGTATTCTCATATCTAAATAGATCAATAAACATCACATCAAGTGATTTTAGGGAAAATCGGCACCTCGTATCTGATTCTGTAATGTTCTCCGTTACCTTCGCTTTTTTGTCAAGTACAGTGGTATGGTATAATAATGGTATACGAGAACCATCATTATTTATGACTGTTAAAAGATTTTTGCTTAAAGTCTTTTGATTTCATTAGACGATCGATGCGCTTATTTTGTACTTATGGATTCAAAAAGCTTGATAATAAACTAAACACTAAAACAGTATTATAGGGATGAATATCATCTTTTCTTGAGATAAGGATAGCGTAAAGGTTTTGTTTGGTAGTTGGTCAATAAATTGAAAATTGGTTCAAGATTCTCCCTTCATTGAGGGGTCTTATCGAAAACAATAATTATTGTTATTTTTTCCCCAGATCCCTAGAATGATGCGTTTTTACTATTGGGTTTTAGGGAGTAAATTATGAATACAGTTAAATCAGAACTCAATGCAAAATTAAATTGTAGATATGTTCTGTAGTTTTGTGGCACATCCATGAGTACGTATACAACGTGAAAATCGATGCGATCGAACCGATCCGATCTAATTCGATCCACTTGAAAATCGCGATATACACGCATCGATTTCAAATTTCCATCGGATGGAACGTTTCAAGTCATTTCATTTTTTAGGGATTCAATTGACTGAATCCGGTTGAACAAATGTTATTTACCGATAAATACGGAATTCAAAATATAGGATCGGAATGACGCAAGTGAGAGCCGATGGCCACAACGAAAATCCAGATTCGAAGTTTGTTTATTGTGATTTATGTTGATGTTTCTTTACTATAAAGCTCTACAGCCTACCTAGTCGGTTTACAATGGCAAAAGAAATTAAAAAAGTAGTGAGTAAGAGGAATATTTGGTCATCTCAAGAACTGACTTAATCTATCTTATACAGTGTGTCCAAGATAAGGATGCACAGCATGGGGATCTCGGAAACTATAAGAGATACAGTGTCGGTTAAATTGGACAAAAATTGCGCATTTTGATACCCAACAAGATCCCGTTTTACAAATTTGAGAATTCCAAGCCGTTCCGGAAATATCTAATACAAGATCTGATAAAAACCGAAATATTGCGATTTCGTTTTTTTTTTTTTAGCTTTTTTGAAAGTTATTAGCCTCTACCCAAAAATTGTTTGGAAAAAAAAATGAAAAAAAAAAGTAAAAAATAAATAAAAAGGCTATGTTAAATAAAATAAAAATATAAAAAATACATAAATTGAGAATCCTAGATAAATGTGGAAGTCTGTGTGGTGCGTGTTTTTTTTCCTAAAACTTTTGAACCTTAGCACAGAATTATCTGAAAATTTTAACAGTTATCAGCCTCTACCCAAAGATGGTTTTGGAAAAAAAAAATAAAAAATTATAAAAAAAATGTGATGGTAATGAAGGTTCTATGGGGTATACGATCAGCGGGAGGAAAAAAAATAAAAAAATACATAAATTGAAAAAAATAAAGAAAAATGTGTTGTTATTATGTACGTACTATGGGGTATAAGAAAAAAATCTTATCTTATTTACAAACTGGCCTAAACCCGACGCGGGCGGTGCCGCGGGTTTAGGTTAGTAAGTATAAAAGATAAACAAGTCCTATTACTTATGGATGGAAAACGTTCAAGGGTTTCAGAAAAATTCAAAACTTTGGTTGGTCCCATGAAGGAATGTGGCTTTATTAGAGAGCCAAATCAAATGATAGTCAAATATAAAAATTCACCTTTTTGTTTCAATCTCGTTTTTATATGTGTTTCTATCTTCGTGACGTACTTGCATGGAAACGATCTATTGTTCCTTTTTTAGGTTTCACTGACGACGGAAGCAGATTCGTTTCCGAAACGTTTGATATTGATAGGTTTTATTATTTACTAATAATTTTTTTTTCAGGTAATATAGAAGATCGAGTTTATAAACACTAGTTGGATTGTTATTTGATAGGGTGTGGCGAAATACGTACCCAAAAAAATCTTGTAAATTAAATTGTATTAGTCTGATTTGTTTCC
Organism: Orchestes rusci; assembly: GCA_958502075.1. NCBI lineage: Eukaryota > Metazoa > Arthropoda > Insecta > Coleoptera > Curculionidae > Orchestes > Orchestes rusci. Next base: position 32,350,937 of record OY293311.1, read on the forward strand.
CAAATATTAATAAGTGATAATCGGCTAAAGGTACCTAACTAAGTACAAATCTATCTACATATTTGTTCATATTTACTAGCAGGTATATGTGTAGTTTAATACAATAAAAAGATCCGTTTTTGTTTCTTTCTCTATTGGTGGTTGGGCTGTTTTTTTCAAATTGGGAGAGATATTATTATTAATTTTCATTATATAATTGGTCAGGGAATTAATTTTGTATAGCTACCCTACTATTTTGATTTTTTTTAACAGAGTTGAGGCCCCCACCTTTTTTGTGGGAGACTGGATACCTAGATAGGTATGTGGTTTAAGTAGAAATTCAGTTACCCATAATACTCACCCACCGGATGTTGCTTGTGTGTATTATTTGGTTTTTAATAATCGTATCTTTCGTGAATCCTATTATAGGTATTCACTTACCGTAGAATGCGGCTATTTTGGACGCAACAGATGAACGTGTAGCCAAAAAGCGCGTACGGCTCCACTTTGTAGCATGTTTGGACCGAGCGTTATGATGCGGTTCAGACTGCAGTATTAAATTTTGAAGCGTGGGGTGGTTTGCATGAAAAATGAGAAAATCGGAATAAAAAACTATAGTGTCCAACTTTCCGTTCTCGGTTAAGTTTGATTGCTGGAGCTAATGGTCAGCTGACTGTAGATGAATCAACAAAAATATCGTAAATATATGTTTCATGTTGAATTTTTAATTAATTTTATGATCGGTCACAATGATTTTTTTGTGTTCTGTTATTTTTCCAAATAATTCATTTTTTTGTTCTTATTTGCAAACTTTTGTCACAGCCTATAAAATAAATTTTTATTATTGTTTTTAAATTTCATTTTGGGTGCTCTATAAAGCCTTGAAAATTGTTGTTATTCGAGTTTTAACGCAATTTGTCATAAATCCCAAAAAGCCCCACCCCAAGGAGTAATTTGGGACAACGCTTTAAGACAACATATTATTATAGATCCCCTCCCACTTGGAAAGGGGGACTAATACTTCAGGCAACTGTGGAGCTTGAGCTTACCCCTATTTGTTAAAAAATGTATCGTACATTATTTTATGATACGTAGAGAAAAAGTTATTCATACAAATGTTGAATTTTTGTCCCGAATAGCCCCGTTGTACGGTATATAGATTTATTATGATCTACAGGGTGGCGCATTAGTGTGTGGAAGTCCATTTTCTCCCATTCTACGTATGGTACAGTGGTTTTATTTGCCAGAACGTGCAGTGTTGTCAGGCTATCGAGGATTTACTGAAGATTAGGGAAAAAACATTATGTTGGTGAATTATCGACAAAAACAAAAGATTTGAAATTGAATCTTGCAAATATTATGCGTATTTTTCAATGTAAGAGTCAAAGTAATTGATTTTTGAAAAAAGAATCGCTTTAATTTATCTAGGGTGTTTTCTACAGCAGGCCCAACTTAGCGAATTTAGAGACGAAAAAACTCAATTTTTCCAAATGAAACACCCTGTGTGCTGTTATCTAGTTTTGTTAAGAACTCAAAACACTGCAACTTTGTCATTAGAACACATGTCCCCCTTTATTGGGATTTCTGGTTCCCAAACTTACCCAAACTAACTTCAACTGGCATATTATTATCACTGTTAATATTCCTAAATGCTTTCCTTATCCAATCTTTCATATCGTCCTGGGTTTTAGTAAAAACACCGTAACTTGATCCTTATTGGGGCAGCCTCACAAATAAAAATCGGTATCAGTAATATCGAGAGATCGAGGTGGCCAGGTGTCTGGACCACTCCTCCCATTTCCCCTGTTAAAAAAAGAGGCTAATCAATAATTTCATCACATGTGTTGTACGAAGAATGAACCAGAAATCCCAATTAAGGGGTACTATTTTGACATGATTAAAGATTCCAAGATAACGATACATTTTACGACATGTATTCTAATGGCAAAGTTGCAGTATTTTGAGTGCTTAACAAAACTAGATAACAGCACACAGGGTGTTCCATTTGAAAAAATTGAGTTTCTTCGTCTCTAAAAGTTGGGCCTGCTGTAGAAAACACCCTATATAAATTATAGCGATCCTTTTTCCAAAAATCAACTACTTTGACTCTTACATTGAAAAATACGCATATTTGCAAGATTCAATTCCGAATCCTTTGTTTTGGTAGCTAATTTACCAACATAATGTTTTTTTCCTAAATTTTAGTAAATCCTCGATATCCTGACAACACTGCACGTTCTGGAAAATAAAACCACTGTACCACACGTAGAATCTTACGCTGAATCCAAATCTCTAATCAAAAATTGGGGTTGCTATTTAAAAAGTGTATTTTTTGATGCCACGGTTTCCTAGAACTCTCTGTATACACAGTTATATTTTCAAATTGTGACCCTGCTGGAACCCTATAAGTTTTGTCTTAGATTTTTTTTTCTATCTCTTTTGACAAGGGAGAAAATGGACTTCCCCACACTAATGCACCACCCTGTATAATATATAGGATGTTGAGTCAAGGAGAATTTATGTATTTGCAACTTGTGAGTTCTCTGGTGAGTTGTGGCTAGGAATAAAATTTGTTGAATTTTATTGAATTAAGCAACTATATCGATTTGAACCTTAACAGATAAAAAGGAATTCACCAAAAAAATTATAAATTAATATTTATTGCTCGAGTTATGGCTTATAGCATCTTAATAGATGGTGTTATCCTTTTTTATTTTCCAACATATCGACGGTTGCAATTTTTTCTACGGTAAATGATATCCGGTTTATTAAACGATCACTATCACTCAATTTCTTTATCTTGTTGTATTGATTTTTTTTGTGTCAAACTTTTGCATCTTCAGAATCGGAAAACTGAAACAATCGACAAACTTAAAATTGATCCAAATACTACCAAGACAAGTTGATTATAGGCATTGGTGACAGAATTAACAAACACTGTTAAATATTTATTTTATGATAAATTAATCTAAAGTCTAAGTTTTGATTGATTAATCAACGTCAAATAAAAAACAAAAATAACATCACAATGATGGAGCAATTATTGCTCTATATAGAACTAAACATGTTGAGCTGAATTTTCTTAACCCCTTTAAAATGGCATAGGTCCATGTTTTCTAATATTATAAAGTAGAAACATGTTTTGATTTTATTTCGGATGTGTGTGTGCGCTTACCAGAATGAATAAATAAAAATTATTTACAAAGTCATTTCGTAAACATAAATTAAGGCTATTGCACATGTACTTTAATTGAAGCCTTATAAAAAAATATATACATACACCTATCCTAAAACATTGAATTGAAGGATTTGATCCAGTCATTGTAAATAAACTCGACGTCGACTAGGAATTTGCAGATGCAAATATGATGGCGCATCGAACCACGTCACATACAAAAGATTAACAAAAAAATCAGATTACTTGTAGTAACATCACAGTTAAATATACTAAATCAGCAGCTACCTTAAAACTAAAAAGTTACACCCATGATTCTAATTCGATTTACATGAATTGGCACTGAGCTATCTACCATGTTACTGTTTATTTTTTCTACTGGCTTTTTCCGCTTTCCGAATCTGCTTTTCCTTCTCTTTTCGATCCTTTTCCAACTGTTTCCTCTCTTTCTCCACTCGTTGTTTTAACTCTTTGATTTTCCTTTTCAATCTGTTTTTGTCGTCACTTCCAATACCTAAGATTTTGAAATCTGCCGAGGTGAGCAGCAATAATGCACTGCCATTGACATGCAATTCGGCAAATTTGTGTACATGTCGTTCCAAATCAATCTCAACAAGCCATTGACATACTTGCTCTTTAGACCATTCATTCACTGGACCCGAATAATACCAAGCTGGAAGAGATCTTTTCTCACCACTAATGGACGCGATACTACATGACGACATGCTCAAGTCGGTCGTGGGCCAAGAAGAGTCTCCTCCATGTCTTGAAGGTGAAACTGATCCGGAACTGAGACTAGATGGAGATGGAGGTTCAGGTGAACAAGCGGTTGCGGTAGAACTGCCTTGTTGGTGCTGCCAAGGAGTTGAGCCGGGAGGAGAAAGAGTGATGGGAACAACTTTCTTTACTATATTAATTGAATAATATTATAATAAAAATGTTTTGCATTTATTCATAAAGTACCTTTGGCGGTGGCTTCATTCACTGCCTGTCTGATCTCTTCAAGCAAATGATGTGCTGGGTCGTCTTTTCCTCTCTCATTGAGATTGTCACTGGAACCATCATCGTCACTTCCGAGTCTTTTTTCTCTCTCCGCCAACACTTGTTTCAGTTGTTCAGCTAAAGATGATGGTGGACCTACAGAAATAACACCACTTTTGTTGCTCTCATAGTCTGCGATTGATGCTTTGATCTCCTTTTGTACTCTGGCATAAACAACTCCTTTCTTTGCTTGTTTATCGTTTAAAGAATTTTGATAATCACTAGATAGTCTAGATTGTTGTTGATTAGGCTGATGCTGAACAGTGATGTATTGCTGTGAAAGTAGGATGAATCATTTTGATGTTTACTTAGTCAAATAACTACACTTACTGGTTGTATGATGTAATGCGAATTTGTTGTTAAAGCTCGCGTTTTCTTAGAATGAAAATCGTCATCATCGTTATCATCACCGTGGATAGCAGCGCTGGTGGTGGCAGCAGCAGTTTCCTTGTCTTCTTCACAGCTTTCATCCAGTCCATAGTCGGAACTACTATTGCTAAGAGAACCCCCACTACTTCCACCACCTTTCTTCGCCATTCCACTAGTGGGCAATTGGCGATTCGCCAAAGAACCTCTGGTGGCCAATTCTGCTTTACTTCGACTGGCTTTTATGTCGAGCAATTTGTGAGGAGGAACCTGTCAATCGAGCAAAATAATGAAAATAAAATAAAGTGCTGCACTTGCGGCCAAACCTGCTACATACCGCGCTGTCGAGTTCATCTTTTGCTGCTGGAGTTGCTGCCGCTGCCGGCATTTTACGTTCAACAGTTGCAACTTTGTCTTCGTCATCGGGACTTTGGTCTGATGAATGCTCAGTATCCGAAAAGTCTGTTTCCAAACTACCGGGTTGAAAGAGTCTTTTTGGTGGTTGTCGACGAGACATCTGTGGAGTAGTTTGTTTTGCGGAAATGTTGTCATATGGTAGAACCATCGGCAGACCAGTTTTACGTTGTGTATCTACAAATCGATAAATGTTACCTAGGGAGTTTTGTTAAATCAACAAACGTATACCGAGAAGATCTTGTTCTAAAGCAATGATTCTGTCTTTCAAGTTTTTAACAAGAGCATTATATTCCGTGTCTTTCTCTTGCAACAACTGCTGATAAAAGTCTTCTCGATGCATCATATCCAGTTCTCGTTGTTGAAATTCTCGTACTAGTTTTTTTGCCCTGGAATATTTTTTTTCGAGATTTTGATACTGCGTCTGCGACTGTTCCAGCATATTTTGAAATGTTTGACATTCCTTTTTAGCAGTCATCAAATGTCTCTCGGTCTCTCGAACTGTATACTTTAATCGTTCCAGTTCCTGCTTATCATTATTATGTTCGTCATTCTTTTGATCCATAATCTAAGAAAATAATTCATTACTTCAGTTGATATTATATCAGAGGTTTTGGGCAAAAGCTGACAAACACACACCTACCTGCTTTGCTTTGAGTTTGGCAACTTCATGCTCAGACAGTCTCAGCCTGTGTTGCGTCTGCACACAAAAACGACACATGCAACAACAGATAATAGTAAGCAACGAACAGCTCCTTTTGAATAATAAATCAGCTGAAAGACTCACCTCTTGTAACAAATTCCGAAGCGAATCTGAATTGTCTGGTTCACTGTCAAAACATCCTTCTTGTGTGGCAGCTGTTGGACTAGCTGGTCCATCACTCATACTGGTATTGGTGGATCCTTGAAATAATAATATTTATAATTAAACGGAATGACTACTCGGTCTATTTATACTTGCCAGTTAATTGAACTGTACTGGCATCACTTTGTTGTTGTTCCATCTCCATTATCCGTTGTCTTCTTTCCTCTCTTTCTTTGTCAGCTTGTAAACTTTGTCTAATCAATTGTGCCACTTCGCTATTTTCTGGATCTCGTTCTCTGCCTATACTGAATTTGACCAATCCAGAAGTGTTTCTTAGAACTGATGCAGCATATGCTTGAGTCACCCCTACTAGGCTTTTTCCATCTACTTCTATGATTTGATCATTAACCCGAATCCTTCCATCTTTAGCAGCTGCACCATTTTGTGTGATAGTTTTGACAAATATACCCAATTTCTCGAGTCCAGCGTCAGCTCCTACACCCATTCCAATAATACTCAAGCCCAAGCCTTCTGGGCCTTTAATCAAATCTACTGGAAATACTTCCATTTTTTCCACTCTTTTCTCCAACTCGTATTCTGCAGAAGCAGCAACAGGATCGACATCTTCATTTCGTCTGTCATAATCGGAAATACTAAATGTGGAGAATACTTGAATCGGTTCCACAGAAAAAAACACTTTAGTAGGTTTGGGAACGTAGATGGGATAATCGAGATCGTCGTCATCTTCTTCAGCAGGTGGCAGTCCAGGAATCTGCATCCAGAAATGGCCATCTTCGTAATAATGAACTCCATGCTCGACGCCGATGATGGGAACCGGTTTTGGAACAAAGTCCGTAACTTCTTCCAGATTGTTGGTATCTGACATGCTTGTAACTGAATCAATGAGTCCTGAATCTGATGCAGATACACTTGTCTCCAATTTGGATCTGTTCAAAAACTCTTCCTCTTCTTGTGTGGTCGTTGTTGATAAATCCAAACTTGATGTGCTCTCGTAATATTGAGATAATGGTTCTGTATCTTTTTTCGTACCATCAGTCACATTACTTCCTTTTTGAATGTCGTAAAATGAATCGGTTACACATTCTTCTTGCAATGATGGTGGTCCTGTAGACATTTATATGACGTTTAGTCGTAACAATCAACAATGATGATGAAACGTGTACTTACCCATACTGTCATTCAAAGAAATGGGCCCAGAGGAATCTTGAGTTACGGAATTGTTTTGAGGAGACCATTTGGTATTATCTGTGCGTTTCGTAGCATGAAGAAGTCTGGCCACTTCCTGTGCTTCTTCATCGGACAATAAATCGGACCTAAAAGTTTTTCGATACATCACATTAATGTTCCAGATGGCAACATATAAAAAAACAAATAAACTACTCAAGAAAAAAAACGATCCACACGATGCAGAGCATTTGTTTGCGGTTTATGCGGATGGTTAAAAAAATTAATTTTCTCAAAAACTTCTTTTATACAGGGTGGTGAAAAAAGCACTATAAATTTTCTTTTTCTTTACTGTCCCCCCATTTCCACAGAGATTTTTTGGAGATTTTTGTTGATATCTTTTTTCGTTTTTGAAATATCGACTTTTTTTCAAAATTATGACACATAGGGCTATGAATGGCTGTTCTGCTAATTTTAAGTTTACAACAGACTAAGCCAAAAAATTTAATCATAAGTAAAGCACTTTTTAGTTATTTTGTCAGGTTTTCTTAAAAATTAAGTATTAATTAATCAATTAATTCAGCTTCTTCGACATAATAATTTTCAATAAAACCTGACAAGATAAATAAAAAGTGCTTTACTTATGATCAAAATTCTTTGGCACACCCTGTATACTCAAAATATTGCTGAGTATCCAATGAGTCATCAGAAAGGCAGCTAAACAATAAATCTATGCCATAACATTGTCAGTTGTGAACTTAGAATTAGCAGAACAGCCATTCAGCCCTATGTGTCATAATTTTGAAAAAAAAGTCGATATTTCAAAAACGAAAGAAGATATCAACAAAAATCCAAAAGCGTCCCAACGGCGAAGTATGGACGTAACAAGCTATTGGGCATATCGAAAAAAAGCTCCAAAAAATCACTGTGGAAATGGGGGGAGAGTGAAGAAAAATAAAATTTACAGTACTTTTTTTATCACCCTGTATGAAAGAAGTTTTTGATGAAATCAATTTTTTGAACCATCCGCATAAACCGCAAAAAAATGCTCTGCATCGTGGTGCAAACCGCATATTTTTTCATCGATTCGTTAAAAAATTTTGAGTGTCCAAACATAGGCGAAAATTTCGGATGTAGGTACCGTTTTTTTTGTTGAGTAATTCAATTGCCAAAGATATTGGATGCAATCTCAAGAATCAGAAATGAGCTGCACGTCTTGAAAATACTATTTTTCACATGAAATCTCATAAAAAGTTAAACAGGATGTCCGGAAAAATGTGGTAAGTCTCCCGGATTTAGGTAGAACATGAAAAATAAGGCAAAAAGTTTCTATTTTTTTTTTTTTTTCGAAAAATATGGCCCCCTAAAGGACGCCGCTGGAAATCGGTTTTCTCAAATAACTTACAAAATATTCAATACAATTCAATAAAAATTGTATATGACGCGGACACTACTAGAGACCTTTTAAAATATTGTCCTTGAATTAAAACACATTTACTTTATTAAAAATGGAATGCCCTATATTTTATCACAGATTCAAGATCTCCTCATTTTCCACTTTTCAAAAATATATAGTTCGCCTATGTTTGGACTAGCCATTTTCGAGTTATTTCACTTTCAATAACTTGCAATGCGGAGAATAATATAATATTATATTTCATTGCAACTGCCATGGATTACCAAGGGAAATAACAATAATTATTACTCATATCAAGTGCTTTTCTTTCATCCAATATTTTATTTCATACTGTACCGTAAAGTATCATTTACCGGACCCAAAACCAATCCGGTAAATGACACTTTACATCATCAGATACTGTAAAAAAAATTACTTGACTACTCCAAAAATGACATTTTGCATCATCAAAAACTGTGAAATTAGGTGTGTTTGTTATGCTCCACCAGTGCACCCTTTTCTACACTACAAAACTCAGTGTGGCTTTGTTTGTGAAATGTTTGTCTGTTTTTTAGGATAGAATATTATATTAAAAAACAGACAAACATTTCACAAACAAAGCCACACTGAGTGTTGTAGTGTAGAAAAGTGTGCACTAGTGGAGCAAAACAAACACACCTATCGTCTGGCTTGACATAGAATGTTGGTAACCCACAACTTTTATAAGAGACATTTTTTTTTTAACTCGTGTAAAATCGACCGTTCTGGTAAGGTAATTTGTCCTAACCCTGTATAATTAACCTATCTATTTCCAAAGTGGTGATATAGTTTAGCTGGCGCCATCTCATGGTAGGAATGTGGGGCGGACCGCCAATTCAAGTGTATGATTTGACAAGAAAGCACTTCAAACCGATAAAAAAAATTATCACAGTATGAAACAAAACAATGTACGATACACAGCCGTCAAATGTCATGAAACTACTCGTCTAGAAATTCCAGACTCGGCTCCTTCGTCGCCTCGTTCATAAACATCTCATAATTTAAAAAGTCATTTACCGCCAGTAACGTAAATTACTATTGTTTTCCTGGTTTTCCATGGTGGTTGCGATGAATTATTGCAATATTCGCCCGCAATGCAACTTCACACCTAGTAATTCAAAGTCAAATAACTTAAAAACGGCTAGTTCTAGTATAAACATAGGCAAACTGAATGAAAGACTGATTGACGCTTTGAACTCGCGTCTACACTCTGCATTTCTGCTAAGCGCTTGGGCAATACGTCATTTGATTAATCAGGCTACCAACAGGGAAAACGAAAGTATGTGTATGTAATGTGCAATCACTCTACTTGATTGATCATTCAATTTTCCTTTTCTTAATAATATTTTCATTTCGCTGCACATTCGTTGTGCAAAAAATGTGCTAAATTCCACTTAACATTTTAATATATGAATCCAAGGTGTACGGTTACCTCAAGTGTCACCCATTTTCATAGAAGATTAAAGATTCTGTTTTGTGTTCAAATATAATAATATTTTAATTCAATTTGCAAAGCAATAATAAGAAAGAAATCATCGAAATAACTTTTACTTTTAATTTTAAACCATGCAGTTTAGTTTATACCTATGTATAGGCATCACGTACGTCTTAAAAATATCTGTACTGCTAAAGCGGTGATAAAAATGGTTGCACCGTGGGGGCCGCCATATTGGACTCGACGTTGACCAAATAGTGTGTCTTAGCTTAATTCAGCTGTTTTCACTTCGAAGTGGGAGTGACAGATTTCCGCTTGCCTAACGGGAATCATATGCAACCATCCACATTATATTTGGCGTAAGCGTGACTTTGGACACAAATTACAAATTCAATGTAGATGGTAACATAAGCATAGCCAAGCGTACGTTCGTTTGTTGTGTCATTTGAACGTGAGAATTTAATGACTATTGGATAATTATTATTGATTTGCGAATTTTGTGAAAATTGGGATTGCCTTTTCTCGAGTCGAGTGTTTTTAATAAAATGTTTTATTAACCTTTTGGTGATTTTTTTGTATTGGTAAAGATCTGTACTAGGTACCATATTACCATTTTTGCTAGATAGCCTTGAACCATTTGAAAATAAATAGGAAGGTAGGTACCTATAGGTCCTATTAGATATTTTGTCTTGAATAAAATAAGAATAGAAATTTCATGCCACATTGTTTTGTATAATTTTCAAGGTAATTTGAACTCTTTCATGAATACTCTTTAACTTGACATGACAAAAATACATTGAGATCACATTAGCATTCGAGACTTCATGGAAATGAATGGTACGAGCGTTCGTTTGTACTTACAATGATTTTGGATACAAATATGTGAGTTTACATCAATAATGTTACAGTTTATTCTCTTTAGGGGTGTTTTTTGTCACTCAGCCACTCAACCCACCGTACCTACCTATTCCAAGCAACTTTCTAGTCTGCTTTATTACTACATTACATAGGTATTTCAGTAACAGTTGATAATTATTTTACATATACAAGCTTAAAATCACTTATTTTGAGTGACGATCAATATAATTTATAAATAAACGAAAAGTTGGGTTAAGTTGCGTATGTCAAACTCATATACTTGTATTTATAAGTATATGGTCAAACTGAAAGCCGAATCAAGCAAAGACATACTTTTTGGTCAACGTCGAGCCAACATGGCGGCCCCCATGCTGCAACCATTTTTAGAAGCCGATAATATAATACACTTTAGCAGTACAGATATATTTAAGACGTACGTGATAGGCATAGATTGTGTGGATAAATCTTTAGTATAGATTCCAGCTAGGTTAGGTACATCCAAGATGTTTCTTGTGTTCATATTATGTATTAATTTACTTTGTTCCATCACTGTTTAGTTATTATATAGGAACTTTACTGGCTTTGTTAATTGAATCTCAGAAAACCAATCAGGAGAACCCTAATTTGGTATTACAAATAATCCATCATCTCATATTGAAGCACCACCTAATCTACATCATATTATTTTCTATTCATTTAAGTATATTTATGGCCGAAGGAACCCTTAACTTGACAGTTTTGCATGCAAAATTGTCAAGTTAAGGGTCCCTTAGCGTTAAGTATCCTCAAAATAGGTTGATGCAAGCCAACAAATTAAAAATAGATACAACGTAGTGCGAGAATGAGAAAGATACCGAATATTTGTTACAAACATTCTGTACTGTTGTACAGTGTGTCCACGGATAGGATTAGTTTGGGAAAAACTTTTTCATTTTTAGAAAAAAAGTCAATCCATATAAAAAGTTTTGCTTGTCAAAAAAATGCGATTGCCATATTAAAATTCAAGATTTCGTATAAAGGATGTCGAAAAATTAAGAAGAAAAGAAAATGTGTCCAGAGAGAAGTACCATTATTTATTACTTTTATCAAAATTGTTATTTTACAAATTTGTCTTTGCTAGCCTAATAAATATGCCGTACTGTACGAATGATTCGTGGTTCATCGAGTTCATGAATTGCTTCTACGTTTATGAATAGGTGAAAACTATCTATTAAAGGCTTTGAAAAAGTTTTCATAGATTATCTTTTTTAACGATAAATGTGAACTTCAGTTCAAAATTTGTATTTAGACTTTATGTGAGTTTATGCACAGCTTTGTTAGAAGATGAAATTTTTGATAAACATAATAAAATATGGTAGGTACTTCTCTCTTGACACATTTTCTTTTTTTTTTCGACAACCTGTAATTTTTCGACACCCTGTCTACTAAATTTTAATATGGTGATCGTGTTTTTTTGATAAGCAGAACTTTTTATAAAAAATGACTGATCTTCAAAAAATGAAAAATAAAAAAGTTTTTCCTATTGTCAACTCCATCCGTGGACACACTGTATATTATATATCTTTTGAAATTATTCTTCTCTCTCTCACTATATTTCACTTATTCTCTAGTTTGAAAGAAGCTTCACTTCTGCCATTTGTACCATGCTGCACATGATTTTTTTTCTACAAAACTGTTCATTTTATCGATTATGAACAAGCGTATCTTCTTCTTAGTTTAAAGATCAAGCTATCAAAATGTATTTTTTCAAGTCTTCAAAAAATGCTAAAAATGTAAGTAATAAATTGTACAACCTAGTCCACTCCTGGTAAACTAAATAAGATTAATGTTTTTTAAGGACACTCTTTTAAGAGGTCCTTAGTAGTGTCCATTGACTATATTTTTTTTTATAGTCAATGGTAGTGTACAGGGTTATTCATTATATTTTGACACCCATCTACAGCTCTTATTGCGAGTGATAGAAAAAAACTTTAAATACAAAAGTTTTGGTTTTTTTCACGTAGTATCTTCTGGTGATAGCGGAATCAACAAATCGAAATCTTAACATAGAAAAAATTCATTAAGTCATATTTTTTTAAATGGAACACCCTGTATATTATTGACTAAAATGAAAGATCTCTTTAATCTGATTTCAAATATATATGGTTTGTAGGCATTTGGTTCAGTCACTTTGAAACTATTTGAATTCAAAAAATATATTTTTTTAAACTACAACAAATATTCACAACACTAACTTAATCATATAAACTATCAACATTCCATTAAAAACGAAGCTACATGTTTTCTACATAACCCCCATAACCAAAACTTTTGTATTTAAAGTTTTTTTCTATCACTCGCAATAAGAGCTGTAGATGGGTGTCAAAATATAATGAATAACCCTGTACATCATATAAATTGTTATTAACTCCAGCGGCGTCCTTTAGGGGGCCATATCTCCACAAGAAGGGGCCTCTATTGGCCGTTCTGGAAACTTGAAAATAATTTTCAACTATGTATTTCTCATGGCCTCTTTGCTTATAATTCTTTTTCAGCAAAGGGGCATTCTTAGTGGGAAGAAGACTAAAGGTATGGACCAATATGTTTCTTTTAGATATTCACAGTATGCAAATAATGAAATATATAAGATTGAGAAATGTTTAAAAGCCATCAAAATAAAACTTCCACCGAAGAAATGTGAATTACTGGACTCACCTAACGTTTTTCTCCAAAATCCTTGTCAAAAGATAAACATATTATAAATAATAATGAGATTATCATGATAATGTTTACCTTGCACTTAGTAAATTTTCGGCTTCATCAGGCGTCATGACGTCAGTACTTTCTTTAACAGTAATATGAAGACTTTCATCTGCACCGGCATCAGTCGGAGAAGCGTCAGCAAACTCCATATCGTCCATTCCCACACCATCCAAAATATTGGCTTCAGATTTACGATTCTCTGGTGATGAGTGTGCTGGTTCCGAAACGTCGCATCGCAACACTTCCCGACTTATCACAAATGGTTCCGGTTTAAAAGCGTCATTATCATTGACATGTGTTGCAGCAATCACTGTCACTTGTGATACATCCGAATCAGTAGATGTGATTGATTTCTGATGTGCGATGCTTGGAGACCTGTAGGGAACAGCATATCCCGAATCCGAGTCTGTTGGGGATACAGGAGGCATTCGATCCGATTGCTGTTTAGATTGTTGAATTTTATTTTTATTAGGAACAGCATACAGGGCTTCAATTTCAGCTTGAGTTAATCTAGTAGGAGTTTCTGGTGGGATTTCTTCGTGAAATTCAACGGGTACATCTTCATTGACAGGAAAATCGTACAGAGATTCTTCGTGAGGTCGAAGACGCGCTTCTATTTTTGGTGATGGTTCATTGAAGCCACCTGGTGAAGAAATATTACGCACACTCGGTCACTTGAAAGCTTACCTTCATCTGAGGTTGTGATGATTGAAGAAGGTCTGCTTCCCAATCCGGCGGGTGGAATGTTAAATGAAATGCTGGACACTTTGGTCCTTCTTGGCACAATCAAATTTTCTTCAGTCTTATTCTCTTTTTGACTTTCTTCGTAGCCTTGAATTTGAATTTTATCATGTTATTTATAATCCCGTGTTGTCCTGGTTTATAATTTTGAAACTTAGTCGAAAATTGAGGTCTTATCAGAATGAAAGAACAATAAGATGTGACCGTACAAACGTAAAATCGATTTTCTGTATAGGGTGACTCTGAAATAAGTGCGCTTTTGACATGGAGGATAGAGTCTAGTGGGTTAATCATTTTTTGTAGAAGAACAAAATATGTTCCCAAACGTCTCGGAGTGTTAAATGTTTGTGAAAATTTCGATTTTTTGTAGCTTGTTCAAACTTTCAGGAAGTATATCTGAGGTCCTTGAACATTTTTTCGAGAAAATCGTTTGAATTCACCTCTTCCAGGACCGGACCTAGAGCGACCGTAATTTTGTTTTGTGAAGAAAAAAGTGGTATGCCATGGATGTCTGGTTTCTCAACATCTCACACTTTCCATTCAAAAGCAATCAATTCTCTAACTTTATACAGGGTGTGCGCAAAATACGTATACAAGGTTTGATGGCGGAATCCTGTCGTCGAAATAAATCGATTTAAGCAAACTTACCTAAATTCAAAATATGCTTCGTTTAGTCAGCAGAGGGCGTCAAAGCAACCCCAAAATTTTGGCTTTTGCTTCATATTTAAAAAACGTGTGCAACCCGATTTTGATAATTTTTGGACGTGATATGTAGTTTTATCTTTTTATTTTTTTTTGGCATTGACTTTTTGATAACGTAGATATTTGTATCTAATAGTACAATGTATTGGGGAGTTTTTCTCCCTCTTGAAAAATTTTGCCGGGACAGGTGGTTGTGCCAGAAAAAAAATTTTCAAATGGTTACACAGATATCTTTTTATTGAATTATTTTTTTCTAGCGCATAACCACTTCTTATCCCAGCAAATTTTTTCAAGAGAGGAAAAAACTCTTCTATACACTGCTATATTAGATATGAACATCTGAATTATCAAAAAGTCAATTCCATAAGAAATCAGTGACGTCATAATAAGTAGTTACATCATTTGATTTTGTATGAAATTGACTTTATGATAATTCATATTTTTTTCTGGCACCACCTCTTCCCCCAGCAAAATTTTTCAAGAGAGAGAAAAACTCTACAATACATTGTGCCGGGCATTGTGCTATCAAATAAAAATATCCGAATCATCACTGTCGATGCCAAAAAAAAAAACAGAAGTAGACTACATAATATTTATGACGGCACTTTTATAACACTTCCCGTTAATTACAACCGATCGCTATACCAACAAAAAACGTAATTTTATAGACTAAGACTAGGTTCAAAAAATTATCAAAATTTGTTTGCATATGTTTGAAAAATGTCAGAAAAACATTTTTTTTTGAATCTTTGGGGCCCTCTGCAGACTTAACGGAGCAATTTTGGATATGGTAAATTGGCTTCAATCGACTTATTTTGACAACAGAATTCTCCCGTCAAACGTTGTACACGTATTTTCCGGTCACCCTGTATGACCCAACACCATCCTGTCGATAAAAAGTTATTGTTAGTTCAGGATTTTCAAAACCAGATGGCAATACGAGCACCCTCTGTGGATTTCGTCTTGGACATTCAATAACGTTCTACACAAACGAAACAGTTCCGATAATCACTCTAATATTTTGCTTAGATTATAATATAAATTTGATGGATTATTGAACATTCAAGACGATATCTTCAGCTCGTATTGTCATCTGGTTCAATTCCATTGAACTCAATAATTATCGGCTGAAAGTGTTCAGTTATATATAGTTATGGAATGGACATTTTGCAAATTTTTTGGAAATATGAGGATTAGTAAGTACTGATGCCATTGATGTTCAAAATATCAACCTACGACCTCTATTGATGTAGTAATCACCGATTAAAGAGCGCCACTCAACATTCCATGACGTCACAGAATACATTATTCATCTTCGTCTGGCGTTTTGACTGCAATGTCTCTCTCTCGAGAGAGAGAGGGTGATTTTGCTCCCCGCGTTTATCAAGTATATTTTTGGGTATTTTGGAAAACTTTTTTGCTGATGACTTTCTAATATTGTCTAGAATACGTATATAAAATTTCAAGCCATTTGAAAATGTATGCAAATTGCCCATTGATTGCTATTGAATGGTAGTGTCAAAAGGGTGGTAAACCGGACATAATAAAAATGGAAAATCATTTGACTGCATAACAACTGCTTAAAGCTCTGCGATTTGTTGTCAAAAAAAAAACAAAAATTTGAAGATTTTATTCAAATCGCTTGAGAGGTTCGAATTAGTCCCCAGTACAACGTGGTATTTTCGAAGTGATACATATAGTCGTGAAACTTTGTGAACTGCTTCCTTATGTCAAGTGTACTAACCCCTGAAAATAGTAACTTTGGGGGTGGCCTTGTCTTCGCACACACAACCTCTTAATTTTTATCACCTGACGGTATTGCGAGGCGATATATATTTTGGTGGCCGGGTATACCACTTCTTCAGAAACAATATAGAAAATAATTTTTGAAAAAATCAGAGCTGTATGTATGTTATTCCATAACCTCCAGATGTTCAACATATTGAGGTTTCGGTGGCCATCAAACCATGCGTGATTTTTGGTGTCCAAATATTTCCGTCATAAATGATTCATTATATTGTTTTTAATAGAATGGTATACTTGGCCACCAAAATATAATCGCCTCGTAATACCGTAAGGTGATAAAAATTAAGTGGTTGCGTGTGCGAAGACATGGCCACCCCCCAAGTTACTATTTTCAGGGGTAAGTACACTTGACATGAGGAAGCAGTACTCAAAGTTTCACGACTATATGTATCACTTCAAAAATACCACGCTGTACTGGGGACTAAATCTACGGACAAAAAAAAAACGAATTATTATTATTTTCTTATCAAAGTCGTTGCGGACATATTATGTTCCTGAATAAAAAGTGATTATCCTACTATACTCTATTCACCATGTCAAAACATGCATATATTTCAGAATCACTCTGTATACTTCTTCACAGGAATCAAAGGAACTTTTTTTTCATATAATTTTTTTATATACATAATACTCCTTCTTCCCACTTGAATATAATTTCTTTGATCAGAATATTAAATGAATGGCTACTGTTGAAATTATATAAAGATTATAACTAACCTGACGAGCAGTCAATACACAACAGTCGTATGCTAAGGCACATTCTCTGAATCGAAAAGAAATCAGTGAACGATATTAAATTGACGAAACAAGAAAACGTCATAAGAAGAGAAGAGAGATCATTTTGTTTGGATTCATAAGCACGTTTCTAAAATTGAATGGCGACTTCCAGGCAGCTGGCGGCGAAGTCTAAAAATAAGTCGCGCACAGCCAATAAGTCGAAAGTTAAAATTACGTACGGCGCGAATCGACATAAACATTGAACATTGGTTGAAATGCACTCACTCAACAAGGACTTTTCATTCTCCTCCATTTCCTGCTTCTCCTTTAGTTTACTGGGACTGCTTGGTGGACTCAAAGACGAAAGGCTTCCGCTTGTACATGACAAATTTTCTTTTGCCATTTCGTTGTCTTCTGGTTGACATGAATTGTCCTCTTTGGGGGAGATTAATGATTCGGGGCATTTCTCTTCTGCAGAAAAAGTTGGAGAATGTGACGATAGCGGTAAAACGCTACAGGAAACGGGACGCTCTTTTCTAGACACTGTAGAAATAATTCAATTTTAATTTTGTATAGAAATGTTTGTACACTCTACTCGATAATTACAGACCTTGATTTCGATTGACAATAAATCTTCTCGATGCTTCAGTCCTTACAGGTGGGTCTGGAGGAGGAGACGTAGGAGGACTAATAGCTCTATTGTTGTTGCTGTTGAATGATTGACTTCTTGTAGCTGGAGTCGTTCGTTTCGAGTTGTTTTCTTCGGTAAAGCTTCTGGGACTGTTCCTATTGGTTTTAGAAAAATGGGCCGTCCAATTTTTTTGCCTCTCAATTAATTCTTTGCTGTTGAATTTTCTTTCTGGTTTTTCGGGCTTTTCCGGCTTTCGTGTTGGTATAGCTGGTTTCCCATTAGATCTGCTTTCAATGTGTTGTTTAACTCCGTTTTCAGCGTTCAAAATGTTTTCAATTTTTGTTTTAGTAGGGGATGGAGATCTAAAAGTACATTCATAGAACTATACATGCTCTGCACTCAGGAAAGAATTTCACCTACCTGGAAGTTTGTGATTTTGTTTCTCTACCCTGATCACTATTGGTAGAACTGCTTCTTGATCTTTCATGGATGTTCGAAGCACTTTTGGTGCCTTGCAACGGAAAAGCTTTGTTACCGGGAGAAGTTATGTCGCAGCCCAACTTCTCAAACATAGCTCGAGCATTGTTAAATCTCGTTACATGAGACTCGGTCCTCATCACTGTTACTGTAGGCGAGTCTGCAACACTATCAACCGAGGTATTGACACTTTTGATACTTTTCCGAATCGTAGGAGTGAAAATATCTGGCTCTTTCGGACTTGCAGAATTGCGGTTTTGGAAAATGTTGGCAATTTCGGATACTTTGGATCCACCGAAGCGTGGAGGCCCCTTTTTGTCATCCATGTCTGCTGCGACTGCGAACCACGAAAAATTTAAACAATTATAACTGATTTTAAAAACACAATAGGTAGTTGGGTATGTGTCACGTTGAACGTTATCAGCGACTATAAGGTAATACGAAACACTCGTTATCTCGACGATTATCCATTGCCAAATAAACGGTCAAAATTCCATAAATTATCGTAAACATAGGTAGCAATAATTGTATTGTTCCGCTATCGGCTGTCGGAATATGGTAGTATATAACATATAGTTGTTTTAACACAATAATTAGAATAATGATGTCTATTATAATCATTATTATAGCATAGACGAACAAACTTACTTAATTGAGTGGATAGTTTCCAACGAGGATCACTCCCTTCCCTTAACTTGAATGAAGGGAGGCCATGAAAACGAAGGGTCAATATCGGTCACTGTCAACACGGAGATTTACACTATTCTGAGAAAAGTACCCATTTCCGTATTTGCGGAGAACCGTTCAAAAAACCCCGTCATTTTCGTGAAACGTTGCACAGTTTGTAAAAAACAACAGACGGTAGATTCACGAAAACGATTCGAAAGACCGAAAGTCGATCAGTGAGATCAACAACCCTGAAGGACACAAAAATTGACGACGCATGAGCATCTGACCCGGCCCGGCCCAGCTCTACTTCTGCAAGCGCTCGTAGATCTATGAGAAATGCGATGTTGCCCTATCGAATATGTTAAGTTTCAGTAAATTTTAAACGATTTTTTTGTTCATCTTTCCGATATTTATCTAATTTATTCAAATACTCTAGCTAGACAATGTCAATGTCAAGATGTCGTTATAGATTTTCGGATATTTTATTTTTGTTGATGATCATCAGTTTCATTTGTGTTGGAGATTATTGATTACTGAAATACCAACATAACAACAATGATCTAATAACAAAGCTTCCGGGGTGATGACCCTGACACCGCAGACTCTAATTTGGGAGCACGCTACTGTTTTCCAAGCGGAAATACGTGCAAATAAGCTTCTCTGTGTCCAAGAAAATCTCAGAAGGCTTTGAAGGAATGAAAATCCTTATCCTGAATGCATAGCCAAGCGGCAATCAAAACCCCTCTTCTGTTGAGAAACTAAATCCAGACAAGTCTGGGATTGTCAGCAAAACCTTATTGCCAGTCTTGGAGCATCCAACGATGTTACTCTAGGATGGATACCGGGACACAAGGGGAAAGCTGATGGTTATGAGCGAGAAGACCATACCTTGCACGCAAAACAGCAAATACACCACTTATGGGTCCAGAACCTGTCATGGGAATCTCTTAATCCATTATAAGAGGCTGGCTGACTGTTGGTCCAAGAAACAACCGGACTAAGACGCAGTCAATGAGGGCAGTAGAAATATCCAGATGTTGTTTACTGGAAGTCTATTGGATTTCAGTAGAAATCAGCTTATTGGGAAGGTACCAGGGACATCTACTGGAGATGTACTCTAAGAAAATAAGATATGCATCCCATATGGGACTCTTCAATGATGAACCCATATAATGTCCATGCAATGAAGAAGAGGAAACAGCCTCACACATAGTCTTCCAATGTGAAGCACTGACATTCTGGAGAAGGAATAATGGGGAATTTACACCCATTCCTCAAAAGTCGGACAAAGAAACAGTAGGAAGAGTCATAAACGTAAGTCAGGCAATGCAGACTGAAAAACAGGCACAATGAAAAAACAATATAAGTTCATTAGAAAAGGGAGGCTAAGCATGGCCTCCATAGCATGCGTTGGATTAGTACTCATTGCTCCAATTAGTCCCGCCGTCGTTATACAAAGACATGCTATAACTTCTGAACTTTTTCCAGTTCTGTATTCTGTAGGTGGCTGCTTGTCGTTATTGGATTTTTGGCCACCAGACAAGTAGTGTTGATCTCACCACAGTACAGTAGGGCCAGTGCATCATACGCCGATTCAAACCCCAAGTGTTGCCCTCTGCTCTCTTTTTGTTTCCATTATTGTGGCTTTTGCTCGAGTAACTTTCTAGTGTGAGTTCCATATGGGAGCTGGTCATCTAAGATGATGTCTAGGTATTTGACTTTCTGTTGCCACTTGCAGTTCTTGTCAGAATAAGAATACGGGTTTTAATTATTGGTCCCCTGTATTCCTTTCCTCGATCGTGAAGCTGACCTATTCTGGGACAGATAGAACGGTCATATCGAGAGAAAGAGAGAGACAGTAAACGGAGAATTATATGAAGGTGATCGTTTATCTCTCTTGTATGACCGTTCGATCGGTCCCAGTATCGGTACCCAGGAAAGTTTTCTCAGAATTGACCTTCACGTTCACCTTCCTGCACCAGTCTTCTACGATGGTCAGGCCTGTCTGCATCAGTTTTGATGATGTTTTGGTGTGCTAGCCTATGAGCCTATGACTAGTATTGCTACATCGTCAGCATGGCCTTAGGCGTAAAAGAGGAGAGGAGATAAAACTCCTCTGACGACCTCTAGTCGCAGTTCTGTTAACTATAGTTGCTTGGGTTTTTCTACCTTCCAGCATATTTCTAACCAACTATCCAGCTGCCGACTGTATTGTCAAACTTTAACTCATATAGGTACCTATAAAACTACTATACTACTACACAAATGCGGCCAGAGCAATTTCTTGGTTATACAATGGTCCCTCTATTTTGTGCACTAAATCATGCATTCATGCAGAGCGGTCTCACATGACTTGCCAAGTTGATAGACATTTTGGTTTTTGGAAAGTGGCCTCTCTAGAAGTGAGGTTTCCTTAACGCACTTTTCCGCCTTTAAAAAGCAATACAAGTTTACCCATTATTTACTCCGCTACTAAACTGGCGCGGTGACTATAGATTATTCTAAACTCCCGCTGTTTAGATGAAATTATTAGCGATCAGAGATAAGACAAAATGCATGTTATTGAAGAAAGTTGTTCGGAATGAAAAACTTACTGAGAATGCAAAATTTCAAAACCCTCCGCCTACTTTGATATTTTGCATTTTACCATTCCAAGCCAAGTTTTCAGAATAGCATGGAAATACATTTATAATCTTGATATTTTGGACGTTCGACTTGTGTTTCCTTGATTTTTAAATACTTTTTTGCAGATTTGAGTAGCCCATGATCAAAAATAATTTGCTAATGAACTTTTCTAATCTCATCTTCAAAAAATCGAAGTAGGCGGAGGGTTTTGAACTGTTGCATTTGCACTCAGTTTTTCATTCCGAACAGCTTTCTTCAATAACATTTTGTCGTATCTTTCATAGAAGAAACTCTTAACCTCTGAAAGAAATAGCTTTTAGGTTAATTTCCAAGACATACTTGAGTTTTCGAAACTAAAATTATGACACAAATTAGTTTCCATCCAAGCAGGACTGAACCCCAGATGAAATTTCAATTCAAAAATGTTTTGTCTTTTTCACCTATTGTGTCGATCCGGGGACACACTGTTGATTATTTGTGTAAAGTCTGGATTTTTTTGATTGATGATTATTGTTCAATTTTCTTGGGTTTGTGGCGTACGTTTTGCATTTTTTAAAGAAGATTAACACTCGTTATATCTTGAAAACAGAGCACCCGCACCCATGTTTATTTTTTTAATGAAATCAGCTCAGGAATACCTACGCCCTTAAATTTAATGTACCCAGTGAGAAAACAGCCTGTATAGATTTGCGCCCCTTCTGAAACCATATGTAAATTCATGAGCCGCCACTGAAAATAACTCTTCCATCTAATAATTATTGATCAGGAATTAACCCCGATATCTCTATCCGGGCAAGTTCTCCCACAGATAATCTGATAGGTCGGGATAAATCAACAATTTAATTTTAAATTGATGTTCTTGTGATAGATATACTAATGTCGAAAATCGGTACTTAAAATAGACAAGAACAAGACAAACAATAAGTACAATATATTACTGAGTCTAATGATTCAATTCAATGTGACAATATTATTAGGTATATTATTCCAAAATACAACAAAATAAATTAGTTTTCTTCATCGGAACTCAACAGCATGGTTTTTTCCGTGTAATTGTTAGAAATGGTGGAAACACTTCGGTTGAGGGAATTGACGGGAAACCGAGGAATTGCAGCAACGCCCGGTGCCACATCCAGACTGTTGTAGGTATGCGCATGCGGCACGGTGCCTCCACTTGGACTCATCGGGTCGTCAGGATCGTATTGAGATAAACGAATGCCTCGACCATTTTTACCTCCTATAAGATTATTGAACAAAAAATGTATAATTAGGAGAAATACACCAAGCCGTTTATTATCATCAAATAAAATCATAAAACTATGTACAGATCATACGTTTTAAGTCTACAAGGCAAATAATACAATAAGTTGATAGGTAGTTGTAGGTAACAAAAAAAAAATATTGATATTTTAGGATTACACATAACCTAATTTTGTTTTTTTGCCATTTGAATTGTCACACGTATTTTGTCGATTAGTGATTGGAATCCTATTTACAAATATACATAAGCTAAATCTTGCTCAATTTCTACAATTGTTCTACAAAAAGTCAACATCTAAGAAGAGTCACTAATGTACATTTACAAAACAATCGTAAAAATGAATGCACGAAATAAGGACGGGATTAGACCAAAAGTTCCTATCTAAATAAATGAAATAGTATACAATAGGTATGCTAGTGGCTTTGCTAGTTTCCATGCTAGCGCATGCGTTGACCATTCAGAGCCGCTCATATGGTTGGTGTGAAATGACATCTGCAATAAAGGCATGCCACTAAAGCCATTTACATCTAAATTACATACAATGAATAAAAAAAACATTAAACAGCTAATGAAACATCCAAAAGTGCAAAATAATATGACGGATCAAATATGATACCCCGTAATTACGTGAATTATCGTTGAAAAATTACTTTCAATATAACAATATTTATTTAATTCATCAGTAGCTTACAAGGTATCGTTTAAACTATTCAAGAATGCGAGCGAAAAACCTTACCCGAACTATACTGCGTATATTGTTGATACTGTGGATGGAAATTGTGAATGGCATCAGTCATAATATCTTTAGGATTCATCGTTTCCTGCAATGTTAATTGTTTTACTCTACTCTAAATAATAATTCATGATCTGTGTATAAACCTTAAGACTGCTTGAAATGCTTTGCATAGTAACCGATCTTCCTCGGGAATCAGTAACGCAGCCTTGCACGTAAACTCGATGCGGAAATGCGTATCTCAGCGCAACAGCAGCACAGAACATCTCAATACAAATTAGGAAATTTTGATATCCTGCTGAAACGGTACCAGCCGAAGTATGAGTACCGCTCGAGTCGATAATTACATGAGCTTTTTCCAAAATAGCCAAGCCAACTCCTATAAAAAAATCCATAATTATGGTATCCAGACAAACGACATTTTACCTTGCCAGAAGGATAGGAAAATTACTGACTTGACAGTGCAAAATTTAAGTACAGGTTCAAAAGGCGTCAACAAGTCTCTAGTTGCAAAATAAAACAAAAACAATCCGTAAAGAGCCAAGGACACTGAAATATTGTAAATGATCGTGATGTAAATGTAGCCACCATCAGGACTCCAGTCGCCATCGTGGTAGTGGCCGAAAGCTTGCAGGAAAATGATTATGAAGGCCATTAAAGGTTTTACAAAGCAGAATTGCAAAGTTGCCTGTTTGCAAAATCTCAAAAAACCGATTGTGTAGGTTTTGCCTTGAAGACAACAAGTGCCATACATGCAACTTGATCTTATCGGTTTTCCACGAATTTCTGACATTATGTTTCCTTCGCCACCCAAGTATTCGTAGCATAGTGACAAGAAATTGTATATCACAAATGCTGTAAAAGTAAAATATTTCTATCGATTCATCATTTATGACAGTCTCACCTTCATAACAATCCCTAATTGTGAAAAAATAAACATAATAACTCTCGGAATTGAAAAACAATAAACTGATCCAGGAATGAAGAGCATAGATTGGAACAATAAATAAAATCCTAACAATCCAACGTTGTTCTGCTGGGTTGGTATACCATCTTAGATGATGATAAATCTGTAGGTAGAACAAATAAATCAAATATTTGATAAATATGATTCATTTTGGAATCATCGAGTGATGTTATCTTTATTATCTACCTGAGTACAGGTGAGGAAAAGTGCCGCCCATACAAAAAAACCCGCAACGCCCTGAGCTAATTTTGTTTCCAAAAAAATTGGCTCAGCAGGATCAGAATGAACTGTGTCACTATTAGGAGTCAGAGTTGATGTCAGTGTTCCCACAAAAGCTGCAGCAACTGATTGCGTTGGACTTCCTGATGATGATGATGATAGAGTCGGTGGTTGTGATGATGACATCCTTTCCTTAAATAAATATTCTTTTTTCATTTATATGGCAGATTCAATTATGATTAACTTCTTTTTCCCTGTTCACAATTACAACATTTTTACCAAATACCGTATTCTTTATAGACACACTTGGATATGAGAGTGAATGTAAGAGGTAAGAGCTTGAAGGGAAAAGTTATTTCTTCGCAACCCTTATGATGACAAGTCATAGGTAATATCAATATCACATGGTGGAAAATATAGTCTGAATAGGCTTATTTTAGTCATCAATTAGGTACATATCGACTAAAAGCTGGCAAATCATGATATTTTTAGGCAAAGAGAAAGGAGTATTGGCGGTTGCCATGACAACAACATTGACCTATAATTTGTACAAAATGGTAAAGAGTAAAGAGGCACACTTGCTCAAACCGAACGAAATCGTTACAAAAATGTCCTTGATTTTTTCGATAATGTTGATTGATAGTCATGAACTATTGTTTATCTTGAACTAGTGTGGCACCCTTGTTTGTAGGTATCGCAATTCCATTACTCTCCAATGTATAAGAAGCACAAAACCCTAATTAATTTAGCCAAAGGATTCGTGACTTGGATTGAAAACATAAAACTAATTTTTACAATTCCACGATTGACATATGGATAGGATGGATAAGATAAAATTCATCTGCTTACCTGACTACTACTTTCGTTTGGGTTGTATCTTATGTGCAGTCATCCAGCGTCAATCACAACACATTTCGAATAACAGATAACACTATTATAATATGGAACGAATCGTCATAATTTTGTCCAAAAAACACGAGAAATTATGATGCAAACAAAAATTCAACAATAGCAACTTCTCTTTTCTTTTCCGTATTTTGACAAAATGACTTGCGCAGTAGCGCAGTGCCGAGCCGTCTTTATTGTAATAATTATAGACGGCTCTGGCAGTGCGCATGCAGATTTATGTCAATTGTCAATTGACAATAGGTGTGTTTGTTATTTTGGTGTAGGGTAGGGTAGTGCAGACTGCTGGTGTAAGTCATGGCTGTCAGTGTAAAGGAGATTGAACAAACGCGTTTGTGCAGATTCTGGATTCTGCAGATATTCTAACCTAAAAAATAAACAGACAAAACAACTGTGTGAACGATGGATGATTTGTATAGTAAAATAAAGTATTACCCAGATAGCAAAGGATATTCTCAGATTATTCTGTCAACATTCGAAATCTCTTGAGAATATTCCTAACATTCAACGAATATTCTAGTAATATTTCATGCGTCCAGACCCATTCCTGGAATATTCTTTCCTGACTACTCTTGAATATTCAAAACGGATTATACAATGGACTTTCGTAAATGAATGTTTTAAATCAAATATTCTCAGAATGATTGTTTTGGTAGGTATTTACCTATATAGGTTGAGAACTTTCACTATTTCAATAAATGAAAAATTTCGCTATAATAAGTAAGATTATTTATAAATAGATTTTTTCTTTCCTTTTTTCATATTATAAGATTCTGATACATAAACTTGGCATCAGGTAACCTCTAGACCTCTACATTTGCAATGATGATCTTTTTTATTCAAATTTGCATAGGTATAAGCATGATATTGTTGGATGCTGGATGTAGCTTCGCAGGGACAAAAGACTTCTGCGAGTAACATTTATTAACTAACATAAAACAAAGCTGTAGAAATTAGAAATTTCATATTCCTTTGAGAAGCCACCCTCCCCAATCGCCACTTCAAACTTCAACACAAAGCATCTTATGGAAAATGGCTTAATGTGTTCCACTCACTAGAACACGCTTTACGCATCATATGTCAGATGTCACGTGGTATGTGGTAGCGTCATGCTTTGTCTGTAACGTGACCTCGCATATTTATTTTCTGTCTGACACTGACAGTGTTGACGTTGCCTCTTCCTCCTAACCTCAGATTTTGTTATTTAATATTTAACATTTAACGTTTAACGGTCATTCGCGGTTCCTCGCTTGAGTCGCTTGGCGTCTTTCTACAAAATCATTTTGTGTGTCTTCTTTTTGGCCATACCGTAGGTAAGTAATTATTTTGTTTCGTATTTTTCGTTATAGAATAGATGTTGAAGAATTTTCCGCATTTGAGTGGATTTGGTTTTCACATACAACATAATCACATCATAAAATTAAAATCAATCAAGTTGCATCCTATTTTGTTACTTAAAATGTTCTTTATTCATGTTTTGTTCTTGGGAATGTTAGGTATAGTTAGGTAGCGGTAGGTAGCGTATATTATTGATATTATATATATTTTGCACAAACTACTCAATCATAATAGTTTTAGAGCATTTTTACCTTGATTATTACATTGGAATAATAATAATCAAATATCTGCTATAATGAGAGGTTTTTCGTATTCGTTCATTAAAAAACGGGTAACAATTATTGCTTATACGGTTTTCTGCTATTTTTGGATGATTTTCAAATTTTCTTATATAGTCACATTCTAGTGTCTTGAGGGATTGCAAATTTACTGGCGGAGTGAAAAAATTATGATATTTGATTTTTACTATAAATAACGTATTAAGCATCCACTTATGCCAGAAAAAACTAACGTAAACTAACCAAATCTAACCCAAACTAACCTGACCTAACCTAAAAAAAAATCTTCTCTCCGCCAGTAAATTTGCAATCCTCGAAGACACTAGAATGTGTCTATACAGGGTTATTCACGTTATTCGACACGAAACATTATGCCTTAAGTATCTGATTTTAAAAAAGTTTTTTTTTCTTTAAGGCTACACTTTTTATATATAGTGTAAGGTATAAGTTTTTTAAAACCTGACATACGTCAAACTTTTTTATTTGTAAAGATAGTAGTTATATAATTCAACCAAGATCTCGTTTTTTTTTCAGAAGCTGTTCAAAAGGGAACAAACGAAAAAACGTCGGCGTCGATGGAAGAAATTGAAATTATCATCAGTCTATGGCTTTCCAAGGCCACAGAAAGAATGAAGTCTATTACTACCCCACTGCTTCCGTTAACACAAAATAATTAGGTATACACTAACGCTAAGCAATTTGTTCAAAGATTGATTTTTATTTTTATAATAATATGTTGCTTTTTACCAGAGTAGGTTCTCATTTTTTTAGAATTTTATTTATTTTTTTGAAAAATTATTTAATTTCTTAGAAATCGATTGGATGTTCTGTAGTTAGGTAGCGTATCCACGATTCTCCTGCTTTTTTGCGTAGTTCGTCACAGCATCTTGTCTTAACATTCACAAAATACGTGCTTTTTGTTGGGATGGGGGACTTGAATTGTGTGTGAATAAATATCAGTCAAGTTAGTGTTTAGGTAAACATCACCTACATTCTACATTCAGGAACTTACAAGACTGGTCAGATTTTATAGATGATCAGTCACATATCGCTGAGATCATACTGGTCAAAAATCATTTCTTATTTATATTTACGTCAATTCAAGTCCCCCATGTCAACAAAAAGCACATATTTTGTGAACGTTAAGAAAAGATGCTTTGTCGAACTACGGTAGAAATCAGGTTAATCGTGGATGCGCTACAAAACTTCAGAAGATCCAATCGATTTTTAAAGAAATTAAGTAATAGATTAGAGCCAGGCGCTGTGACGAAATTGTGATTTATGTTATTTATAATATATTAGTTGTGTGATCTGCATTCAAGCTTTTTCATTAAATCCGTACATTAACCTACAAATATCATAACTAGAATATTCTATGATTAATTGAAATCAGAATAACCCATACGTATTCTAAGAATGTTCTCATTGATTCTATGAATAATCTTAGAACATATGATGAAAAATATACGAGGAAACTGATAAGAAAGACATTCATAGAATAATTGGGAATGATCCTGGAAGATTCCCAAAATATTCTTCATGAATATTCGTGGAATAAAAAATGGAGTACCATTTGATCATTCACAGAATATTCGTTTTAGAATAAAGATATTGCTGGAGTTTTCCAGGAATAATCCTTTGTACCAGTGAGGATATTCTCAGAATATTCGTGGAATAATCGGTTGCTATCTGGGTATGGATTTGGGACTATATTATTAATTGTCTGAAGTTTGCGACGATGATGATGAATCTCATCTAGAAGTTTTGATTTTGAAGACAGCTTAACCGTAATAATATTTTAAATACACTTTACCGCAGAAGAAGCAAAACTGTATAGAGAGAGTTTTTTTAGACGTAGTGCTTTTGGTACCTGCCTATGCGGATATTGGATTCAAAAAGCATTTTCGCATTGGTAGAGCTTTATTCAACGGATTATCTTGATATCTACAATTTAGTTAATACCGAGGTTAATACTCTATCAACAGTTTTGGGTTGGGTTGGATTTAGGCTAGCAGCGCTAGCATCGCTCTACCAGATATCAGATAAGCCACTGCAGCTTGGCTTGGATTTTTGAGAGTTTATGAGAAGTGTCGCGAATTCCAAATCTAAGCAGAAAAAGAAATTGAATAAGAATAAAAAATATAAATGAATACAAAGCTTACCAGTTTCGCATCTTTCTATAATTATTGTATCTCTTGAGTGGATGAAACGATTTCATATGATGTCATTGTTTGATCGGAGTCTTTATCGTATGACTGTTTACAATTTTACATTCACTTTCACTATTTTCATCACACATTTCAATTCATTTGATAAGATATATACACTGATTTTTCGCTACAAATTTTCCTTTTTGTTCGTTTATCTTTATTATAAGTCAGGTTTTAAGACATGGTTTGTTTACAAAATACACGAAATAAGCTCCCCACCCTATTCTACACAACGCTGCACATGTCAGACCTCCTCTTGACCTGGGGTAGCGAGTGCAGTAATAGGCAACCTACCAATACCTCCTACATAGGAGTTGTTGAACCTACCATAATATAAATATAACAAACACTCTACACTACTTGCAGAAACAGCATAACAAACGCCGCATGGTAGAAAAGTGCAGTTTCGTGTGCACTAGTGGAGGATAACAAACACACCTATTGTGTGCCCACTGCCCAGGTTGCCGCTTCTTCATCGTCGTAGGAGCCGCACGAAAAGAGATAAGCTTTAAATTTGCAACACAATATTATTATTATGAATGAACATGAAACGGATCGACCGAAATTTCACCAGAAGGGTAGGGGCTAGGGACGTAAGGAGATCTTTGGAAACGTGTGTGTTATCGCCAACTTTCTGTTATCCTGTAATTCCTATAGGTATAGGTATAAAAGAGAAAATCTATCAGAAAAAAAAACAATTAAACGTCGAGTACCATTTATTTCAACAAATATATAATAATTTTTTTATCCGTATCGATTGCTTACTCTTTTTTGAACATAAAAAGGTTATTATGATTTTTTTCTTGGAACCAAAAATAACGAAGTCAAGTTGTTTTAGTTGTGATGTTCATAAACAAGGTGGCCCATCGAAAACGAGACAGCATTGATTTTGGACATTCAAAGTCATTAGAAAAAACACCGACACGTTATCTTTGTTTGAGGGGGACACATAAGTGAACCTTCATCTGCAATCCCTTGGGCAGGGTGGAACTCACCCCTAAAATCTTGAATGGAAAAGGGGGTCGAGTGATACCTTATTTTGAAAGTCTTTCGACCCTGACTACAACGGCCGAGTTTGAAGTCTCTGCTGTCATTCCTGTTGATATGGCAGCTTGTCATTTTTTTCTATGTTCAAGTAGTTTCACCCGCAAGAGTTCACTCCCCCAAACTGAAAGGATAACATGATGAGGGACAGAATTAAGATCTCCAAAATAAGCTAGTACTCAATCGGTTTGACAAGGATTTATTTACCGGAAAAAAAAATGGGTTGAAATACATTCGAAAATTCAAAAATATCTACAAAAAAACCTTTATCAGGTCTTCACTCCTAACACCCTGTATTTCGAAAACGGAGGCCCTATTGCGGACCCATATTTATATATATATGTAGTTTTATGTTTATTTTTGGATCCTGAATACGGACCTGCATGCATGCGAAGTATTGACATTTCCTCATGAATCACCCTGTATATCTATACAGGGTGCCACAGATTCGAGTGCATGCATGGGGATCTCAGTTATTATAAGAGATACAGGGTCGGTTAAATGGTTGCAAAGTCCCGCATTTTTATGCTCAAGAAAAAGCCATTTTGAAATTTGAAAAATTCCGACTAGGTACTTCCGAAGATATTAAAAATATATTCGCAAAAACGTTGCTTGAAAAGACATTTTAACATAAATTACACTTTGTCATTGCCACTTTTTCTCCTTTAAAAAATGGTGGTATCAAATTGAAAATCTGACGTTTCGTCTTCGAGCTGCCATCATCAACCTCATTTTTTTAATACGGACCTGGATTTTTTATTTTATTTTAAGTTATCTTTTTACTCATCTAAAAAATAATACCAGAGAAAACTAGTCATCAGGCAACCCTTGTCTACCTAAGACAGAGTTTGTTTCATAAATCCATCTTTATTCGACACGTTATTCTTATGAGAAGATTGAGAAGACCTGCACAACTAAACAAACCTAATTGACTGAATCAAAATCGAAATAATATCCCATAACGATAAATTTAATGGAATCAAATTAAATCTACAAATGACATGGAAAATAAAAAAAATACATAGAAAAAACTGAATCAATTTCTGCGTGTGTGTTCAAAATATTTGCCATTTCAACCAATAATTAAAAATAACAATAATAGGTGAATAATATAATCAAAAATATTGAGGTTGCGAAGGCAACCCATTACTCTACATCCTCATCTAATCACCTCAATGCCTCAAGGATCTCAAAAGATAACTAAAAAATATATTTATTATCTATGACTAAAAATAAAATAAAAAATCCAGGTCCGTATTTAAAAAAATTAAGTTGATGTTGGCAGCTCGAAGACGAAACGTCAGATTTTGAATTTCATACCACCATCTTGTAGAGGAGAAAAAGTGGCAATGACAAAGTGTAATTTATTTCAAAATGTCTTTTCAAACAAACGCAGGAAATAATAAAAACCTTTTTGCGAAATTTCGGCTTTTTTCGAATATACCCCGCCCGCAACCATCTAACCGACCCTGTATCCCTTATAATAATTGAGATGTATACGGCGTGCTCGAGATTGAAATTGTGCATACCTACCTATTTTTTGTACGTATTTTAATAATTATTTTTAATATTAATTTCAATATTTATGTTTTAGAAAATCTTCTATGCAGTAATTTAATAGAATCTAACAAGTCATACAATTTTTTTTTTAATAATTCAATCAACGCACGAAGTCGGTGCCAAACGAACCATACGTATGCATCCTTACGCGCAGCAGCGCAACTATCATACTTCCTTGACTAACGTGAACTTACCATCTTGCTTCTTCACCATCATAACATTCATAACATAAGACAACGCCAGTTTTTAGTCGTGTAGACTTCCCTCCGTCAAAATCGCAATATTCACGAAACGTGAACAATATAGTTTAATGACATTTAACGGCTGTGTATCGTACAATGTTTTATTTCATACTGTGTCAATTTTTTTCAATCGATTTAGGAGAAAAAGTGCTTTCTTATTCTTATTTCAAATCACTAATTGAAAAGGCGATGGTGGCAGTCCGTTTCACATTCTTACCATGAGATGGCGCCCGCCAAACCATGTCACCACTTAGGTACATAATATAGATGGGTTACTTATGTTACCAACATCTTATGTCATAAACTAAAACCAGGCATGAGATGTCGCCAGCCAAACCAAGCTACCGATGCAATTTCACAGTCTCTGATGATGCAAACTGATATTATTAGCGAAAGTAGTGAAGAAAATTTTTTATTACAGTATCTGATGAAGTAAACTCACATGACTGTCATTTACCGGACTGGTAACCAGTCCGGAAAATGATTCTTTAAAGTACAGTATGAAATAAAATACATCTATTTCATACTATACCGTAAAGTGTCATTTACCGGACCCAAAACCAGTCCTTTACATCATCAGAGACTGTAAAGAAAAATTACTTGACCACTCCAAAAATGACATTTTGCAAATTTTGCATCATCAAAGACTGTGTGAAATTGCATTGGTACCACGGTTTGACATAGAATGTTGGTAACATAAGTAACCTATCTATATTATTAAAGTGGTGACATGGTTTGGCCTGCGCCATCTCATGGTAAGAATGTGAGGCGGACTCTGCCACTCTAAGTGTATGATTTCACGAAAAACACTTTAAACTGATTAAAAAAAAAATCACAGTATGAAACAAAACAATGTACGATACACAGCCGTTAAATGTCATTAAACTACTCGTCTAGAAATTCCAGACTCGGCTCCTTCGTCGCCTGGTCCATAAACATCTCGACTCGTAATTTAAAAAGTCATTTACCGCCTTAGGGCCTTAGTAACGTAAATTACTATTTATGGAAAAGAACAAAATGTTCTATAAGTGTAGTGTTTCAGTTTTGACGAGATGTTAAGGGATGGAAACGTACAAAATCGATTTAAAGGAAAAATAAATTATTTTCGGATTTGGGCGTCTGTGTATGCGAAATGACGTTGTGTTGTGTGGAAAACTGGTGAAGGGACGTTATTTAAGTTTTTTACTTATTTGATAGTGTTTCGTTGATTGAAACAAATTGGCTGCTTCCAAAAACAAAACAATGAATATTTTTGTTGCATTCAAGATAGGCGAATACCTATTATTGAAAAGTGTACTAGAAATCTGTAGAAATGTTACAAGAAGGCGCAATATAGCACTCTATTTATGCACTTCGTTTGTGTTTGATATTATCATTACCGAAAATGGAGAACGGCAAAAGGGAAGGGTGTATTGATTTTTTCAAATTAGAAATGTTTATTTTCGTACGTATTTGGCAGCCCAGTTACATACTATAGTTTTTTTGTGCAAGGCCAAAAGGCATCAGCGATAGAGGTCATGTTTTGTTTATTTTTGATAAACATAAAATATAGCAGCCTTTGTTTGCTTGCTGAAATATCGATATTAATAATGCTCAGTGATACTACGTGCTCTGTTTTGTACTGTCTTCTTCGGACATTTTGCACATCTTTTAAGAGTATGGCATTTCACGAATTATGAGTGTATTTTCTAGACGAGTCTATGGTTTGTTGAACAAATTGAAAGCCTGTATTTTTTTTACTGTGTGGACTTATTCAATATCATGCACTATTTACACGTTTAAATGACCACTACACCCCATTCCAAAAGCCTGAATTTACACTGATTGCGTACATGATATTGATATACAGTGCATTTCTTTATATATTGTGAGGCACTGTATCTTTTTGAACCGTTTGGGTTAAATTATAAATGATAATTTGAATCCATTAAACATCATAGAAAAGTTATTTGACCGTATGTAGTTGCTACAGAGTTGTGGTCATAACAAAGTCATACACGATACATTATTTGCTTTGTAGACCTGCCTCCTCATATTATGTATTATAATCGCAAAAGAAAGTCGAACAAGCCACACATGGGGAGGGGGACATGAGGGATCTTTTTCATGTTTCCTATTTTTTTTATGTAAAAATGTCAAGCAATATACAAGTGTGTCCGGAAATGATGAGCAAAAAATTCAGGGTAACATTCTACACCAAAAGTTACAGGGTGTTGAACTCAAATTTTATTTTCAGTTTTTTTACAATGCTTTCTGCCACGATCAAAATATTTTGTCGAAATCTCGTATCTGGGGCTTAAGTGGAATGAGGAATTCAAATTTGCCGGCCGTTTCTTCGTATTTTGTAGAGGGCGCCACATACGAACCCAATATTTGATTCAAATGGTACCAACTTTTCTGTGCTACACTGTATGCGACTTTTGAGTCAATATTTTCATTCCTCTAACCTTTTGACAAAGACAAGGTATTCACTTTTGTTTTGATAAATCTAAAACCGTTTTCGAGAAAAAATTTTAATTTATTTTCAACCTTAAACATATAGAGGCAACTATAGCGCATTATTCCAAAGCATGCTATGTTCAAGGTTGAAAATGATTTTGTATTCATTACATGCAAGCAGTTTTTTTAGCGTTTTTCTCGAAAACGGTTAGATTAGTCGAAACAAAAGTAATATCCCTTTTTTATGTCAAAAGGTTGTGAGAATAAAAACATCAAGTCAAAAGTCGCATACATTGTATCACAAAAAAGTTGAGACCATTCAAATCAAAGTATAAGCTCGTATGTGGCGCCCTCCACAAAATGCGAAAAAACTAAAAAACTGTGGGCAAATTTGAACTCCTCATCCCGATAAAGCCCCGAATACGAGAATACGTTAAAATAATATGAGCGTGGCAAAAGTTATTTCGAAAAAACTGCAAATAAAAAGTAACTTCAACACTGTAACTCCGTCAAAAATTAATTTTCGAAAATATATTATGGGAAGAAGTAGCATTTATTTTTTGTCTAGAATTCTACATTGAATTTTTTGCTCATCATTTCTGGACACCCTGTATTGTTGTGTTGCCATACAGAAACAATAAATGCCTTCAATATTTATTTTTTTCCCAACCGTTTAAATAAAATTTAGTTCAATATTTAAGGATGAAAAAAGTTTTAAATATAAGTTACTTTTTTTTTATAAAGACTAAGATTCTGCTCTGGAAAATATACCTTTCTATTTGAAAAAATCATGTTGACCTTGAAATAATCTATGAGAACTTGAATTGAAAATACTTTTTTAATGCTATCGAATGTAGAATGTTATAAGCTTAATAAGGTTGTTAGTATCTATCCCTGGTAGTTTGCTAACAATTCCACGTTTTCCGATTAATTTGAATAACGTTTTCTATCAATTCTCAAATAGGTACCTAATCCAACCTAATCACGTAGGCCGTGGAAAATAAACAATAAACGGTTTAAGTTATAAATATTTTTATAATATTGTTATTTATTATGGATCTAAACAAACACTAAACAGGAGACAGGACATCAAAAAAAGGAAGGGAAAGCTGTATAGTGTAATAATTTTTATATGGGATTATGGAGGACTATCTTTATGACAAAACTTGAATTTGTCCCGAACAGATGAAGAAGTGAAAAAAGTTCAATCATTTATTACTACAATAAAATTACATCATTCGAATTAAACTATACATTTTCCACCTCTATGGATTATTATCGAACCAACCTCAATTTTGCGCCAAAAGCAGCTGCAGCAATTCAATATTCACTCATTTAGTTTCATAATTATTATTGTAATATTGACATTTGGTTAATCTTATTTACACATAAAAGTACCTAAAAATTGATTATTGCGAATACTTTTGATTTTGTTCTGTTCTGCGGTAGTTTTGTTGTTTGCTTTTCTCATCTATTCGATACATATCATATTGTCTAATTGTTTGTTGGTTTGTTCATGCAAGAACAATAATACAGTGTGAAGACATATAGTATTATTTATAAAGATTGATAGGAAGAGAGAAGGTAGATTGAGACTGGAAATATAAAAACTACAAGTAAAAAACACTAAATATGTATAAATACCTGAGTTAACAAAATAAGCAACTCTCGATCACCATACATTCGATTTGATAAATAATCAAATGTACAAACGAGATATGATAAATGTCGAGATAGTGGTTTTGCCATGGATGGATGTTCAAAACAAAAACCTATACTCATCATCTAACAATATACAGTGTGGCCATCTAAGTGTGCAATATGGGAGCCAAAATTCAAATATTGTCGACAGTTGGTGCATTTTCGGTAATAAATCTTATTAGGTGCAATCAGAATGGTTGCAAGTCAAACAACATAAACGGTGGGTCAAAAAATATAAAAGTTGTGCAATGGTTCAAAGAATTCAGAAAATGTTGTGAAGAAAAGTTGTCCAGAATTAAAAGTTATGCCTTGACAGCACAAACAATGCGTCCTAGAGAAAATGAATTTTTGTTTTGAAAATCATCAATCGATTTCCCCAATAAACTTTTTTTTTCATATTCACCCCAAACACTTTCACAAACTGATCAAAATCAAATCAACTTTGCATAACTTTCCTCAAATTCAATCATTTTTGTAAAATTAATTTGGATTTTGATTTTGTTAGTGAATCACTTAGTTCATGTTTGTTGCAATGCAACATATGGTTGTAACGATATTGAACCACCGAACAAAATTATTATTTGTTTCTGCTCCACCGCGTATGATTTTTGACTTGCAATCATTCTGAGAGCACCAAAAAAATTTTTCGAACATGCACCAACTTTCGGCAATATTTGTATTTTGGTTTTGCAATTTGCAATTAATAAAAAAAAACCATATGTTGCACACACCTAAATGGCCACACGTACTGTACAGCAGCGAGTGTGTCAATCAACGTTTGTGCGCAGTTTCAACGGAATAAGACTCATATATTAGTTCTATTTTATAAAATAAAATAATACATTTCGGCAAAATCATGTTCCCAATATCTTACAACTTTTAGGAATGACTTGTTCGACTTGGAATGACTAAAATTCGAAACGTACGTAAGTCGCTGTACCCTTTGCATCATAATAATAAAGATAATAATTTTATTATCAAGAAAATTGACTGAATTGTTGATCGTAAATGATCAATTTATGCCGTCAGTCCAAGTCGATGTATTTTGGCCGACAGAAAATTATGCAGGATGAATACAATAGGCTTGGGACATCCCTCAATATCCAATTCCTACAAAAATAACTCGTGTTCATGTTATAAATGTGGTATTGGATACTTACAACTTCACCTTCTTCAGATGATCCAAAATCCAGCCACAAAAATCGCTTACCATCATCGGAAGAATTCCGCAATTTATCAAAAGGATATCTCCATAAGGTTCGTGAACCCGTACCTGTTTCCAATAATGTGAATCCATTTTCATAATGAATCACTAATTGTGCTGATCGTCCTTTCCATAAACATCCTTTCAAAGGAAACATTCAATGCATATAATAAAACAGACTGACAATACTTACGACACACCAACTCTTTTTGTGTAACTGCACTAGCGTGACTTCCGTTGACTAAAGATTTGGCCCAAGCAGCCAAATCTCGATGAGTTTCTGCTCTCAAACTGTGGGTCATCACACCATCTACTGTAGCGCATCTGATAGTAAATTCAGGAAACTCTTCTCTTTTTCCTGAACCAACTAGTCTTGTTGCAATTAAAGAATATGCTTCAATTGGAGTTCTCCACGCCTCTCCTGACCAAGGAGCGCTCTCATAAAAACGCAATTCGCTATCTGTTACTGCTCCGAATACCGATTGCCAGCGTTCCATGTCGTCTGAGCTCTCCGAACTGGACATATTGTTCTGAAATTCATCACGAAAATAATAATTATTATTATCCAGAAAATACTGACTTCTATCCTAGGCTTCCTTAAGAGCCATCCAATATGTCGTAGATCAGGAATCGCCCTAGACGCATCATGCAAAGCAGCAGTGGTGAGAATGGAAAGAGCCGAATGAAGGGTGTTGAACCAAGCTGCAGCTTCGGAAGCGTCCCCAGCTCGTAAAACACAACTATGAATTGCGTCCGGAGAATGCAGTTCCAAAGTGCGGCTCTCTGACAAGTGGACAATAAAAGAAATAATTAAAACGCGTCGGAAGTTAGGAAAAGGGCAAAAATGAGCAGGAAGTGCACTCCTATCTCCATTGTTCCTCCTTTTCCTGCTTTATAGGCGCAATGCGTAATGTGCGAAAGCTTTGTTTCACATTTCGCTATACATTTTCCCAATTACCTGGATCGGGATATCTGAAATTTCTCGCCAAATGGCAAAGCTGCAACGGAAGATAACGAGTGTCGGCTCGTTGAGGAAATCTCACCACAGGAGGTGCTCCCGATAGAAATCCTCTTTGCAATTCCCATCCCACTTCTGATATGATGCTCGCTTTCCGGAAATAAGGTGTCACTTCTCTCAAGTATTTCACTGAAAATGCATAAAATCTATTGTGATTGCTAATTTCCTTGGAAATTTATTTTCAAACTCGTATTTGAACCCGACGTTTACAAACAGATTTTCATTTATTCACTCCGATGAAGCCGTTTTCAGTTTTCAGCCAAGTGAGCCAAGCGAGACTCGAGCCTGCAAATCAATTCCATTCGAGTTCTAATATTTGTCTTTAATAAGTTCGAAATGCGGCTGAATCTGACAAAATTCGAATTTAATCCCATTCAGCTGAGGTTCGCCCGCTGTTTCCAAAACTTTGACAATTAATCGAATAACTTGCTGCCATTTCCAACAATCCTACGCTATCCGAAGAATACCAAATGCTGAGATAATTAATTGATGTATCCTCAAACCAACTGTGCTGATTAAATAAACAATACATGTGCGACGGATAGGGAACGATAAAATGCAATGTACGTGGAGAATAGAGAGCTCCATTAATCCAAAACTTTTCCGGTGAGTAGCAACACATCAGCGAAACAAAGGCCTTAATGGAAACCAGGTGTTTCCACGTCGTCAAAATCGAGTTAATCGGGGAAATGGAGAAAATGGAAAACAACGCAGCAGGACACTTTTAATCCTAATCTACTAATGCAATTCGCCTCTGCACTTTGCTTTATTTGCTCATACTGTACGTATAATAATATGTGCTGTTTCAAACTATAATAGGTCATAAGTACATACCCTCATTTATGCGAGAAGACAAATAAAGGATAGAATTATTCTCTACTTCATTTATGTACATCAGGATGAAATCCCGTCCTGAGACTGGCCGTTCATTGTTGTCATAAAAATTTCCCTTTTTTATTAAACCGCGCCAAATCCCTATCTGACAAAATTTATGCGGTCATAAAAGCCTCGAAACGCTCAGATAGGAAGGGTGAATGTGTGTGTGTGTGTGTTTGCCAGGAATGATGAAAAATCGACTGTCGATAAAATCGACGCTTTAAATCGAAAATGAAACATTTCGCTGGAGCAAGATCGTAGGTAGTCGAATGCCTTAACAGTCGAAATTTCCGCTCTGTTTCTGATTAGTTCAGCAGGGGGGCCTTTTATACTTGCTTGTATAATTATTTTTAATGCATAGAATATACTCACTTTTAGTGCATGAGTTGAAGTTTTGAATTTTTCATGCGGTTTAAAGGTTTTTTTTCCGCGCGTTCATATTACCTTGACAGTCTACTCCACTGAGTTTGGAGCTCATCAGTAATCCCGCAAATTAAACGGATAACATGCAAAGACCAAATAATGAGAGTTATCCAAAATAAGTGGGAAAAAGCTCCCGCTTATTTCGATAATTCCAGCGTACTCGCTGAAACCAACTGGTCTCGAGCTATATTTCAAAATAAACTTTAATCCGCAAAGAATAATTTTTCCGGAACATTAACCGCGACCGGAACTTGGAGAAGACATTTCCTTTTCCCTCTTCTTGCTTCGTTTCGAGATAGCAGATAAATGATAAGGCATGATTTCTCTCGGTCTGTTGGCACGGGGACTCTCAAATAGCTCATTTACCTTTTGCTGACTGTGTATGTTGATCCTTGATTTAATGACTGGACAACATGCACATACACACAGAATACAAATTATAGTTTTTAATGACTTGTAGATTATTGTTAATGTAAAAGTAATTATTACTCATTGGACGTCTATAAATAGGTTTGAATATAAATTAATTTAAATTGTGGTTAATTGAGCTCACCTTCAAGTTCTACGACTCTTCCAGCTTTCTTGAGTG
This sequence comes from Orchestes rusci, assembly GCA_958502075.1. Taxonomy (NCBI): domain Eukaryota; kingdom Metazoa; phylum Arthropoda; class Insecta; order Coleoptera; family Curculionidae; genus Orchestes; species Orchestes rusci. Next base: position 32,391,748 of record OY293311.1, read on the forward strand.
CTTTAACAGCTTCGTCATGTGTGGCTTGATTCAAATCTTCTCCATTAACGTTCAAAATAGCATCGCCCACATAGAGCTGTTCTGTCTGATCCGCTGCTAGTCCTTTGAATATCTTACTAATTAAAATGGGCATTTTATTCTCACGTCCTCCCTTGATAGAGATGCCCAATCCGTTGTTCTCCGACTTGATAACTCGTACGAGTCTTTTCTGGTTGGCGAGTGAATCGGGTATGTCGGGCGTCTCACAATTGGCGGGAGCACCGCCACTCGGCGTCTCAATATTATTATTCAAGGTACCTGTACCATTGAGGATGGTTGTGTTTTCGTAAGACTCATCCAATGTAATGCTTAGAAAATCGTCTTCTAGGGTAACAAATACTCGATACCATTGACCTCGAACATGTGTTTCCAGGAGACCTGACCGGCCAAAAAAGTTGGGGGAATCCAATTGGCATCGTCCCGACTGTCCTCCGTCCACCATGTTCGCGTTCACATTCGGAACACTCATGCTTCATTGATGAAGTGGCGAATATAAAAAACCACTCGTGCTACTGTGTTTGTTGTTATTGTGAGAATGGGGACAGCAGATGCACGTCATCTCTATGGGTCGCACCGGCAACGACTTCCACTCCCACTACCACTTTGTGTCAGTCTGTCACTACTGATTCTGCTGAACGGCTGAACGGAATAATACGGAATCTGAATTACAGAACAACACGAACACGATGAGGACGATTGAATCGCTCCTTCCTTTTTCCTTCTCTGCTGACTGCTCGTCGGTTCGGCGCGTTCGTTCGTCGTCATGGCAACAGAGTGTTCCGCTGTGCTCTGCTCTGCTGTAATCCTCATCACCCCTTTGGAGACGATTTATGAAATTGTACTTTCACACTTGGATCGTCATTTTTCAGGTATAAAATCGAATTAGGTGATAGATAGGTAGGTATATGGGTAGAGGTTTATAATATTTGTAGGGAAAATAAAAGCAACAACTTAGATTCTGAAAAAAAAATTGAATATAATATACTCGATACTTGATACAAAACTTAATCTAACTCTACATTTTCGACATGTGACTCCATAGTTGTATTTTCGTTATAATAAAGATAATAATAGATTTGTCCCATGACTAGGCGAACACCTCCCACAACGATTATCTTATTAAAAATTCCCAATATGGTTAAAAGCACAAAGGCTATTATATCTGTGAAATTGTTAAAGATAATAATAAAAATTGATGAAACTAAGTAGGTAATTGAAATAAGCAAAGGATACGAAACATGTTTCTTTCCCATTTCTCTACCATGAATAATTCGGTAACGATTAAATATCTCATGTACCAATAACTTATTTTTTGCTTGATTCTCTCCATCATTATTGGCTGGGGTTTTCAGGATCTTGAACACTAGATTCAACAGTAATTAGTGGTAATGTAATAGTAAAATGGTAAAGGTGATAATCAACATAACATAACCTAGTTCGGAGTTCGGAAATCGGAATAGTCGTCACCATTTTTTCCTTTTTTCAAGCGTCTAAAATTTGCGACAAAAATGAGTCGACGTGATCCTATCTCTTAGGCCCGTATTCTCCGATTCTACAGATAAACGCATTCAACTAAACGCGTTCAAATAGTTAAACGGCCTCGACTTTTTCTTGGTATGCACCGTGCTAATTTTCGCAACGTTTAGTTAAACCTAGGGAAAGGTCGGCAACGTTGGAAATTTGGGAACATTTTGGTGGTATTCAAGTTGATTGGAGACCATATGATGTTGACAGTTGACATTAATGCCTGGTTTACATTCAATTTCACTTCGAAGTGCAAGTGATAAATTTCCCTTTGCCAAACGAAAATCATATGCTACCATCTACATTGTTTTGGCTTGAGCGTGACTTTGAACACATATTCGATGTAGATGGTACCATATGATTCCCGTTTGGCTAGCGAAAATCTGTCACTTTCTCTTCGAGGTGAAATTGAATATAAACTTCACATATAATGCATGGTATATTTGAAATAATTTGAATATTTTTTGATAAATAACTATTGTTTTAATACATGGACGTAATTATGCTTAATCTTGATCTTGATGCAGAAAGGAACAAAACGAAAAATCATCAGAAATGAGATTTTTATTCAGGATGATTAAAAAATATCCATATTTGATAATGATCATGCAGAAGTGAAACACACGAAAATCTCAAAGGCATTCATAAGGTTGAAGATTATTTTCTTATTATTATATTGAATTATTTCCGCCTTATAAAGTTTAAACCTATAGTTTTTTCCAAGTTTAATATTTGTGTCTGGGTCAATTGTGTTTAGGTATACGCATAGATTTATTATTCTTTTTTATGATACGCGATTTTGGCTTGATTTTTCTTTTCCCCTCAGCACCACCTCACCTATAGAACCAATAATTTTAGTGCTATTGATAAAATGATAATATCTACGGGAAAAGAACAGGAAGCTAATTAATTTAAATTAAAATTACGTGGTGAATTATTATTTAACGGACATCCCAAAACGTGGTATTATTTGAATAAAACCATTTTGTACTTTAATTATTTCATTATTGCAAATGGCATTTTGATTTATCTTGAAACCACACTATGGCATTGCTGACTTTGTAGATAACACAAAAAAAATGAAATCTGAAAAATGACATAACGTTCATTGAATTATTAAAATGGTATTATAGTATTTTTTATTTTTATGTAAATACATGCAAAAACTATTATTATGTCTAAAATATCGGCTTCAAAGTAAATTCGTCTACAGACTCCTCCTAGTAAAAAATAAAATAAACACACTCACAGTGGGATGAAAAACAATTAGGTATCAGTAGTAATGTGAGTCGAGAATATTTCCATGCGAATATTCGCGAACATTGAGAAATTTCCGAGAATATTCGCCAATAAAAAGTGGTAACGTTCTCCTGAATGCGAATATTCTCGGAAACTTTCAATCGAAAATGTTCGATTGTATAAGCTGGTGGTGTGGAATGTGTATCAAAACTGATCTAAAAGATTTGGCGATTGCAATATTGGAATGACCTGCTTCTTCTGCTGAAACATAGCCGAGTTTTAGCACGTACTCATTCATCCACCCTAAAAGGAGGAATAGACTGACTAAAGACCGGGCCGGAAACATCATGTGTCGCTCATAATTAAAAGCTTTTAAAAGATCCGGATAAAAATGGAAAAATAGAGTTGTGTGATTAGACTTTTGCCAAAACTCATCTGATGCAACCAGGTCCAGGGCAAGACCGTAAACCTACATCGCAAAACGATAAACTGAGCGGAATAGACAGTGACTGCTCTGACTATTCTCTGCACGAAGCTAGAATACTTCTCCGATTTACGAGCCCAGGATTCACCAGGAATAGATTTTTTTCAAAGACTACTTCGATACTTCCATTTTATTCATTTCTACTTAAAATTATCATTCCAAAGAGCTATTTTGTTTGTTATATTGCGTTTTGATTGTTTTTACTCATAATTATCATTCCAAAGAGTTATTTGTTCATTTTATGCTCATATAGGTTGAGCAATAAGTTTATCAATAACGGGTATTTTGATCAACTATGTTTATTTTTTAATGAAGCTAGAAAATAAAATTTAAAAATATTTATAGAACTATTTTCGTTGGTCTGTGGTCTTTAGTCAGTACACTACACTGCAACACTAAATAGAGCTCACCACTGATTTGTTTGATTTTGGCAAAAACTGTAGAAAGATACAATATTTCCATAAGTTCTCTAAAATTTCCAATGTTCCCGGAAAGTTTCTGAGAATATTCGCGGCGATTGAAAGTTTCGGAAATTTTACATCACTAGGTATCAGCACCTAATATCCATTATATATAATAAATAATATGTTCGGTGGTATTAGTTCATATTATGTCATGATATATTTTTTCAAGACGCACGCATCTTCCGCCACAATTGAAGCCGTTTAAATCCTTAAACGCTCCAAATCGGGCGTTTAACTTTGAAGGCGTTTAACCGACTTGAACGTGTCTAATTTCGCCGGTGCATACGAAATCTTGTAGTTAAACGCCGTCAAATCTTAAACGAGCTTTAGCACGAACGGAGAATACGGGCCTAAACGTCGTCAAATCTTAAACGAGTTTAAGTACAAACGGGAACGGGGAATACGGGCCTCAGTCACCTCAGTGTCGCGTCTCCTTTGTGTTTGACTATGACTATACTCGGACTCGGGTAGAGAGAGAGAGAAAGACGTTCACTGTTCACAAAACAATAAAAAAAATATGGAGATGTTCATAGATTGTTGTGTGTTTGCTGTATGTTCAATGTTGTAAATAGTAGAGAAAATGGGAATACCAGACGTGAGCGAATTTAGTAAAATATGTCGTATGTGTCTTCGTAAAGATAACACTCTGATAAATATATTCTTTTCTGAAGCCTCAGTCTTGATTAAACAAATAACCTCAATTGAAGTGAGTATTTCAAAAACAGTCTAATACCCACCTACTCGTTATGATTTGCAGCTGAATGAAAGCGACAATTTGCCAGACAGTATTTGCATTCCTTGTATGGATAAAGCCACTGAATTTTTCAGTTTTAAAAAAATTTCGGAGAAAAATAATTTCGTACTGCAAGCGATTCTAGCAAGTTGTAAAGTGCAAAGATATGTTCAAGAGAATGACAAAAATATTGATGAACAGTCAATAATCGAGGTAAATGAAACACACGCGAATTATGAGAAGGCCGAGTTGGAAAATATCGAATTATTGGAGTACGTCGATAATCACTTGGAGGTAGAACCTCATCAAGATCAAGATGACTGTGATGATGATCATGATGAGGATAGTGGTAAAGAAATATCTGCTGAACATAACATAGACGAAAAATCTTTTAAGGAAGATAACTTTTGTGAAATCTGTAAACTGAAAATGGCTGATATAGAATCTCATATGGCTGAGTATCATCCTTCAAAAGAAGAAAACTATTGTCACATTTGCACAAAGTCCAACAGTTCTGTATATAAAAACAACAGACAACTCAAGGCACATTTAAACTATCACAAGTAAGTTTTCCTATGAAATCCCAGATCACAATAATAATCTTTATTAGCAAAGAAGCAAAATACGAATGCGAGTATTGCCACAAATGGTTCAAAAGCAATTATCAAAGAACTTTCCACATACGCATGCACACTAATGAGAGACCTGCAATGTGTGATGTTTGTAACAAATCCTTCAAGAACCCACAATATTTGAAAGCTCATTTGAAAATCCATACGGGAGAACGTCCTTTCGGATGCCCGAGATGCAGTAAAACATTTTTACACAAACACAGCGTGAAAGTCCATATGAAAACACACGAGCCTAAGCGTGACTACATGTGCAATTTCTGTGCCAAAACATTCATTCACGCACAGAATTTGAAAATTCATTTGAGACAACATACCGGAGAAAGACCTTATCAGTGCAAAATTTGTTCAAATCAATTCAGCTCACAGTCTATTTTGCAGTCTCACTTGGTAATCCATAATGATGAAAAAAGGTATTATTCAAATGGCGGCGTAAAATAATGATTTCACTAAAATTACAGATTTGCATGTCAAGATTGCGGGAAAAAATTTAAACGTAGTGGAGATTTGACCATTCATATGCGAAGTCATACAGGAGAGAGGCCATATTGTTGTACAGCATGTCCCAACAAATACAAAATGTCATCACATTTGACTGAACACATGAAAATACATTCAGGTGAAAAACAAGTATGTAGTTGCCAATAGACAAAGTGTATAACTCGTTTTTCAGGTGAAAAAAACTTTACATGTGATATCTGTCCAAAATCATTCTACAACTTGAAATCGCTGCAAGTGCATAAAAGAGCTCACACAGGAGAGAAGACTTATTCTTGTTCTCAATGCCCCAAGAAATTTGTTCACCATACATCACTATACGCACATCGATTAAAAATGCATTCTTTATCAAATTAATACAACATAATTTAATTTGTTAATATGAATATACAGGGTGTTTTTTTTAACGGGACAATTAGCCTTAAATGGGAAAGTATAAATGATAGGCTCATGAAAATTTGTACACATGGGTTATCGACCACGATCTATCTTTTAAAAATAGTGGCAGTTCTCTGCGACTTTCGGTAGTACCGGTACTAGGTACCAACTTCC